>OX104121.1:59473875-60073875 GCA_944474755.1 Limnoperna fortunei | reverse complement strand
TACATAGGGTAGTGTTAGTTATTACCAAACCTGCACACATGGATACAGGTCCTACGTGGGATAGTATCAGTTATTACCAAGCCTGCACACATGGATACAGGTCCTACGTGGGATAGTGTCAGCTATTACCAAGCCTGCACACATGGATACAGGTCCTACATAGGGTAGTGTCAGCTATTACCAAGCCTGCACACATGGATACAGGTCCTACATAGGGTAGTGTTAGTTATTACCAAACCTGCACACATGGATACAGGTCCTACATAGGGTAGTGTCAGCTATTACCAAGCCTGCACACATGGATACAGGTCCTACATAGGGTAGTGTTAGTTATTACCAAACCTGCACACATGGATACAGGTCCTACGTGGGATAGTATCAGTTATTACCAAGCCTGCACACATGGATACAGGTCCTACATAGGGTAGTGTCGGCTATTACCAAGCCTGCACACATGGATACAGGTCCTACGTGGGATAGTGTCAGCTATTACCAAGCCTGCACACATGGATACAGGTCCTACATAGGGTAGTGTCAGCTATTACCAAGCCTGCACACATGGATACAGGTCCTACGTGGGATAGTGTCAGCTATTACCAAGCCTGCACACATGTATACAGGTCCTACATAGGGTAGTGTTAGTTATTACCAAGCCTGCACACATGGATACAGGTCCTACATAGGGTAGTGTCAGTCAGTACCAAGCCTGCACACATGGATACAGGTCCTACGTGGGATAGTATCAGTCATTACCAAACCTGCACACATGGATACAGGTCCTACATAGGGTAGTGTCAGCTATTACCAAGCCTGCACACATGGATACAGGTCCTACATAGGGTAGTGTCAGTTATTACCAAGCCTGCACACATGGATACAGGTCCTACGTGGGATAGTATCAGTTATTACCAAGCCTGCACACATGTATACAGGTCCTACATAGGGTAGTGTTAGTTATTACCAAACCTGCACACATGGATACAGGTCCTACATAGGATAGTGTCAGTCATTACTAAGCCTGCACACATGGATACAGGTCCTACGTGGGATAGTATCAGTCATTACCAAGCCTGCACACATGGATACAGGTCCTACATAGGGTAGTGTTAGTTATTACCAAACCTGCACACATGGATACAGGTCCTACGTGGGATAGTATCAGTTATTACCAAACCTGCACACATGGATACAGGTCCTACGTGGGATAGTGTCAGTCATTACCAAGCCTGCACACATGGATACAGGTCCTACGTGGGATAGTATCAGTTATTACCAAGCCTGCACACATGGATACAGGTCCTACGTGGGATAGTATCAGTTATTACCAAACCTGCACACATGGATACAGGTCCTACGTGGGATAGTATCAGTCATTACCAAGCCTGCACACATGCACATTATAACAAACCCTTAATTGATTTACATCTAAGCTGTTGGTTACATTCAACTTTTGTTTGATCTCTTTTATTGACTTAAGAATCTGATAATTCTGTTCTTTTAATATGGAGAGTGTAATTCGTTTGTTACCAAACACATCACCTTCAAAAACATAAAAAACTGAAAACAGTTTTTAGAGAGCATGATTAGAGAAGTCATGATTTGGCAGCTCATTGACATGCTTTGAACATGCATGCAACCATCTGTTGTTTAATCAATAAAGGAGAATGTTACAACAGGATTCATCATATGTTACTTTTAGTCATTATGTCCGGTAGAAAAACAGCTTTTATTTGTTTGTGTATAGAAAAACAATATTTATTTGTTTGTAACATGAAGTTATACCTGTTATAATAATGTCAAAGGAAAAAAAAAGAAAGAAAGAAAAGGAAATAAAGGTAGTGTCTGCAGCGTTTTTCACCAAAAAAGTCATACCTGTCAAATGCATTGTAAGTGGTGATGTCACTGACAATGGATTCTCCTTTGATCTTTCAACAGTTAGGATAAATTTTACACTTGCAACTTTTCGTGAAATAGACTTCAGATCTTTAATGTTCCTAGTGTATTAGATTTGTTAACAGTTACAACTGAGAATTGTAATTTGGAAAATTAATTAGAATTAATATTTCCTGCATGTCCATGTCTGTGTATTATTATAAACGTCCATAAATTGAAATGTTGTAGAAGAAATGTCAGCTTGTAATGAAGTTAATGCAGCAAAACTGACAATCCTCTGTCAATTCTTGTTCATGTCCATGTCTAAACATCGCTCGAAATTCAGCCGAAACAAAATGTCCCTTAAATATCATGGAGGTACTCAACCTAATATTGAAAGTATGGTTCATTTGTACAAGGGGAAGTAATTCATATTTCCTCCCTCCAACATTTTAACTCCTCTACTTCCTGGTTACAATAAACCAAATATTTAACATTGCGTCTCCCATATGGGGTACCTGCAATTACGATTTTATGTGTGAAAATCCTCTCAAATTAAACCCCCGAAAGCAGTTGCTTGTGGAAGTTGAAATGTTAGACTACATTATTAACAAATAGAAAAATATAGGTCGTGCGGCAAAAATGACCGAAAATTTTGGGTGAAAAATCAGCACTGAATGAAACTAACAAACTGTCTAACCTCCACCGTTTTTTTTTTAAAGAGCTCTATTTTCCCAGCTCTTATTAAATTTCCCCCAAATGTAGAAGATTTTCAATCAATTATGTTTCTATTTTTAAATTTTGCTATTTTCATAACCCCAACATCCAATCAGATGTAACCTCCTGTCCCTATGTAATCTCCCAGGTTACCACCCCTTGTTGTGCATTCAAGCTTCTTCAAATCTCAAAATATCTTGTCTGTTACACATAATGCCGAACTCAATGACATTCACAACTTCTATTGATTTCATTAATAACCATGGCACACACATTTTAATTGCTAATTTGAATAATATGTGATACATTCAGAGTCAGTACAAAGATTTTTGCTGGTGTTAATTAGAAACATATCTCGTGCTTATAATATATATTTGATTTGTTTTTATCACAGTACCATAGCAATCAGGACAAAATAACTGGTTTAGTAGTGTTAAAATTTGATGTGGGGCCCGAAATGCATTTCAGAATAATTAATTTAAGGTGCACAGCCACAGAAACTTAGGTAGATTTAAAATATAAGTGATGTGTGTTACAATAGACTTATTCTTTCTGTGTAACAAATCCTTGTTAATACAATGAAAAAAAGTGAAAAATAGAAAATACTGACCCATCAGTCAAGGGGCATAACTCATGTTCTTATAAAGTCACCACTATCATGGCCAATTAACTCTATAGACAGGTTTGCAGGTTGCCAGAAATTTTTGAAATTGCAAAGTTTTATTAAATATTGGGTAACAATCACATTTTTTCAGAAAACATTTAAAATAGTTGCAATAATTTGATGCATTTTAGATGTGCTACAATAAACATTACATATGAAGTTATGCATCTTAAACCTACTAAGACAGTCTGTTGCCATTTAATCAATATTGAATATTTGTTTGTTTTTCTATGACATCTCGGTTTCGTGACTCTTTACCTTAAAAATTATAATATTTACTTGAAAATGAAAAGCAAGATGTGTATTGCCATATTTAAGAAAGGTTTAGAATGAAAGGATTAACAGTTACTCTCCTTTGAGATTTGAGGATTGCCAGTTTTCCTACCGAAGGTCTGGGTTTTTCTCCAGGTCCTCCGGCTTCCTTCCCCCAATAAAAAACTAGAGGCTATGATATAGTTGAAAAATTGCTGAAAGTGGCATTAAACAACATTCAAACAAACAAACAATAAATTAACAACATTATAAGAAGACGTGGCAGATCTTGCTTAGCACTTGAGTATTGTGTGATTACTCTTCCTTTTTGAAATCATTTTTGACTGATATTTTATTTCATTTGTAGAAGTCAAGGGTTTGGGATTGGGGGGAGAGGAGTTGGTGGTATTAAAACAAATGAAACGGATATGATGCCTTCCCTTTGCTGTAAAGCAGATACATATAAAATATTTGTACATTGTTAGAATATATATTACTTATGAGCCTTAGAAAAAGGTATATATTCTGACAATGATTTTCTTTTCAGGACCTAATTTTCTGGAGGATCAATTACTGGAGGATGAGACCCTCTATTTTTAGGATAAGGTCCTCTACTAGGAGCTCCTTATTTAAGCAGAGATTTATTACCAATTGTAAAGAGGCAAATGCCAAAATAAGTCCTTTTACTAAAAAGTGCTAAAATAAAAGGATAGGTATGGCATAGCATTTATTAAAACAAGTGCCAGAGGGCTACAAAATATGACCATCAAAAATTGCAAAGTTTTTTATAAATAAAGGACCATAACTCTGAAGTGGCTGAAAAAATTTGGCAGGTTATCAATCTTGGTCGAAATAATATGCCCATAAACATTTTCCCTAAGTTTCATGAAGATTGGACAACAACTGTTTGAGTTAGAGAGCGGACAAGTCGAATTTGCCATTTTTTTTTATAAATAAAGGGCCATTACTCGGAAGTGGCTATAGTGATTTGGCTGGTTATCAAACTTTGTCGAGATATTATGCCTATAAACATTTTCCCAAAGTTTCATGAAGATCGGACAATAACTGTTTCAGTTAGACAGCTGACTTCGCTGTGTACACCTCCGGCAATGGGTGTTCCATAATACATGCCATCCTTTGCTGGCATTTAAAAATGGTTTTAGTTTCTAGAAAATAACTGTTCCTTGAATTTTTAAATACTTTATGTAACTAGTGTACTGTACCGAAGGTAGTGCGGAAAACATTAAATAAAATGTTAAATCAATACCACCAAGCATTTATACAACCCTTGGAAGTAAAATGAATCTAGCATGCATTGTAACAAAAGTTACACATTTCATGAAGTGTTGTAGAGATTCCATTATTTAAAGGACTTGTATTATGTCATTGGTTGTCTGAATAAATGGGAAAAAATACATGGAATTATTCCAAAAACATCAATATTAAGTTGACAGGAGTCTAATGATAAATGATCCAGGATCTACCAACTTACTGTTTTGTCTCCGGACTTCAAAATTTTCCAGTAAAGGCATATATAAACTGCTATCATATGGTGCACAATAATAGAATCAGTGTTGTTGATGGTTAGTCACAAACCAGTCGTGAATGAGAAATGTTGGGTAACATTTGGTAGACATTCAAGTTAATCAATACTATAAGCTTTTATAGAAATAGATGACTTATCCCTATTAAGTATAGTGGATTATATATATGTGTTTTATATAATTTTATATCATAAGAACATGCATATCTTTTGTGAAAACTTTACATTTACTTCATTAATTTTATGTTTAATTAGAAACAGCTTTAATTTAAGTGTCGTTCAATGTTTTATGCTCATTGTTAGACAAAGAATTAATTATATAACGGGTTTAAATTAGAACATGTTTTACCTCGTTGCTATATTGCCGTATTTTGATACTTAGCCATAAACGTTTCTTTTTTTGGCGTACTGGCCTGATACTTAGGGAGATTTTCTTATTTGAGGGGGGCAGAATGCTTTATCGAACATTAGTACAGTGCTAGTGTGCTACCCAATAATTTTACATTCTTGTAATGAAAGGTTTTCTCTTTAAACCTAAATTACTTTAGGCAATCATATTTTGTGTCAGAAATCAATTTTCTGCTCAATGCAAAAACTAAGAAGCTAGTTAGATAGACTCTGTGAAAGGGGCAAAATGATATATGTGTTATCATTAATTTCTAATCAATATCATAGACTAGCAATTATTATATAAATCATTGTCAAAGTTCATCATATAAATACAGTTATATTATGTGGTATATGCATTATTTTGTGAATAGCTGAGGTTAATTAAAGTACATTTGTTCTGGGTCAAATTATTAATGTTGACAGAATAAGAGAACAAAATTGAAATTTCTGCTCACAGAAACAAATTAGAACTGTAAAATAAAAAAAACCGTATTCATCAATGTGATATTAATTTTCTGAGTTTCCAATACTGCAAAATGTGAATAGTGATGATTTAATGTATTTTTTTTTTTTTTTTTTTTTTTTAGGAATAACAAATTTATTGCACAATAAGCTGTTAACATTCACTTTGTCATTACAGCTTTCATTGACAAAGTACCCTGTTATGTTAATACCAATATGAACAGGGTTTCATATTGGTAATGTATAACTATGTTAATGTATTACAAATATAATGATTACATTATGAATTACGATTCTGTAAGTTGCTAACTATGTTCGGAAACCGACTGGCTCGTTTCCATACTTGATTCGATTTTTAAAAAATATGGCATGGCTCGTGTCTCTGAGACCAGTGTATTAAATGAATTATGCCTATGGATTATATGTTTTACGTTATTTGTTCCTTCAATTTCATTGGTGAGTGTTTACTAATTAAAAGTCGGTAGTGAAATTAAATGATATTGCCGTCTCTGTTTTGGTTAGGTGTGATATAAGAAGGGAGGTAAATGTGAACAAGGAAGTAAAAGTAAATCGGAATATTGTTGTTGTAAAAATAGTAACAGATGTAGATTTAATGTATCCTACCCATAATTGAAGTCACTGTTTAATTTTATTTTCTCTGCCAAGAAATATAGCTTGATTAAAAGTAATTTTAATTCATTACTTATTAATATTACAATTTAAATATATTGTTCTACTTTGCATCAGTGTCTTTAATTCATTACTTATTAATGTTACAATTTAAATATATTGTTCTACTTTGCATCAGTGTCAACAGTTTTGAACAAACAAGGTTAGTTACTCAACTAGTATTTCCAATGTATGTCAAACATTACCAAGATTTGCTCCATTGAAAAACAATGGACATCTTGGACACCAAATGTGATCACGTGGTCAGTTGTGGTCCGGATAACTTAAATCATCAGTCTCAAAGTTAAGACTTAGATGTTAAGTATATAGTTGTCTTAGTACCAGTCAGATATATAAAACACCTTGAAAGTGTTGAAGAACTTATTTATTAAATTTTAAGCAGAAAACTCTTATTTTTGGACTTAATGACAATGGTAATGGTACATATTAATTCCATATAATGAATGTATAAAAACTATCAGAAAAGGGAGATAACTTATTAATCAGTAATATAATTACTGTTATTTTGCAATTTGTCATTTGTATGATGCTACAATGTCAAAACTGCATTGATAACGATTGCCAGTTTTCTTTCTGTGGTTTATTCCCAGTTACTCCAGCTCTGTTCCCAAATAAAAACTGCACACCATGATATAGCTGTAAAATTGCTGAAAGTTGCAATAAATAACAAACAAACAAACATCTGTTCTTTACTTTTTGTATCGATACACTAACATGTTCAGTAGGAAGAGTTTCTCCTACTTTGCATATTGTTTGGGTTTAAATCTTAAAATGTTCACGTCCTGAATATAGCTGAAATATTGCTTGCTGGACATTAACCAACAATCAATCAATCAATCAAATCTTAAAAGCTGTCACTCGCAATGTAAGGATAAATAACTGTTCTTCATCATAAACAAAGCATAAGTTTTCAAATGTTATTTTGAGAATAACAATCTGTTTTCTCCAAAGAATTATTTTGTTACTTAAGCTCCTGCGGAATTTTTAAGTCTCACAGTGTACTTCAAATCAGGCTCCCCCCAATACAAACTGAATGTTATGATTAAGATCAACAACTGCTGCTGACAGTTGGGTTCAACCGCAAACAAACGTTATTTAAAATACATTTTATCAAATAAATAATTGGTGTAAAGTATAACCTACCTTAATATATATATAAATATATAGGTAATTAAAATCCATCACCACAGAAGATAATTGTATGCTAATATCTGAAATGCATTTGTAAACATTGCTATCCTAAGCCACAATTGTGCTACAGTAAACATCCAGCCTCTGATACATCAGTTACTGGTCGTGGGGATCAATAGGAGAGTCTTTCGACAAATAATTATTGGAAAATATCTCAAATTCTTTTCATTGTCTTGCGTTTCAACATTAAAAAAGTAAGCAATAAAGTTATGCTAGTAGGACATTGTAATGGAGGAAACACTGTCAGTTATATCAACTATGTATAAACACTATGTCAGATCTCCCATTTATAAGTACTGTACCATATTTTAGACAAGGTAAATATTAAACATAGTTGGAGACTGCCAAATGTTTTTACCTATCATTTTATTGCTGAATAATATCATCTTCTTGCAGTAATATACCTTTGTACCTCAGATAATTTTGTTTATATATTTTCTTCAATTCCTAGTTGTAGTGGTTAAATGGTTTTGTATAATAGATTTAGACCATTGCTGTGTCTATTGTCATCAATGTCTTTTCAAGTGAATGCTCTATGTATCTGATACAGAAACAAATTATTTTTTATTTCACCATTTTAATATGAGCAAATTATTGAGTCTTTATCTTGAAAAACATCACAAAGAAACTTTAAAATGTTCTATGTTCTGTAATGATCTATGATATATAAATCTGTAATGATCTATGATATATAAATCTGTAATTACAAAATTATAGCATTGTATTTAAGATAATTTTATTTACCTTATAATAAAAATAGCATTTTTTCAGATGCATACACCTTGGTTGACCAACTGATTTTGTTTTAAACAGTTTATCATTTTTATTTATTTTATAGTTCAAAGGGGAGAGAAGGATCTTATTGAGAAACATCACACAATAACACAATGATTATTTTGTTAGAATTTAGGATTTAGTTTTAAATTTAACTCCTACATTTCATTTTAAAAATATATCAATATGTTTGTGCAAGACTTTATTTCATGGAGAATTCCAGAATTAGTTTATTTAAATCTAGAAATTATATATAGTTTAGATTCCCCCCTCCTGTCTCCCCCAAACTTAACCTTTCTATTCATGGATTACTTTTATAAGGTTAATATGGATCAGACTTAAATAGTGCATTTCAACCTGTTTTCTATTACTAGATTTTGTTCAATATTACAATTTTTTTCGTTTAAGCCGACTTACAGAATATTAGCTGTTACTTGTTTTGGGTGAAAGTTAGGCCAAATATTACATATTACTACCGTTATAATCCAATGTTAATTTTGTGATTTGTCGAATTAACGCCAAAAAAAAAGCAAGGGTACTATTATTTGTTCTAGGTGAAGGTCAGCAAAAGTATTTTTATCATTGGAAAGCTCATTACGGTGTTGTTATTTGACATTTATTCAAGTCTTGTCCTGAATACACACTAAAATAATGCTTAGCAACCATTGAATCAGTTGATCAGTAATGTTGGCGTTTAGCATTAAATGATTAATCAAGATGAGAAAGAGGCTCTGGAAACTGTCCTGAGTAAGATATGAAACTCCACTCAGACAAATTATCCAACTGGTCCCAGCTCCATTTCCTCAATGCTGTATGCAGAGCAGAATTTCATATATTATCAATTAATGAGGAAAGATTGACTGATTTTAAAAGTGACAAATCAAAATTGTTATGATGAGTGTTTAAAATATGAGCATAAGACTACAATAATAGTGTGCTGTCTGGTGCCGTGAACCATCAATTGTTATACTATTTTGCTGACCCAAAGGGGTGTAGTCAGTTGCCTCCCCTTATTGTATGTTTCCATTTGGCTGTAGTCAGTTACCTCCCCTTAATGTATGTTTCCTCTGTAGCCTCATTAATTGTACTCTTGTAATATTGGGATGGTAAAGTAATTCAACTTCTCTGTATAAGCGATATGAAGCAATAATATGCTAATTTCTCCAGACGTTAATTTCAGATGTCATGTATAATTTTTGGCACATTGTCTTTACCTACAAGTATTTGAAGAAATAAACAATTGGCTGAATACACAGATATGTCAAATAATGAGATAGATTAGGGTTAAAAAGCAAACGTGTAGTTATATCAGGATTATATAAATTAATTTGTTTTCCATTTAGATGCATGTCGGCTTTTTTCTTAAATCGGCCGTATTTGCCCAGCATACATGTATATTAATTTGTTTTCCATTTAGATGCATGTCGGCTTTTTTCTTAAATCGGCCGTATTTGCCCAGCATACATGTATATTAATTTGTTTTCCATTTAGATGCATGTCGGCTTTTTTCTTAAATCGGCCATATTTGCCCAGCATACATGTATATTAATTTGTTTTCCATTTAGATGCATGTCGGCTTTTTTCTTAAATCGGCCGTATTTGCCCAGCATACATGTATATTAATTTGTTTTCCATTTAGATGCATGTCGGCTTTTTTCTTAAATCGGCCGTATTTGCCCAGCATACAGGTATATTAATTTGTTTCATTATGTTTCAGAGAAATATTAACAAAAAATATTTTGTATACTTGCCAACATATATGTGAAAGACTCCCTGACAAAATTGTGTGGACCACTCAAGATTCCCAGTGGGTTTAGAAGTAGGAGAATAAAGCCCCACATCTGCAAATAGGTCTGTGCACCACTCAAGGTTCCCAGTGGGTTTAGCAGGAGGTGAACTAAAGCCCCACATCCACAAATAGGTCTGTGCACCATTCAAGGTTCCCAGTGGGTTTAGCAGGAGGTTAACTAAAGCCCCACATCCACAAATAGGTCTGTGCACCATTCAAGGTTCCCAGTGGGTTTAGCAGGAGGTGAACTAAAGCCCCACATCCACAAATAAGTCTGTGCACCATTCAAGGTTCCCAGTGGGTTTAGCAGGAGGTGAACTAAAGCCCCACATCCACAAATAAGTCTGTGCACCATTCAAGGTTCCCAGTGGGTTTAGCAGGAGGTGAACTAAAGCCCCACATCCACAAATAGGTCTGTTCACCACTCAAGGTTCCCAGTGGGTTTAGCAGTATGGGAACTAAAGCCCCACATCCACAAATAGGTCTGTGCACCATTCAAGGTTCCCAGTGGGTTTAGCAGTAAGGGAACTAAAGCCTCACATCCACAAATAGGTCTGTGCACCACTCAAGATTCCCAGTGGGTTTAGCAGTATGAGAACTAAAGCCCCACATCCACAAATCTGTCTGTGCACCATTCAAGGTTCCCAGTGGGTTTAGCAGGAGGTGAACTAAAGCCCCACATCCACAAATAGGTCTGTGCACCATTCAAGGTTCCCAGTGGGTTTAGCAGGAGGTGAACTAAAGCCCCACATCCACAAATAGGTCTGTGCACCATTCAAGGTTCCCAGTGGGTTTAGCAGGAGGTGAACTAAAGCCCCACATCCACAAATAGGTCTGTGCACCATTCAAGGTTCCCAGTGGGTTTAGGAGTAAGGGAACTAAAGCCCCACATCCACATATAATTTTGTCAGTATTAAGTGTGTTTGTTGTGCTCACCTAAATGGTTCCTAATGAAATCTGAAGCGTTGACATGTTTGATCTTTGAAGATTTCAGCCTCTTTTTGGTCTCAGGAATCCAACTTAATATTTTAGATGCAAGGTTGTAATTACGAAAGATGATTTTTTTTAAGTCAAATGTAATTTATCTACAGCCATTTTATTTATTAAAATGTGTTTTGAGTCACTTTCAACCTAGTTAGTTATATTGTGACCTTCTGTTGTAATTACTTCTGTAATTAAGTCTTTTAATGACTCCTTCAACATAAACTGTTTATTTTTCTGGAAAACAATAATGTAATAACAGACTTTCAAGGTTCCTTCCAAATCAGTTTATTCTTCAGTCAGACAAATGAATAATACTGGCTGCACAGTGTTAGACAAATTGGTTCAATCATATATTACACAGAAATATATCTACTGCAAAAATTGAAATAAACATATAGTATCTTTCAGTTTTAAATTAGTGCACATTTTCCCAGGTTGATGAATTAAATTAAAAGTATATATCTATTTCATAAAAATATGGAGTCAGTATTAATTAGTTCAGATATTCACAACTACAAGGGATTTTTGACCTTTATAAAGGTATCTATTACACTTTTCTATTGGACAAAGAAGCTTTGCAGAATTGTGAGATTAACCAAAGATTGAAAAGAAATTTATACTAAAGTATATTTTTAAATTACCCACCTCCCATAACTTATGCATGCAGTATACCAGTAGAAGGAGGTCTATTTTAGTTCCTATCATTTCTATAAGCACTGGGTCTTTTAAATGCCTGTAATAACACAAGTTTTTAGAAGTCATTTTGACATTTTTATGTTCATTTGTTCAAAGACACAGTATATATAAACACAACATAAATGTTTTACCAGTATAAGATAAACTCATAAAGTTATTTAGCTAATAGTTATCTCCCTTTAAAACTTCAGAAAATTGCTTGAATATGTCCATTAAGTTAATTATCTGTAAATAATGGCTCTTTTTTATTTCTTCCATGCAGTGTTTAATTCTGTTCTTGGTGTTTAAATCTCTTTATCAACTTCAAGGAATATTTACTACCACAAGTTAGCAATGGGGGTTCCTGTCTATAGCAGATGTGGTACTCAGTATTCAACTGTTGGGGTTTACAGTAACATTTTCAGTGGTTTAGATTTTTAGTAATATACTCTGTCTTGACTTACAGTTGTGTATCGTGTGGTCTTGATTTACAGTTGTGTATCGTGTGGTCTTGATTTACAGTTGTGTATTCTGTGGTCTTGATTTACAGTTGTGTATTCTGTGGTCTTCTTGATTTACAATTTTGGGAGCAGGACAATTCCCCCCCCCCAAGACAACTGCCCTGATAACTGCCCCTCCCCCTGGACAATTGCCCCACCTAGGACAAGTGCCCTCCCCCCCCTGGATTTTATTATATGTCATTTACTTGGATAATTTCTAATAAGTATAAATATTTTAATTACTTCTTTCATTAATTATGTAATCAATTATTCAGCAGTGGAATTCTAATAGTCTTCAAAAGCTCAGCTAAGTAAGGGAAATTAACTACTTGGCACCATTAACACACATTCATGCTCCAGACCTTTCTCCAAAAGACCCAATACAAATCACGACAGCCATCAAGCACATAGCCGTAGACAATGATGTTAATGCTGAACAAACATACATAGTACATGTCAATCAATATGTTTGTTTATATCTTAACTTGTTATGTCTATTTTATTGCTGTATGTCATTAATATAAACAAATAAATTTTCACCTTATTTTATTCTTTTAGACTTAAAATTCCATTGAATATACTTTAAAAACACAAGTCTAATAGATGGGGGGTAGTTGTCTTAGAGGGGGGGGGGGGGGGCAATTGTCCAGGGGGCAGTTGTCTTAGAGGGGCAGGGGCAATCGTCCAGGGGGCAGTTGTCTTAGAGGGGCAGGGGCAATCGTCCAGGGGGCAGTTGTCATGGGGGCAATTCTATGCCTTGATTTGGAATTGTGTATTCTGTGTTGATGATTTACAGTTGTGTATTCTGTGTTGATGATTTACAGTTGTGTATTCTGTGTTGATGATTTACAGTTGTGTATTTTGTGTTGTTGATTTACAGCTGTGTATTTTGTGTTGTTGATTTACAGCTGTGTATTTTGTGTTGTTGATTTACAGTTGTGTATTCTGTGTTGTTGATTTACAGCTGTGTATTTTGTGTTGATGATTTACAGTTGTGTATTCTGTGTTGATGATTTACAGTTGTGTATTTTGTGTTGTTGATTTACAGTTGTGTATTTTGTGTTGTTGATTTACAGCTGAGTATTTTGTGTTGTTGATTTACAGTTGTGTATTTTGTGTTGTTGATTTACAGCTGTGTATTTTGTGTTGTTGATTTACAGTTGTGTATTCTGTGTTGTTGATTTACAGTTGTGTATTTTGTGTTGTTGATTTACAGTTGTGTATTTTGTGTTGTTGATTTACAGTTGTGTATTCTGTGTTGTTGATTTACAGTTGTGTATTTTGTGTTGATGATTTACAGTTGTGTATTCTGTGTTTTTGATTTACAGCTGTGTATTTTGTGTTGTTGATTTACAGTTGTGTATTCTGTGTTGTTGATTTACAGTTGTGTATTCTGTGTTGATGATTTACAGTTGTGTATTCTGTGTTGTTGATTTACAGTTGTGTATTTTGTGTTGTTGATTTACAGTTGTGTATTCTGTGTTGTTGATTTACAGTTGTGTATTCTGTGTTGTTGATTTACAGTTGTGTATTCTGTGTTGTTGATTTACAGCTGTGTATTCTGTGTTGTTGATTTACAGTTGTGTATTCTGTGTTGTTGATTTACAGCTGTGTATTTTGTGTTGTTGATTTACAGTTGTGTATTCTGTGTTGTTGATTTACAGTTGTGTATTCTGTGTTGTTGATTTACAGCTGAGTATTTTGTGTTGTTGATTTACAGTTGTGTATTTTGTGTTGTTGATTTACAGCTGTGTATTTTGTGTTGTTGATTTACAGTTGTGTATTTTGTGTTGTTGATTTACAGTTGTGTATTCTGTGTTGTTGATTTACAGCTGTGTATTTTGTGTTGATGATTTACAGTTGTGTATTTTGTGTTGTTGATTTACAGTTGTGTATTTTGTGTTGATGATTTACAGTTGTGTATTCTGTGTTGTTGATTTACAGTTGTGTATTTTGTGTTATGATTTACAGTTGTGTATTCTGTGTTGTTGATTTACAGTTGTGTATTTTGTGTTGTTGATTTACAGTTGTGTATTTTGTGTTGATGATTTACAGTTGTGTATTCTGTGTTGTTGATTTACAGTTGTGTATTTTGTGTTGATGATTTACAGTTGTGTATTTTGTGTTGATTTACAGTTGTGTATTTTGTGTTGATGATTTACAGTTGTGTATTTTGTGTTGATGATTTACAGTTGTGTATTCTGTGTTGTTGATTTACAGTTGTGTATTTTGTGTTGATGATTTACAGTTGTGTATTTTGTGTTGATGATTTACAGTTGTGTATTTTGTGTTGATTTACAGTTGTGTATTCTGTGTTGTTGATTTACAGCTGTGTATTTTGTGTTGATGATTTACAGTTGTGTATTCTGTGTTGTTTATTTACAGTTGTGTATTCTGTGTTGTTGATTTACAGCTGTGTATTTTGTGTTGATGATTTACAGTTGTGTATTCTGTGTTGTTGATTTACAGTTGTGTATTCTGTGTTGTTGATTTACAGCTGTGTATTTTGTGTTGTTGATTTACAGTTGTGTATTTTGTGTTGTTGATTTACAGTTGTGTATTCTGTGTTGTTGATTTACAGCTGAGTATTTTGTGTTGTTGATTTACAGTTGTGTATTTTGTGTTGTTGATTTACAGCTGTGTATTTTGTGTTGTTGATTTACAGTTGTGTATTCTGTGTTGTTGATTTACAGCTGTGTATTTTGTGTTGTTGATTTACAGTTGTGTATTTTGTGTTGTTGATTTACAGTTGTGTATTTTGTGTTGTTGATTTACAGTTGTGTATTTTGTGTTGTTGATTTACAGTTGTGTATTCTGTGTTGTTGATTTACGGTTGTCTATTTTGTGTTGTTGATTTACAGTTGTGTATTTTGTGTTGTTGAATGACAGTTGTGTATTTTGTGTTGTTGATTTACAGTTGTGTATTTTGTGTTGTTGATTTACAGTTGTGTATTTTGTGTTGTTGATTTACAGCTGTGTATTCTGTGTTGTTGATTTACAGTTGTGTATTCTGTGTTGTTGATTTACAGTTGTGTATTCTGTGTTGTTGATTTACAGCTGAGTATTTTGTGTTGTTGATTTACAGCTGTGTATTTTGTGTTGTTGATTTACAGTTGTGTATTTTGTGTTGTTGATTTACAGTTGTGTATTCTGTGTTGATGATTTACAGTTGTGTATTCTGTGTTGTTGATTTACAGCTGTGTATTTTGTGTTGTTGATTTACAGTTGTGTATTTTGTGTTGATTTACAGTTGTGTATTCTGTGTTGTTGATTTACAGCTGTGTATTTTGTGTTGATGATTTACAGTTGTGTATTCTGTGTTGTTGATTTACAGTTGTGTATTCTGTGTTGTTGATTTACAGCTGTGTATTTTGTGTTGTTGATTTACAGTTGTGTATTTTGTGTTGTTGATTTACAGTTGTGTATTCTGTGTTGTTGATTTACAGCTGAGTATTTTGTGTTGTTGATTTACAGTTGTGTATTCTGTGTTGTTGATTTACAGCTGTGTATTCTGTGTTGTTGATTTACAGCTGTGTATTCTGTGTTGTTGATTTACAGTTGTGTATTCTGTGTTGATGATTTACAGTTGTGTATTCTGTGTTGTTGATTTACATTTGTGTATTCTGTGTTGTTGATACAGTTGTGTATTTTGTGTTGTTGATTTACAGCTGTGTATTTTGTGTTGTTGATTTACAGCTGTGTATTCTGTGTTGTTGATTTACAGTTGAGTATTCTGTGTTGTTGATTTACAGTTGTGTATTCTGTGTTGTTGATTTACAGTTGTGTATTCTGTGTTGTTGATTTTCAGTTGTGTATTTTGTGTTGTTGATTTACAGTTGTGTATTCTGTGTTGTTGATTTACAGTTGTGTATTTTGTGTTGTTGATTTACATCTGAGTATTTTGTGTTGTTGATTTACAGTTGTGTATTCTGTGTTGTTGATTTACAGCTGAGTATTTTGTGTTGTTGATTTACAGTTGTGTATTCTGTGTTGTTGATTTACAGTTGTGTATTCTGTGTTGTTGATTTACAGTTGTGTATTCTGTGTTTTTGATTTACAGTTGTGTATTTTGTGTTGTTGATTTACAGTTGTGTATTTTGTGTTGATGATTTACAGTTGTGTATTCTGTGTTGTTGATTTACAGTTGTGTATTCTGTGTTGTTGATTTACAGCTGTGTATTCTGTGTTGTTGATTTACAGCTGTGTATTTTGTGTTGTTGATTAACAGTTGTGTATTCTGTGTTGTTGATTTACAGTTGTGTATTCTGTGTTGTTGATTTACAGTTGTGTATTTTGTGTTGTTGATTTACAGTTGTGTATTCTGTGTTGTTGATTTACAGTTGTGTATTCTGTGTTGTTGATTTACAGCTGTGTATTCTGTGTTGTTGATTTACAGTTGTGTATTCTGTGTTGTTGATTTACAGTTGTGTATTCTGTGTTGTTGATTTACAGTTGTCTATTTTGTGTTGATTTACAGCTGTGTATTCTGTGTTGTTGATTTACAGCTGTGTATTCTGTGTTGTTGATTTACAGCTGTGTATTTTGTGTTGATGATTTACAGTTGTGTATTCTGTGTTGTTGATTTACAGTTGTGTATTCTGTGTTGTTGATTTACAGTTGTGTATTCTGTGTTGTTGATTTACAGTTGTGTATTCTGTGTTGTTGATTTACAGCTGTGTATTTTGTGTTGATGATTTACAGTTGTGTATTCTGTGTTGTTGATTTACAGTTGTGTATTCTGTGTTGTTGATTTACAGCTGTGTATTTTGTGTTGATGATTTACAGTTGTGTATTCTGTGTTGTTGATTTACAGTTGTGTATTTTGTGTTGATGATTTACAGTTGTGTATTCTGTGTTGTTGATTTACAGTTGTGTATTCTGTGTTTTTGATTTACAGCTGTGTATTCTGTGTTGTTGATTTACAGCTGAGTATTTTGTGTTGTTGATTTACAGTTGTGTATTCTGTGTTGTTGATTTACAGTTGTGTATTCTGTGTTGTTGATTTACAGTTGTGTATTCTGTGTTGTTGATTTACAGTTGTGTATTCTGTGTTGTTGATTTACAGTTGTGTATTCTGTGTTGATGATTTACAGTTGTGTATTCTGTGTTGTTGATTTACAGTTGTGTATTCTGTGTTGTTGATTTACAGTTGTGTATTCTGTGTTGATGATTTACAGTTGTGTATTCTGTGTTGTTGATTTACAGTTGTGTATTCTGTGTTGTTGATTTACAGCTGTGTATTTTGTGTTGTTGATTTACAGTTGTGTATTTTGTGTTGTTGATTTACAGTTGTGTATTTTGTGTTGTTGATTTACAGTTGTGTATTCTGTGTTGTTGATTTACAGCTGTGTATTCTGTGTTGTTGATTTACAGTTGTGTATTCTGTGTTGTTGATTTACAGTTGTGTTTTCTGTCTTCTTGATTTACAGCTGTGTATTCTGTTGTCTTGTGTATGTATTCTATTGGCTAAAATCTACTCTTTTTGAAAACTACAAAACATAAGGTCATCATTAGTGGATTGGTTTTATCCTGCAATATGATTAAAGTGTTAAAAATGTGTCATTTCTACTTAAAACGTAAAGAAGACTATGATGTATTCAGACCAACAATGAACTGTTACATATACATAATCTGTATACTGCCATTGATTCTCCCATTCTATAAATTGGGTACCAGATATTGTACCACACAAATAACACTTAAAGTTACTCAACACATTTGTATTACAAGTTATTACAGGAAAAACCAACTACCTTATGTCTCTATGACAACTACAACCATGATGGCTATATAACAGATGCCAACAAGATGGGTTTAATAGACTCATTGCTACATGGTAGCACTGCTTAACCTAATCTAAAGAGAAATTAATTCCTATTAACCATGAGCAAATTTATGTTCAGTTTTGCAAATTGTTTTCTTAATTGGTGATTATAAATTACTTCTATACTTTGGTTCATCGCAGAAACAATGATGTTTGTATAAAATTAACCCAACAGTGCACACAAAATTTCTGGATCATTTATCATTGAAAACATAACTCAATTCATCTGGGGTTTAGATGACAAGAAAACCAACAGTCCTAACAACTGACATGATTTTGTTAAAGAAAAAAAACATTTTCAAAGCTATATTTAAAGTCCTTAAACAAGCTTTATTTCAATGAACAGTCATTGCAGAAAAGATGTAAGCACAAACTATAAACTTCTATACATTGCATCTCTAGAATGTACACTAGGAACCCATTTTGTATATATCGGAAAATAGCAGGAGCTATTATAGCGTGTAAAATGCAAACATTCTTTGTCTCTTTCCAACTCAACAATTTAAAAGACAAACATTGTCTGTCTCTTTCCAACTCAACAGTGTAAAAGGCAAACATTCTCTGTCTCTTTCCAACTCAACAGTGTAAAAGGCAAACATTCTCTGTCTCTTTCCAACTCAACAGTGTAAAAGGCAAACATTCTCTGTCTCTTTCCAACTCAACAGTGTAAAAGGCAAACATTCTCTGTCTCTTTCCAACTCAACAGTGTAAAAGGCAAACATTCTCTGTCTCTTTAAAACTCAACAGTGTAAAAGGCAAACATTCTCTGTCTCTTTAAAACTCAACAGTGTAAAAGGCAAACATTCTCTGTCTCTTTCCAACTCAACACTGTAAAAGGCAAACATTCTCTGTCTCTTTAAAACTCAACAGATTCAAAGGTAAACATTTTTTGTCCATCACACAGACTGACAGGCAAACATTTTTTGTCCTTACCCACCTTGTCTGAAACCCACTTCTGGTCATGTTACTTCATTACTTCATTATTACCACTTACCAATTTTTAGGCACACTTTTAGATATTTTCTTGTTTTCATGAATATTCATTAAATTAGCCAATAGGAATGATGTTTTTTGGATAAAACTATTTTGATTAGTTGTAAACAAATTGCTAGAAGTACAAGCAACCAATCAAAATAGGATATTAAATATTCATGAAAACGAGAAAACATCTACAATTGTGTCCAGACTGTAAGTGGTAGCAAACAAGAACGTGACTGGACGTGGTTTTAAGACGATGATACCCAAGTCAACAAACATTTTCTGTTCCTACCCTGAACTCAACAAACATTCTTTGTCCCTACCCTGAACTCAACAAACATTTTCTGTCCCTACCCTGAACTCAACAAACATTCTCTGTCCCTACCCTGAACTCAACAAACATTTTCTGTCCCTACCCTGAACTCAACAAACATTCTCTGTCCCTACCCTGAACTCAACAAACATTCTCTGTCCCTACCCTGAACTTAACAAACATTTTCTGTCCCTACCCTGAACTCAACAAACATTATCTGGCCCTACCCTGAACTCAACAAACATTATCTGTCCCTACCCCGAACTCAACAAACATTCTCTGTCTACCCTGAACTCAATAAACATTCTCTGTCCCTACCCTGAACTCAACAAACATTCTCTGTCCCTACCCTGAACTCAACAAACATTCTCTGTCCCTACCATGAACTCAACAAACATTCTCTGTCCCTACCCTGAACTCAACAAACATTCTCTGTCCCTACCCTGAACTCAACAAACATTCTCTGTCCCTACCCTGAACTCAACAAACATTCTCTGTCCCTACCCTGAACTCAACAAACATTCTCTGTCCCTACCCTGAACTCAACAAACATTCTTTGTCCCTACCCTGAACTCAACAAACATTCTCTGTCCCTACCCTGAACTCAACAAACATTCTCTGTCCCTACCATGAACTCAACAAACATTCTCTGTCCCTACCCTGAACTCAACAAACATTCTCTGTCCCTACCCTGAACTCAATAAACATTCTCTGTCCCTACCATGAACTCAACAAACATTCTCTGTCCCTACCATGAACTCAACAAACATTCTCTGTCCCTACCCTGAACTCAACAAACATTCTCTGTCCCTACCCTGAACTCAACAAACATTCTCTGTCTCTACCCTGAACTCAACAAACATTCTCTGTCCCTATCCTGAACTAAACAAACATTCTCTGTCCCTACCCTGAACTCAACAAACATTCTTTGTCCCTACCCTGAACTCAATAAACATTCTCTGTCCCTACCCTGAACTCAACAAACATTCTCTGTCCCTACCCTGAACTCAACAAACATTCTCTGTCCCTACCCTGAACTCAATAAACATTTTCTGTCCCTACCCTGAACTCAACAAACATTCTCTGTCCCTACCCTGAACTCAACAAACATTCTCTGTCTACCCTGAACTCAACAAACATTATCTGGCCCTACCCTGAACTCAACAAACATTTTCTGTCCCTACCCCGAACTCAACAAACATTCTCTGTCTACCCTGAACTCAACAAACATTATCTGGCCCTACCCTGAACTCAACAAACATTATCTGTCTACCCTGAACTCAACAAACATTTTCTGTCCCTACCCCGAACTCAACAAACATTCTCTGTCTACCCTGAACTCAATAAACATTCTCTGTCTCTACCCTGAACTCAACAAACATTCTCTGTCCCTACCATGAACTCAACAAACATTCTCTGTCCCTACCCTGAACTCAACAAACATTCTCTGTCCCTACCCTGAACTCAACAAACATTCTTTGTCCCTGCCCTGAACTCAATAAACATTCTCTGTCCCTACCCTGAACTCAATAAACATTTTCTGTCCCTACCCTGAACTCAACAAACATTTTCTGTCCCTACCATGAACTCAACAAACATTCTCTGTCCCTACCCTGAACTCAACAAACATTTTCTGTCCCTACCCTGAACTCAACAAACATTCTCTGTCCCTACCCTGAACTCAATAAACATTTTCTGTCCCTACCCTGAACTCAACAAACATTCTCTGTCCCTACCCTGAACTCAACAAACATTCTCTGTCCCTACCCTGAACTCAACAAACATTCTCTGTCCCTACCCTGAACTCAACAAACATTTTCTGTCCCTACCATGAACTCAACAAACATTCTCTGTCCCTACCCTGAACTCAACAAACATTCTCTGTCCCTACCCTGAACTCAACAAACATTCTTTGTCCCTTCCCTGAACTCAATAAACATTCTCTGTCCCTACCCTGAACTCAACAAACATTCTCTGTCCCTACCCTGAACTCAACAAACATTCTTTGTCCCTACCCTGAACTCAACAAACATTCTCTGTCCCTACCCTGAACTCAACAAACATTCTTTGTCCCTTCCCTGAACTCAACAAACATTTTCTGTCCCTACCCTGAACTCAACAAACATTCTCTGTCCCTACCCTGAACTCAACAAACATTCTCTGTCCCTACCCTGAACTCAATAAATATTTTCTGTCCCTACCCTGAACTCAATAAACATTCTCTGTCCCTACCCTGAACTCAATAAACATTTTCTGTCCCTACCCTGAACTCAATAAACATTTTCTGTCCCTACCCTGAACTCAACAAACATTTTCTGTCCCTTCCCTGAACTCAACAAACATTCTCTGTCTCTACCCTGAACTCAACAAACATTCTCTGTCCCTACCATGAACTCAACAAACATTCTCTGTCCCTACCCTGAACTCAATAAACATTTTCTGTCCCTACCCTGAACTCAATAAACATTTTCTGTCCCTACCCTGAACTCAACAAACATTTTCTGTCCCTACCCTGAACTCAACAAACATTCTCTGTCCCTACCCTGAACTCAATAAACATTCTCTGTCCCTACCATGAACTCAATAAACATTCTCTGTCTCTACCCTGAACTCAACAAACATTCTCTGTCCCTACCCTGAACTCAACAAACATTCTCTGTCCAACAAACATTCTCTGTCCCTACCCTGAACTCAACAAACATTCTCTGTCTCTACCCTGAACTCAACAAACATTCTCTTTCCCTACCCTGAACTCAACAAACATTCTCTGTCCCTACCCTGAACTCAACAAACATTCTCTGTCTCTACCCTGAACTCAACAAACATTCTCTGTCCCTACCCTGAACTCAATAAACATTATCTGTCCCTACCCTGAACTCAACAAACATTCTCTGTCCCTACCCTGAACTCAATAAACATTCTCTGTCCCTACCATGAACTCAACAAACATTCTCTGTCCCTACCATGAACTCAATAAACATTCTCTGTCCCTACCCTGAACTCAATAAACATTCTCTGTCCCTACCCTGAACTCAATAAACATTCTCTGTCCCTACCATGAACTCAACAAACATTCTCTGTCCCTACCATGAACTCAATAAACATTCTCTGTCCCTACCCTGAACTCAATAAACATTCTCTGTCCCTACCATGAACTCAACAAACATTCTCTGTCCCTACCCTGAACTTAATAAACATTCTCTGTCTCTACCATGAACTCAACAAACATTCTCTGTCCCTACCATGAACTCAATAAACATTCTCTGTCCCTACCCTGAACTCAATAAACATTCTCTGTCCCTACCATGAACTCAACAAACATTCTCTGTCCCTTCCCTGAACTCAATAAACATTCTCTGTCCCTACCCTGAACTCAACAAACATTCTCTGTCCAACAAACATTCTCTGTCCCTACCCTGAACTCAACAAACATTCTCTGTCCCTACCATGAACTCAACAAACATTCTCTGTCCCTACCCTGAACTCAACAAACATTCTCTGTCCCTACCATGAACTCAACAAACATTCTTTGTCCCTACCCTGAACTCAATAAACATTCTCTGTCTCTACCCTGAACTCAACAAACATTCTCTGTCCCTACCCTGAACTCAACAAACATTCTTTGTCCCTTCCCTGAACTCAACAAACATTCTCTGTCCCTACCCTGAACTCAACAAACATTCTCTGTCCCTACCCTGAACTCAACAAACATTCTCTGTCCCTACCCTGAACTCAACAAACATTATCTGTCTCTACCCTGAACTCAACAAACATTCTCTTTCCCTACCCTGAACTCAACAAACATTCTGTGTCCCTACCCTGAACTCAACAAACATTCTCTGTCCCTACCCTGAACTCAACAAACATTCTCTGTCCCTACCCTGAACTCAATAAACATTCTCTGTCCCTACCATGAACTCAACAAACATTCTCTGTCCCTACCCTGAACTCAACAAACATTCTCTGTCTCTACCCTGAACTCAACAAACATTCTCTTTCCCTACCCTGAACTCAACAAACATTCTCTGTCCCTACCCTGAACTCAATAAACATTATCTGTCCCTACCCTGAACTCAACAAACATTCTCTGTCCCTACCCTGAACTCAATAAACATTATCTGTCCCTACCCTGAACTCAACAAACATTCTCTTTCCCTACCCTGAACTCAATAAACATTCTCTGTCCCTACCCTGAGCTCAACAAACATTCTCTGTCCCTTCCCTGAACTCAATAAACATTCTCTGTCCCTACCCTGAACTCAACAAACATTCTCTGTCTCTACCCTGAACTCAACAAACATTCTCTGTCTCTACCCTGAACTCAACAAACATTTTCTGTCCCTACCCTGAACTCAACAAACATTCTCTTTCCCTACCCTGAACTCAATAAACATTATCTGTCCCTACCCTGAACTCAACAAACATTCTCTGTCCCTACCCTGAACTCAACAAACATTCTATGTCCCTACCCTGAACTCAATAAACATTCTCTGTCCCTACCCTGAACTCAACAAACATTCTTTGTCCCTACCCTGAACTCAACAAACATTCTCTTTCCCTGTCCTGAACTCAACAAACATTCTCTGTCCCTACCCTGAACTCAATAAACATTCTCTGTCCCTACCCTGAACTCAACAAACATTCTTTGTCCCTACCCTGAACTCAACAAACATTCTCTTTCCCTGTCCTGAACTCAACAAACATTCTCTGTCCCTACCCTGAACTCAACAAACATTCTCTTTCCCTATCCTGAACTCAACAAACATTCTCTGTCCCTACCCTGAACTCAACAAACATTCTCTGTCTCTACCCTGAACTCAACAAACATTCTCTGTCCCTACCCTGAACTCAACAAACATTCTCTGTCCCTACCCTGAACTCAATAAACATTCTCTGTCCCTACCCTGAACTCAACAAACATTCTTTGTCCCTACCCTGAACTCAACAAACATTCTCTGTCCCTACCCTGAACTCAACAAACATTCTCTTTCCCTGTCCTGAACTCAACAAACATTCTCTGTCCCTACCCTGAACTCAATAAACATTCTCTGTCCCTACCCTGAACTCAACAAACATTCTCTGTCCCTACCCTGAACTCAACAAACATTCTCTGTCCCTATCCTGAACTCAATAAACATTCTCTGTCCCTATCCTGAACTCAACAAACATTCTCTGTCCCTACCCTGAACTCAACAAACATTCTCTGTCCCTACCCTGAACTCAACAAACATTCTTTGTCCCTACCCTGAACTCAACAAACATTCTCTGTCCCTACCCTGAACTCAACAAACATTCTCTGTCTCTACCCTGAACTCAACAAACATTCTTTGTCCCTTCCCTGAACTCAACAAACATTCTTTGTCCCTTCCCTGAACTCAACAAACATTCTTTGTCCCTGCCCTGAACTCAATAAACATTCTCTGTCCCTACCCTGAACTCAACAAACATTCTTTGTCCCTACCCTGAACTCAACAAACATTATCTGTCCCTACCCTGAACTCAACAAACATTCTATGTCCCTACCCTGAACTCAACAAACATTCTCTGTCCCTACCCTGAACTCAACAAACATTCTCTGTCCCTACCCTGAACTCAACAAACATTCTTTGTCCCTACCCTGAACTCAACAAACATTCTCTGTCCCTACCCTGAACTCAACAAACATTCTCTGTCCCTACCCTGAACTCAACAAACATTCTTTGTCCCTGCCCTGAACTCAATAAACATTCTCTGTCCCTACCCTGAACTCAACAAACATTCTCTGTCCCTACCCTGAACTCAATAAACATTTTCTGTCCCTACCCTGAACTCAACAAACATTCTCTGTCCCTACCCTGAACTCAACAAACATTCTCTTTCCCTGTCCTGAACTCAACAAACATTCTCTGTCCCTACCCTGAACTCAATAAACATTCTCTGTCCCTACCCTGAACTCAACAAACATTCTCTGTCCCTACCCTGAACTCAACAAACATTCTCTGTCCCTATCCTGAACTCAACAAACATTCTCTTTCCCTACCCTGAACTCAATAAACATTTTCTGTCCCTACCCTGAACTCAACAAACATTTTCTGTCCCTATCCTGAACTCAATAAACATTCTCTGTCCCTACCCTGAACTCAACAAACATTCTCTGTCCCTACCCTGAACTCAACAAACATTCTCTGTCTCTACCCTGAAATCAACAAACATTCTCTGTCCCTACCCTGAACTCAACAAACATTTTCTGTCCCTACCCTGAACTCAACAAACATTCTCTGTCCCTACCCTGAACTCAACAAACATTCTCTGTCCCTACCCTGAACTCAACAAACATTCTCTGTCCCTACCATGAACTCAACAAACATTCTCTGTCCCTACCCTGAACTCAACAACATTCTATGTCCCTACCCTGAACTCAACAATCATTCTCTGTCCCTACCATGAACTCAACAAACATTCTTTGTCCCTGCCCTGAACTCAATAAACATTCTCTGTCTCTACCCTGAACTCAACAAACATTCTCTGTCCCTACCCTGAACTCAACAAACATTCTTTGTCCCTTCCCTGAACTCAACAAACATTCTCTGTCCCTACCCTGAACTCAACAAACATTCTCTGTCCCTACCCTGAACTCAACAAACATTCTCTGTCCCTTCCCTGAACTCAACAAACATTCTCTGTCCCTACCCTGAACTCAACAAACATTCTCTGTCCCTACCCTGAACTCAACAAACATTCTCTGTCCCTACCCTGAACTCAACAAACATTATCTGTCTCTACCCTGAACTCAACAAACATTCTCTTTCCCTACCCTGAACTCAACAAACATTCTGTGTCCCTACCCTGAACTCAACAAACATTCTCTGTCCCTACCCTGAACTCAACAAACATTCTCTGTCCCTACCCTGAACTCAATAAACATTCTCTGTCCCTACCATGAACTCAACAAACATTCTCTGTCCCTACCCTGAACTCAACAAACATTCTCTGTCTCTACCCTGAACTCAACAAACATTCTCTTTCCCTACCCTGATCTCAACAAACATTCTCTGTCCCTACCCTGAACTCAATAAACATTATCTGTCCCTACCCTGAACTCAACAAACATTCTCTGTCCCTACCCTGAACTCAATAAACATTATCTGTCCCTACCCTGAACTCAACAAACATTCTCTTTCCCTACCCTGAACTCAATAAACATTCTCTGTCCCTACCCTGAGCTCAACAAACATTCTCTGTCCCTTCCCTGAACTCAATAAACATTCTCTGTCCCTACCCTGAACTCAACAAACATTCTCTGTCTCTACCCTGAACTCAACAAACATTCTCTGTCTCTACCCTGAACTCAACAAACATTTTCTGTCCCTACCCTGAACTCAACAAACATTCTCTTTCCCTACCCTGAACTCAATAAACATTATCTGTCCCTACCCTGAACTCAACAAACATTCTCTGTCCCTACCCTGAACTCAACAAACATTCTATGTCCCTACCCTGAACTCAATAAACATTCTCTGTCCCTACCCTGAACTCAACAAACATTCTTTGTCCCTACCCTGAACTCAACAAACATTCTCTTTCCCTATCCTGAACTCAACAAACATTCTCTGTCACTACCCTGAACTCAACAAACATTCTCTGTCCCTACCCTGAACTCAATAAACATTCTCTGTCCCTACCCTGAACTCAACAAACATTCTTTGTCCCTACCCTGAACTCAACAAACATTCTCTGTCCCTACCCTGAACTCAACAAACATTCTCTTTCCCTGTCCTGAACTCAACAAACATTCTCTGTCCCTACCCTGAACTCAATAAACATTCTCTGTCCCTACCCTGAACTCAACAAACATTCTCTGTCCCTACCCTGAACTCAACAAACATTCTCTGTCCCTATCCTGAACTCAACAAACATTCTCTGTCCCTACCCTGAACTCAATAAACATTTTCTGTCCCTACCCTGAACTCAACAAACATTTTCTGTCCCTATCCTGAACTCAATAAACATTCTCTGTCCCTACCCTGAACTCAACAAACATTCTCTGTCCCTACCCTGAACTCAACAAACATTCTCTGTCTCTACCCTGAACTCAACAAACATTCTCTGTCCCTACCCTGAACTCAACAAACATTTTCTGTCCCTACCCTGAACTCAACAAACATTCTCTGTCCCTACCCTGAACTCAACAAACATTCTCTGTCCCTACCCTGAACTCAACAAACATTCTCTGTCCCTACCATGAACTCAACAAACATTCTCTGTCCCTACCCTGAACTCAACAACATTCTATGTCCCTACCCTGAACTCAACAAACATTCTCTGTCCCTACCCTGAACTCAACAAACATTCTCTGTCCCTACCCTGAACTCAACAAACATTCTCTGTCCCTACCATGAACTCAATAAACATTCTCTGTCCCTACCCTGAACTTAACAAACATTCTCTGTCCCTACCCTGAACTCAACAAACATTCTCTGTCCCTACCCTGAACTCAACAAACATTCTCTGTCCCTATCCTGAACTCAACAAACATTCTCTGTCCCTACCCTGAACTTAACAAACATTCTCTGTCCCTACCCTGAACTCAACAAACATTCTCTGTCCCTACCCTGAACTCAACAAACATTCTTTGTCCCTACCCTGAACTCAATAAACATTCTCTGTCCCTATCCTGAACTCAACAAACATTCTCTGTCCCTACCCTGAACTCAACAAACATTCTCTGTCCCTACCCTGAACTCAACAAACATTCTTTGTCCCTACCCTGAACTCAACAAACATTCTCTGTCCCTACCCTGAACTCAACAAACATTCTCTGTCCCTACCCTGAACTCAACAAACATTCTTTGTCCCTTCCCTGAACTCAACAAACATTCTTTGTCCCTTCCCTGAACTCAACAAACATTCTTTGTCCCTGCCCTGAACTCAATAAACATTCTCTGTCCCTACCCTGAACTCAACAAACATTCTTTGTCCCTACCCTGAACTCAACAAACATTCTCTGTCCCTACCCTGAACTCAACAAACATTCTCTGTCCCTACCCTGAACTCAACAAACATTCTATGTCCCTACCCTGAACTCAACAAACATTCTCTGTCCCTACCCTGAACTCAACAAACATTCTCTGTCCCTACCCTGAACTCAACAAACATTCTTTGTCCCTACCCTGAACTCAACAAACATTCTCTGTCCCTACCCTGAACTCAACAAACATTCTCTGTCCCTACCCTGAACTCAACAAACATTCTTTGTCCCTGCCCTGAACTCAATAAACATTCTCTGTCCCTACCCTGAACTCAACAAACATTCTCTGTCCCTACCCTGAACTCAATAAACATTTTCTGTCCCTACCCTGAACTCAACAAACATTCTCTGTCCCTACCCTGAACTCAACAAACGTTCTATGTCCCTACCCTGAACTCAACAAACGTTCTATGTCCCTACCCTGAACTCAACAAACATTCTTTGTCCCTTCCCTGAACTCAACAAACATTCTATGTCCCCTGAACTCAACAAACATTTTATGTCCCTACCCTGAACTCAACAAACATTCTATGTCCCCTGAACTCAACAAACATTTTATGTCCCTACCCTGAACTCAACAAACATTCTCTGTCTCTACCCTGAACTCAACAAACATTCTCTGTCCCTACCCTGAACTCAATAAACATTTTATGTCCCTACCCTGAACTCAACAAACATTCTATGTCCTCTGAACTCAACAAACATTTTATGTCCCTACCCTGAACTCAACAAACATTCTCTGTCCCTACCCTGAACTCAACAAACATTCTCTGTCCCTACCCTGAACTCAACAAACATTTTTTGTCCCTTCCCTGAACTCAACAAACATTCTCTGTCCCTACCCTGAACTCAACAAACATTCTTTGTCCCTTCCCTGAACTCAACAAACATTCTCTGTCCCTACCCTGAACTCAACAAACATTCTTTGTCCCTTCCCTGAACTCAACAAACATTCTCTGTCCCTACCCTGAACTCAACAAACATTCTCTGTCCCTACCCTGAACTCAACAAACATTCTCTGTCCCTTCCCTGAACTCAACAAACATTCTCTGTCCCTACCCTGAACTCAACAAACATTCTCTGTCCCTACCCTGAACTCAACAAACATTCTCTGTCCCTACCCTGAACTCAACAAACATTCTTTGTCCCTTCCCTGAACTCAACAAACATTCTCTGTCCCTACCCTGAACTCAACAAACATTCTTTGTCCCTTCCCTGAACTCAACAAACATTCTCTGTCCCTACCCTGAACTCAACAAACATTCTTTGTCCCTTCCCTGAACTCAACAAACATTCTCTGTCCCTACCCTGAACTCAACAAACATTCTTTGTCCCTTCCCTGAACTCAACAAACATTCTCTGTCCCTGCCCTGAACTCAATAAACATTCTCTGTCCCTATACCCAACTCAAAAAACTAGCTAGTTGCATTCAAATTTCTTGGTCTATTGGTCTATCTGATTTTCTCAACTGATTAATTGTATGCTAATCCTGAAAATCCTAAAATAAACTACACTGGGCAAAAAATGAATATAATCAATTATTATCTGTTCTGGTACTCCTGTCAAACAGCCTTCATTACTCAAGCATGCAATGTAAAGGTCAATCAATCAATCAATCAATCAATCAATAAATAAATAAATAAATAAATAAATAAATAAATAAATAAATAAATAAATAAATAAATAAAGTTAATTAAATGTTATTCTTTTTTGATTGTTCTGATGAAATTAAACAAAAATATATATTGTCATGTACAATGTTAAATCTGTTCATTGTGACACTGAAATCTGCCTAGAAACAGAGTATTAAAGGCCTTCTGTTTGTTGTTTTTGTGAGAAAGCTTACTGTGACCCAAGATCTAAGGATAAAAGAAGTTAAGTTGATCAACCCCTGCAATCTGCCAGCCTTGCAAATTCAGTGTGATTAATTTTTGCTGCAAATAAAGCAGTTTTTAGACATTATAATGACAGTTTAAATATTAAGTACTAAAGTTTTCTAGGTTGCAGACATCTCTATAACTGTTGGCAGGATGTCAAACACAGCATTCCTTTATAGGTGCCAACAGTGTTCATTCAACATACACAACATTTCATGAACTGTTTTTGAAGGAAACTTACAATGGACACTGTCATGTCACAGTTTAATTGTTACAGAATAATGCTTGATTTTAATTCTTATATAAACCCAAAACATGCATGTAGACAGTTTAGTTTTTGTCAGTGAACTTGGTTGAATAGTAAATAAACAAACAAAATAATACTTTTATACTGAATTCAATAATTACCCCAGGTCATGTTTTCGCCAAGTTTTTATCAAACCCTCCATGTTTTATCTTTTCATACACACTTGATTGAACATTGTGTAAAGAGTGTATACGAAATAAACAAAAGGTTTTTTCGATAACAAGACATAGCCTCAAGAACTTGAGGCTCTATATGTTAAAATACACTGTTTATTCGAACCAGAGAGAAAGATCTGAACTGATTTTTTGTTAGTAACCTTTATATAAAAGGGTGGTATACTGTAGACCAGAGCATTAACCTGTGGGCCTATCTGTGTTCTAGCAGGTAGTAGGTTCATAGTCTATGCATGAAAGGGCATAAGAAAAATGGCTGAAAATGACAAGGGATAAGAGAAATGTTGCACCACATTCGTCAACCATGACATGTTTTGGGTTTGGGTTCTATATATAAACACAGAAGTAGTAATGCGAATGACAACCAAAACTAAAACAAACCAGTTATTAATAACACCTTTTATCGAAAACACCTTACAAGACCATATTGGTTTCTGTAAACAAAGAAACTCTCACTAGTCTCAGCCAGTATTCACATGTCTGAAGCATTGCATAACTGTTGGTTGCCAAATTCCAAATGCCAGAAAATTGTACATTGATCAGAAAGAAACATAACTGTCAGATCTTAATTGATACTGTTATATAATAGTCATGTGAAGAGGCTGTTGTAATGTCAAGGTCATAGGATTTATTTGTTTGCAAGCCACTTGCAGAAAGTATTATAAAATACACAAATAATACTTTACACTCCTGCACTGCAAATAGTGCTTACTTAAGATATTGTCTGACATAGGATAAGTTATCACTTTTTAGAAGATTTTATTTGTTTGTTTGTTTGAATGGGGTATCCAGTTTTTATTGGTAAAATAAGTGGGAGTACAATGTGAAACTATTTTTAGCGGAGGTAGGCATGATTAGGCAGAGCTTTGTATGCTCAATGTGTCTGCACATTTTAAAGAATATTTTTTGTGTATTTGAGTGTCATTATTCATCCTACTTCTTGATCTGTGCAAGGTTTGAATTTATTTTTTATTCATTGTGAAATTTCATTTATCTGTACATTATACCCCCACTTCGAAGAAGAGGGGGTATACTGGTTTACCCCTGTCCGTCCGTCCTTCCTTCCGCAACATATCTTTTGTAACAGTTTTCTCAGCAACTACTTATCACAGCCACTTGAAATTTTATATGTGACCTTACCATTTGTTCCTATATTGTGAGTACCAATTTCATGTCTGTCGCATATCTACTTCTGACTTTTTGACGGGTTTCTAAATACAGGCAGGCACTGCTTACTCTTCTGGAGCACCTGACTCATGCACCCATGGTTTTTATTGAGCTCGGGTTATTCTCTTATGTTTTTGTTTTTTGTGTTGTGTTTGTCTATTTATAACTGTCCCTTGGCTTTTGGCTAATGTTGTTCTGTCTGTTTCTTTGCTATTTACTTAGTCAATTCAGTGATGTGAATAGCAGTGGTATACTGATCGAGCAGTAGCTCACAGGATACTAGTGTTTGAAAGAGACCTATTTTTAGCATTAGGATGAGTAAGGTTAAATGTCATTATTATATGACTCTAAATAACTTAGATTTTCTTTGGTTCAAAGGGTATTTTATGTATTATTGCAAAATATGATAATCACCGCGCAATTATGCACGCGAGGTGATCATTACTTGTGTAAGCTTCAACGTGTACCTAAATATAGTATCAGGGAAAATCCGTACATTTTCACCTCCACCCGATACACATGCAACTTGTCATGTTTCCATGATGCATGTAGCTACTTCAAAAATTGTGAAGAACTTCATTTTCAATGGAAGACTGTAATGAAGGTATACACTATAGATACAACAATTAAGTAAAAATAGAAACAAGATATAATGGAGTATGATGTCATAATGATGTTCAGAATTAGGGCATTAACACTTTAATGTGCTTTCAGAGAAACTTCTTTCAATTCGTAGCTCTGTCAGTTTTGATGACTAAGGCATTTTTTAGGTTTTGTTGTTTTGATGTATGTTTAACAAGAAAAACAGAAGATATTATATCAAGACACCATAAAAGAATTATAAATCAATGTTGTCCAACATGGGGTAAAAAAATATTTGGGAAAAACCCAAACAATAATCATCTCAAACAAATGCAGAAAACTATATATGGAGCAGTATGAACAAAAGACTGCAGATTGTGTAACATAGGACATAGTATAATTGTATCACTGTACATATGAATTCCATACATGCCACACACTGCTCATTCAGTGGCACCTTCTAAAACAAAGGCAAACTATTTTTTTATTTAATTTTTAATTCTTGAACATATTGGCAAAAACTGTAAATAGTTCAAGGGAATTAAATTTGGTACAAAATTTTATGTTATATTATCTACCAAGACTTAAGACTTTAGACTCTGGCAGTTTGATGTACATTTAATGTTGCAGATTTTGATGGGGGTAGTTTAATGGTTTCAGAAGTGTTTTAGTTTGGTAGAGTCATAGAATTTGCAGAACTAAAAAAAATCAATCTTGGGAGTCATTATATTTGTGCCAAGTCAATTGAATGAAACTTTTGTAAAGAATACATGTAGGTCAGATACAATATATAGATCTATCTCTACAATTCATTGTTTGTTACAACTGCATACAGTATTATTATTAATATCTAGATTTTCATTCATATTAACATTTTTTGTTACATATCCTGAAAATTCTCTAGTTGGTTGCTGGCTGTTTGCTGGATGTCTTAATTTACATACATTTAGACCATGTCCTAATAAAATTTCTGGACAAAACTTTGTTTACATTTAAGCCAACTAAATTCCATAAAAAATTGCTAGATTTTAAGTCTATATATGTTTCAATTAAATTGTAAAGACAGAGACCACTGTACAAACTTTTAATAATAAAACAGACAGTTCTTATTAATGGAATGGACTCTATGATTTTTTGTTTGTTTTGAATGATGTTTAATGTGGCATTAAACATCATTCAAAACAAACAAAAACAAAAATCATCAGCAATATTTCAGCTATATTTTGGGTCTAGTTTTATTGGACGAGGAAGCCAAGGTACCCAGAGAAAAACCCCATTCTTCGTTAGGAAAAGTGGCAATCTTTGTCAATTAGGATTAGACATGAGGGCGCCCTGCCCTGAACCCTCAACCTCAGTGTTGACAGACCACATTATCAATAGTAGATGAATTACCTTAACCACTCGGCATCAAGGCCCTTGGACTTTATGAAAAAATTGCTTTAAAAAAATTCTGTCTTAATTAATGGTGTTTAGTGTTCAATACTTCACAAGTATGGTCTTACACAAATTTGAATATTTATCTTAATTCTAGCAGATGGTCTTACATTCTTTTTTAAATATAATTTATATATATAATCTGCTTTAAAAGGGAAGTAATACTGTCAAAATATATTCTAAAAAGCTTTTAATTGTAAAACAAAGTTACTTTAGAATTAATATAACTAAACTATTTTGTTTACTGTCCAGAATTCGTATTGTTTTATAGGCAAATGATGAATGCATTTTATTTGCCAAGATTTTATCGGAACCAAAGTTGATTTGTTTTAATTGAACTTAGGATTGATTTTCTTCTGTTGTGATCAAGTTTAATACTACCACTTTAAATGGAAATTGTACATATTATTCATTGCTGCAATTTCTCTGCACAGTTGTGCTTCTAGGAGACACAGATCTAGGTCAACTGATTGTTTTAGTGTAAAAAATGTTTGTGTAATGATGTTGTTCTTAAATGTTTTCTTGGTTATCTCCCCTGCATTCTGTTCATGTATCTTTCAAAGTATTTGGAAAATTAATATAAGTATTTATTGTACCATGGAATAAATTGAAATGAACTTAAAGTCTTTTGACCAGAATAAATAAATTCCTACCATACAGTTATTCAAATGAACTGATAGGATGGAAAATATTTTATATGGAGACTGCATTACATGTATTTTAAATTTATTGTTAATTTTTTTTTGGTGTTTTTGTAAATTATGTTAACCCTAACAACTAAAAACAACATGCTTCATCTACTGCAATGTAAGGATGTAGCAATAGATTTCTCTGAATATTCAGGAATTGTGCTCCCTAGAGGGAATGTAAAAAGACATTTTGTATTTTTCAGATTTTGTCCATCATTAGAATCTAAAGTTTTGCGATTTAAAGGAAGAAAACATAAGATATGGTTGGAACCTGAAGGTATGAGATATCTATTTATAGCCAGCAACTCAGATGTGGGTTTTCGGTAACCTGCATTTTAAATGATTAGGATCCATATGAACACCTACAATAGGCATGGTATCTCAAAACAATAAATAAAATGGTAGATGGGGACTTAAGTGCAAAATGTTAATGCAACTTTTGAATTTAAAAACATGCTTTCTTAAACAAAAATATTGCAACAGTTTTAGAAAAATTAGTAAACGTATATTTACAACTTCTTACACATTCTTAACCACATATTGTTCAATATAAATATGTGATGATTTTGCATTGTCATGTTCAGCTGTGGTGTGAAGGGCCTCTGTGGCCGAGTGGTTAAGGTAGTTCATCTATTATTGACCATGAGGTCTGTCAACTCTGATGTTCCCCAATAAAAACTGGATGCCATGATTAGCTGAAAACTTGCTGAAAGTGGCAATAAATATCATCCAAACAAACAAACAAACAAATCGGCTGCAGTGCAATCCTAAACAAAAATGAAATTTTAATAGTTTCCAGTTCAGAATGTCATATAAATGTCATGAATGGAAGTAAAAAGATTTCTGAGGAACAGTAACAGGTTTTGAATTATTTCAATGCAATATCAATAATTGCTTTCCTAATACCTGTATGAATGTGGTTCAATGCCACTTTAGAGAGCAATTTTCAGCTATATCATGGCATCCAATTTTTTTGTTGTTGGACGCCATGATATAGCTGAAACACTGCTGAAAGTGGCATTAAACCACTCAAAACAAACAAAACTATATTTATATTTTCAAGGTCTAGACAGTGATGTTATATATCCTAATGGAATATCGTGTACCATGCCCGAGGAACATCAACTTAGAATCATACGTTGTATACCGGGGTTAGAGAAGGCTAGAATAATCAGGCCAGGTCTGTATCTCTGTAAATTTTGTGTTCAAACATTATCTTTTAAATATAAACTTATAACATGAATAATGGTAAGATATTTTATTGGGGGAAATGATATTCTCTGGTACACAAAGGGAGATAATACACTTTTAATTAATAACACTATTATCTGTCAGTACTATATAATGTTTTTTGAACTATTAATTTTTAGCTAACCTGACCCATAGGTCAGTGTGACCTATTCTCATCACTTTGTGTCTGTCATCGTCGTCTGTAAACTTTTGACATTTTTTTCAATCTTCTTCTCCAAAACCATTTTGCCAATTGGAACCAAACTTGGCAGGAATGTTTATTGGGTGGTTCTTTACAAAGTTTGAGTTTTTGGTACTGATCAAATATTAAACATGGCTGAAAGAACCTTTAATTTGTTCTGATTGGCTGAATTTCTAAAATCTTCTCTGCATAAACCGCTTGTCAGATTGATTTACAATATTGCAGAAATGTACCTTAGAGCGTCCTCTACAAAGTTTGATTTTTTTGTGCCAATCCAAAATCTAAGATTGCAGCCATTGCAGGACATAGTTTTACAAAGGAGTGTATGGGAAAAACATACAAAAACAACTTCTTTGGAAAAACTGTGAGTAATGATTCCAAGTTATGAAGAAATGATGGTTGGACATTAACTTATTATTTTGAGTTTTTTCGAGCCAATTGCAAATTGAACATGGCTTCCAGGGACACTAATGGGTTCTGATTGGCTGAAATTAAAAAAATCTTCTTTTTTTTACAAACCGCAGGCAGATTGATTTGAATATGGCAACATTCATAGAAACAGCATCATCATGTAAACTATTTAGCATTTAATATCAAAATTTGTAAGAAAAGTAATATCTCTTAAAAGTTTTTTTGTAAGTCAGGTGAGTGATACAGGCTTTTTCTCTTGTTACAGCTAGCTGCTTCTTGATCTAGATTTTGCGTTGTCAACATTTTATATGTCATGTCTACTATACAAAATTCTTGCAAACAACCATGTGGGATTGCCCTACAAATTTGCAGTGCTAACTGATTAGGATTAAATACCAATGCACATATAAATGAATAGGATTAGATAGCAGTCAAACTTATATATAGTCTCTGCATAAGTATTTTGTTATACCCCTTCTGCCATCCTTCCAATATTGCAATTACCAATTTCATGTCTGTCGCATGTCTACTTCCTGTTTGCCGACATAGTCAATTTTCAACATTAGTGGTCAGTGGATGAAAATTTTCAGAACAGTTTTCTCAGCAACTACTTATCACAACCACTTGACATTTGATTAGTGACCTTACCATGTGGTCCTGTATTGCAAGTACCAATTTCAGATCTGTCGCATATCTACTTCATATTTACCGACAGTCAATTCAATGATGTGAATAGCGGGGGTATACTGAAATGAGCAGTAGTTCACAGGTTACTAGTTTTTGTTTGCTTAAATGATGTTTAACGCATCCCTACCTTCAGTGAGACTCGAACTTGCAGTCTCAGTGTAGACAGATCATGGGATTAATAGTAGAAAAACAACCTTAACCTCTCGGCCACGAGTCTCCACTCTACACATATATATGAATAATATTGGATAGCACTGCAAGCCTATGTGTAGTCTCTGCAGTAAATTAATATGATTGGATAGCACTGCAAACCTATGTATAGTCTCTGCAGAAGTAAATCAATATGATTGGATAGCACTGCAAACCTATGTATAGTCTCTGCAGAAGTAAATCAATATGATTGGATAGCACTGCAAACCTATGTATAGTCTCTGCAGAAGTAAATCAATATGATTGGATAGCACTGCAAACCTATGTATAGTCTCTGCAGAAGTAAATCAATATGATTGGATAGCACTGCAAACCTATGTATAGTCTCTGCAGAAGTAAATCAATATGATCGGATAGCACTGCAAACCTATGTATAGTCTCTGCAGAAGTAAATCAATATGATTGGATAGCACTGCAAGCCTATGTATAGTCTCTGCAGAAGTAAATCAATATGATTGGATAGCACTGCAGGCCAATGTATAGTCTCTGCAGAAGTAAATCAATATTATCGGATAGCACTGCAAACCTATGTTTAGTCTCTGCAGAAGTAAATCAATATGATTGGATAGCACTGCAAACCTATGTATAGTCTCTGCAGAAGTAAATCAATATGATCGGATAGCACTGCAAGCCTATGTATAGTCTCTGCAGAAGTAAATCAATATGATCGGATAGCACTGCAAGCCTATGTATAGTCTCTGCAGAAGTAAATCAATATGATTGGATAGCACTGCAAGCCTATGTATAGTCTCTGCAGAAGTAAATCAATATGATTGGATAGCACTGCAAACCTATGTATAGCCGCTGCAGAAGTAAATCAATATGATTGGATAGCACTGCAAACCTATGTATAGTCTCTGCAGAAGTAAATCAATATGATTGGATAGCACTGCAAGCCTATGTATAGTCTCTGCAGAAGTAAATCAATATGATTGGATAGCACTGCAAGCCTATGTATAGTCTCTGCAGAAGTAAATCAATATGATTGGATAGCACTGCAAACCTATGAATAGTCTCTGCAGAAGTAAATCAATATGATTGGATAGCACTGCAAACCTATGTATAGTCTCTGCAGAAGTAAATCAATATGATTGGATAGCACTGCAAGCCTATGTATAGTCTCTGCAGTAAATTAATATGATTGGATAGCACTGCAAACCTATGTATAGTCTCTGCAGAAGTAAATCAATATGATTGGATAGCACTGCAAGCCTATGTATAGTCTCTGCAGAAGTAAATCAATATGATTGGATAGCACTGCAAACCTATGTATAGCCGCTGCAGAAGTAAATCAATATGATTGGATAGCACTGCAAACCTATGAATAGTCTCTGCAGAAGTAAATCAATATGATTGGATAGCACTGCAAGCCTATGTATAGTCTCTGCAGAAGTAAATCAATATGATTGGATAGCACTGCAAGCCTATGTATAGTCTCTGCAGAAGTAAATCAATATGATTGGATAGCACTGCAAACCTATGTATAGTCTCTGCAGAAGTAAATTAATATGATCGGATAGCACTGCAAACCTATGTATAGTGTCTGCAGAAGTAAATCAATATGATTGGATAGCACTGCAAACCTATGTATAGTCTCTGCAGAAGTAAATCAATATGATTGGATAGCACTGCAAACCTATGTATAGTCTCTGCAGAAGTAAATCAATATGATTGGATAGCACTGCAAACCTATGTATAGTCTCTGCAGAAGTAAATCAATATGATTGGATAGCACTGCAAGCCTATGTATAGTCTCTGCAGAAGTAAATCAATATGATTGGATAGCACTGCAAACCTATGTATAGTCTCTGCAGAAGTAAATTAATATGATTGGATAGCACTGCAAACCTATGTATAGTCTCTGCAGAAGTAAATCAATATGATCAGATAGCACTGCAAACCTATGTATAGTCTCTGCAGAAGTAAATTAATATGATTGGATAGCACTGCAAACCTATGTATAGTCTCTGCAGAAGTAAATCAATATGATTGGATAGCACTGCAGGCCAATGTATAGTCTCTGCAGAAGTAAATCAATATGATTGGATAGCACTGCAAACCTATGTATAGCCGCTGCAGAAGTAAATCAATATGATTGGATAGCACTGCAAGCCTATGTATAGTCTCTGCAGAAGTAAATCAATATGATTGGATAGCACTGCAAACCTATGTATAGCCGCTGCAGAAGTAAATCAATATGATTGGATAGCACTGCAAACCTATGTATAGCCGCTGCAGAAGTAAATTAATATGATTGGATAGCACTGCAAACCTATGTATAGTCTCTGCAGAAGTAAATCAATATGATCGGATAGCACTGCAAACCTATGTATAGTCTCTGCAGAAGTAAATCAATATGATTGGATAGCACTGCAAACCTATGTATAGTCTCTGCAGAAGTAAATCAATATGATCAGATAGCACTGCAAACCTATGTATAGTCTCTGCAGAAGTAAATCAATATGATTGGATAGCACTGCAGGCCAATGTATAGTCTCTGCAGAAGTAAATCAATATGATTGGATAGCACTGCAAACCTATGTATAGTCTCTGCAGAAGTAAATCAATATGATCAGATAGCACTGCAAACCTATGTATAGTCTCTGCAGAAGTAAATTAATATGATTGGATAGCACTGCAGGCCAATGTATAGTCTCTGCAGAAGTAAATCAATATGATTGGATAGCACTGCAAGCCTATGTATAGCCGCTGCAGAAGTAAATCAATATGATTGGATAGCACTGCAAGCCTATGTATAGTCTCTGCAGAAGTAAATCAATATGATTGGATAGCACTGCAAACCTATGTATAGCCGCTGCAGAAGTAAATCAATATGATTGGATAGCACTGCAAGCCTATGTATAGTCTCTGCAGAAGTAAATCAATATGATTGGATAGCACTGCAAACCTATGTATAGCCGCTGCAGAAGTAAATCAATATGATTGGATAGCACTGCAAACCTATGTATAGCCGCTGCAGAAGTAAATCAATATGATTGGATAGCACTGCAAACCTATGTATAGTCTCTGCAGAAGTAAATCAATATGATTGGATAGCACTGCAAACCTATGTATAGTCTCTGCAGAAGTAAATCAATATGATTGGATAGCACTGCAAACCTATGTATAGCCGCTGCAGAAGTAAATCAATATGATTGGATAGCACTGCAAACCTATGTATAGTCTCTGCAGAAGTAAATCAATATGATTGGATAGCACTGCAAGCCTATGTATAGTCTCTGCAGAAGTAAATCAATATGATTGGATAGCACTGCAAACCTATGTATAGTCTCTGCAGAAGTAAATCAATATGATTGGATAGCACTGCAAACCTATGTATAGTCTCTGCAGAAGTAAATCAATATGATCAGATAGCACTGCAAACCTATGTATAGCCGCTGCAGAAGTAAATCAATATGATTGGATAGCACTGCAAGCCTATGTATAGTCTCTGCAGAAGTAAATCAATATGATTGGATAGCACTGCAAACCTATGTATAGCCGCTGCAGAAGTAAATCAATATGATTGGATAGCACTGCAAACCTATGTATAGCCGCTGCAGAAGTAAATCAATATGATTGGATAGCACTGCAAACCTATGTATAGTCTCTGCAGAAGTAAATCAATATGATTGGATAGCACTGCAAACCTATGTATAGTCTCTGCAGAAGTAAATCAATATGATTGGATAGCACTGCAAACCTATGTATAGCCGCTGCAGAAGTAAATCAATATGATTGGATAGCACTGCAAACCTATGTATAGCCGCTGCAGAAGTAAATCAATATGATTGGATAGCACTGCAAACCTATGTATAGTCTCTGCAGAAGTAAATCAATATGATTGGATAGCACTGCAAACCTATGAATAGTCTCTGCAGAAGTAAATCAATATGATTGGATAGCACTGCAAACCTATGAATAGTCTCTGCAGAAGTAAATCAATATGATTGGATAGCACTGCAAACCTATGAATAGTCTCTGCAGAAGTAAATCAATATGATTGGATAGCACTGCAAACCTATGTATAGCCGCTGCAGAAGTAAATCAATATGATTGGATAGCACTGGAAACCTATGTATAGTCTCTGCAGAAGTAAATTAATATGATCGGATAGCACTGCAAGCCTATGTATAGTCTCTGCAGAAGTAAATCAATATGATTGGATAGCACTGCAAACCTATGTATAGCCGCTGCAGAAGTAAATCAATATGATTGGATAGCACTGCAAACCTATGTATAGTCTCTGCAGAAGTAAATCAATATGATTGGATAGCATTGCAAACCTATGTATAGTCTCTGCAGAAGTAAATTAATATGATCGGATAGCACTGCAAGCCTATGTATAGTCTCTGCAGAAGTAAATCAATATGATTGGATAGCACTGCAAACCTATGTATAGTCTCTGCAGAAGTAAATCAATATGATTGGATAGCACTGCAAACCTATGTATAGCCGCTGCAGAAGTAAATTAATATGATTGGATAGCACTGCAAACCTATGTATAGTCTCTGCAGAAGTAAATCAATATGATTGGATAGCACTGCAAACCTATGTATAGTCTCTGCAGTAAATCAATATGATTGGATAGCACTGCAAACCTATGTATAGTCTCTGCAGAAGTAAATCAATATGATTGGATAGCACTGCAAACCTATGTATAGTCTCTGCAGAAGTAAATCAATATGATTGGATAGCACTGCAAACCTATGTATAGTCTCTGCAGAAGTAAATCAATATGATTGGATAGCACTGCAAACCTATGTATAGTCTCTGCAGAAGTAAATCAATATGATCAGATAGCACTGCAAACCTATGTATAGTCTCTGCAGAAGTAAATCAATATGATTGGATAGCACTGCAAACCTATGTATAGTCTCTGCAGAAGTAAATCAATATGATTGGATAGCACTGAAAACCTATGTATAGTCTCTGCAGAAGTAAATCAATATGATCAGATAGCACTGCAAACCTATGTATAGTCTCTGCAGAAGTAAATCAATATGATTGGATAGCACTGCAAACCTATGTATAGTCTCTGCAGAAGTAAATCAATATGATTGGATAGCACTGCAAACCTATGTATAGCCGCTGCAGAAGTAAATCAATATGATTGGATAGCACTGCAAACCTATGTATAGTCTCTGCAGAAGTAAATCAATATGATTGGATAGCACTGCAAACCTATGTATAGTCTCTGCAGAAGTAAATCAATATGTTTTGATAGCACTGCAAACCTATGTATAGTCTCTGCAGAAGTAAATTAATATGATTGGATAGCACTGCAAACCTATGTATAGTCTCTGCAGAAGTAAATCAATATGATTGGATAGCACTGCAAACCTATGTATAGTCTCTGCAGAAGTAAATCAATATGATTGGATAGCACTGCATACCTATGTATAGTCTCTGCAGAAGTAAATCAATATGATTGGATAGCACTGCAAGCCTATGTATAGCCGCTGCAGAAGTAAATCAATATGATTGGATAGCACTGCAAACCTATGTATAGTCTCTGCAGAAGTAAATCAATATGATCAGATAGCACTGCAAACCTATGTATAGTCTCTGCAGAAGTAAATCAATATGATTGGATAGCACTGCAAACCTATGTATAGTCTCTGCAGAAGTAAATCAATATGATTGGATAGCACTGCAAACCTATGTATAGTCTCTGCAGAAGTAAATCAATATGATTGGATAGCACTGCAAGCCTATGTATAGCCGCTGCAGAAGTAAATCAATATGATTGGATAGCACTGCAAACCTATGTATAGTCTCTGCAGAAGTAAATCAATATGATTGGATAGCACTGCAAACCTATGTATAGTCTCTGCAGAAGTAAATCAATATGATTGGATAGCACTGCAAACCTATGTATAGCCGCTGCAGAAGTAAATCAATATGATTGGATAGCACTGCAAACCTATGTATAGTCTCTGCAGAAGTAAATCAATATGATTGGATAGCACTGCAAACCTATGTATAGTCTCTGCAGAAGTAAATCAATATGATTGGATAGCACTGCAAACCTATGTATAGTCTCTGCAGAAGTAAATCAATATGTTTTGATAGCACTGCAAACCTATGTATAGTCTCTGCAGAAGTAAATTAATATGATTGGATAGCACTGCAAACCTATGTATAGTCTCTGCAGAAGTAAATCAATATGATTGGATAGCACTGCAAACCTATGTATAGTCTCTGCAGAAGTAAATCAATATGATTGGATAGCACTGCATACCTATGTATAGTCTCTGCAGAAGTAAATCAATATGATTGGATAGCACTGCAAGCCTATGTATAGCCGCTGCAGAAGTAAATCAATATGATTGGATAGCACTGCAAACCTATGTATAGTCTCTGCAGAAGTAAATCAATATGATCAGATAGCACTGCAAACCTATGTATAGTCTCTGCAGAAGTAAATCAATATGATTGGATAGCACTGCAAACCTATGTATAGTCTCTGCAGAAGTAAATCAATATGATTGGATAGCACTGCAAACCTATGTATAGTCTCTGCAGAAGTAAATCAATATGATTGGATAGCACTGCAAGCCTATGTATAGCCGCTGCAGAAGTAAATCAATATGATTGGATAGCACTGCAAACCTATGTATAGTCTCTGCAGAAGTAAATCAATATGATCAGATAGCACTGCAAACCTATGTATAGTCTCTGCAGAAGTAAATCAATATGATTGGATAGCACTGCAAACCTATGTATAGTCTCTGCAGAAGTAAATCAATATGATTGGATAGCACTGCAAGCCTATGTATAGCCGCTGCAGAAGTAAATCAATATGATTGGATAGCACTGCAAACCTATGTATAGTCTCTGCAGAAGTAAATCAATATGATCAGATAGCACTGCAAACCTATGTATAGTCTCTGCAGAAGTAAATCAATATGATTGGATAGCACTGCAAACCTATGTATAGTCTCTGCAGAAGTAAATCAATATGATTGGATAGCACTGCAAACCTATGTATAGCCGCTGCAGAAGTAAATTAATATGATTGGATAGCACTGCAAACCTATGTATAGTCTCTGCAGAAGTAAATCAATATGATTGGATAGCACTGCAAACCTATGTATAGTCTCTGCAGAAGTAAATCAATATGATTGGATAGCACTGCAAACCTATGTATAGCCGCTGCAGAAGTAAATCAATATGATTGGATAGCACTGCAAACCTATGTATAGTCTCTGCAGAAGTAAATCAATATGATTGGATAGCACTGCAAACCTATGTATAGTCTCTGCAGAAGTAAATCAATATGATTGGATAGCACTGCAAACCTATGTATAGTCTCTGCAGAAGTAAATCAATATGTTTTGATAGCACTGCAAACCTATGTATAGTCTCTGCAGAAGTAAATTAATATGATTGGATAGCACTGCAAACCTATGTATAGTCTCTGCAGAAGTAAATCAATATGATTGGATAGCACTGCAAACCTATGTATAGTCTCTGCAGAAGTAAATCAATATGATTGGATAGCACTGCAAACCTATGTATAGTCTCTGCAGAAGTAAATCAATATGATTGGATAGCACTGCAAGCCTATGTATAGCCGCTGCAGAAGTAAATCAATATGATTGGATAGCACTGCAAACCTATGTATAGTCTCTGCAGAAGTAAATCAATATGATCAGATAGCACTGCAAACCTATGTATAGTCTCTGCAGAAGTAAATCAATATGATTGGATAGCACTGCAAACCTATGTATAGTCTCTGCAGAAGTAAATCAATATGATTGGATAGCACTGCAAACCTATGTATAGTCTCTGCAGAAGTAAATCAATATGATTGGATAGCACTGCAAGCCTATGTATAGCCGCTGCAGAAGTAAATCAATATGATTGGATAGCACTGCAAACCTATGTATAGTCTCTGCAGAAGTAAATCAATATGATCAGATAGCACTGCAAACCTATGTATAGTCTCTGCAGAAGTAAATCAATATGATTGGATAGCACTGCAAACCTATGTATAGTCTCTGCAGAAGTAAATCAATATGATTGGATAGCACTGCAAACCTATGTATAGTCTCTGCAGAAGTAAATCAATATGATTGGATAGCACTGCAAGCCTATGTATAGCCGCTGCAGAAGTAAATCAATATGATTGGATAGCACTGCAAACCTATGTATAGTCTCTGCAGAAGTAAATCAATATGATCAGATAGCACTGCAAACCTATGTATAGTCTCTGCAGAAGTAAATCAATATGATTGGATAGCACTGCAAACCTATGTATAGTCTCTGCAGAAGTAAATCAATATGATTGGATAGCACTGCAAGCCTATGTATAGCCGCTGCAGAAGTAAATCAATATGATTGGATAGCACTGCAAACCTATGTATAGTCTCTGCAGAAGTAAATCAATATGATTGGATAGCACTGCAAGCCTATGTATAGCCCCTGCAGAAGTAAATCAATATGATTGGATAGCACTGCAAACCTATGTATAGTCTCTGCAGAAGTAAATCAATATGATCAGATAGCACTGCAAACCTATGTATAGACTCTGCAGAAGTAAATCAATATGATTGGATAGCACTGCAAACCTATGTATAGTCTCTGCAGAAGTAAATCAATATGATTGGATAGCACTGCAAGCCTATGTATAGCCGCTGCAGAAGTAAATCAATATGATTGGATAGCACTGCAAACCTATGTATAGTCTCTGCAGAAGTAAATCAATATGATCAGATAGCACTGCAAACCTATGTATAGTCTCTGCAGAAGTAAATCAATATGATTGGATAGCACTGCAAACCTATGTATAGTCTCTGCAGAAGTAAATCAATATGATTGGATAGCACTGCAAGCCTATGTATAGCCGCTGCAGAAGTAAATCAATATGATTGGATAGCACTGCAAACCTATGTATAGTCTCTGCAGAAGTAAATCAATATGATTGGATAGCACTGCAAGCCTATGTATAGCCGCTGCAGAAGTAAATCAATATGATTGGATAGCACTGCAAACCTATGTATAGTCTCTGCAGAAGTAAATCAATATGATCAGATAGCACTGCAAACCTATGTATAGTCTCTGCAGAAGTAAATCAATATGATTGGATAGCACTGCAAACCTATGTATAGTCTCTGCAGAAGTAAATCAATATGATCAGATAGCACTGCAAACCTATGTATAGTCTCTGCAGAAGTAAATCAATATGATTGGATAGCACTGCAAACCTATGTATAGTCTCTGCAGAAGTAAATCAATATGATCAGATAGCACTGCAAGCCTATGTATAGTCTCTGCAGAAGTAAATCAATATGATTGGATAGCACTGCAAGCCTATGTATAGCCGCTGCAGAAGTAAATCAATATGATTGGATAGCACTGCAAACCTATGTATAGTCTCTGCAGAAGTAAATCAATATGATTGGATAGCACTGCAAACCTATGTATAGTCTCTGCAGAAGTAAATCAATATGATTGGATAGCACTGCAAGCCTATGTATAGCCGCTGCAGAAGTAAATCAATATGATTGGATAGCACTGCAAACCTATGTATAGTCTCTGCAGAAGTAAATCAATATGATCAGATAGCACTGCAAACCTATGTATAGTCTCTGCAGAAGTAAATCAATATGATTGGATAGCACTGCAAACCTATGTATAGTCTCTGCAGAAGTAAATCAATATGATTGGATAGCACTGCAAGCCTATGTATAGCCGCTGCAGAAGTAAATCAATATGATTGGATAGCACTGCAAACCTATGTATAGTCTCTGCAGAAGTAAATCAATATGATTGGATAGCACTGCAAGCCTATGTATAGCCGCTGCAGAAGTAAATCAATATGATTGGATAGCACTGCAAACCTATGTATAGTCTCTGCAGAAGTAAATCAATATGATCAGATAGCACTGCAAACCTATGTATAGTCTCTGCAGAAGTAAATCAATATGATTGGATAGCACTGCAAACCTATGTATAGTCTCTGCAGAAGTAAATCAATATGATTGGATAGCACTGCAAGCCTATGTATAGCCGCTGCAGAAGTAAATCAATATGATTGGATAGCACTGCAAACCTATGTATAGTCTCTGCAGAAGTAAATCAATATGATCAGATAGCACTGCAAACCTATGTATAGTCTCTGCAGAAGTAAATCAATATGATTGGATAGCACTGCAAACCTATGTATAGTCTCTGCAGAAGTAAATCAATATGATTGGATAGCACTGCAAGCCTATGTATAGCCGCTGCAGAAGTAAATCAATATGATTGGATAGCACTGCAAACCTATGTATAGCCGCTGCAGAAGTAAATCAATATGATTGGATAGCACTGCAAACCTATGTATAGTCTCTGCAGAAGTAAATCAATATGATTGGATAGCACTGCAAGCCTATGTATAGCCGCTGCAGAAGTAAATCAATATGATTGGATAGCACTGCAAACCTATGTATAGTCTCTGCAGAAGTAAATCAATATGATCAGATAGCACTGCAAACCTATGTATAGTCTCTGCAGAAGTAAATCAATATGATTGGATAGCACTGCAAACCTATGTATAGTCTCTGCAGAAGTAAATCAATATGATTGGATAGCACTGCAAGCCTATGTATAGCCGCTGCAGAAGTAAATCAATATGATTGGATAGCACTGCAAACCTATGTATAGTCTCTGCAGAAGTAAATCAATATGATCAGATAGCACTGCAAACCTATGTATAGTCTCTGCAGAAGTAAATCAATATGATTGGATAGCACTGCAAACCTATGTATAGTCTCTGCAGAAGTAAATCAATATGATTGGATAGCACTGCAAACCTATGTATAGCCGCTGCAGAAGTAAATTAATATGATTGGATAGCACTGCAAACCTATGTATAGTCTCTGCAGAAGTAAATCAATATGATTGGATAGCACTGCAAACCTATGTATAGTCTCTGCAGAAGTAAATCAATATGATTGGATAGCACTGCAAACCTATGTATAGCCGCTGCAGAAGTAAATCAATATGATTGGATAGCACTGCAAACCTATGTATAGTCTCTGCAGAAGTAAATCAATATGATTGGATAGCACTGCAAACCTATGTATAGTCTCTGCAGAAGTAAATCAATATGATTGGATAGCACTGCAAACCTATGTATAGTCTCTGCAGAAGTAAATCAATATGTTTTGATAGCACTGCAAACCTATGTATAGTCTCTGCAGAAGTAAATTAATATGATTGGATAGCACTGCAAACCTATGTATAGTCTCTGCAGAAGTAAATCAATATGATTGGATAGCACTGCAAACCTATGTATAGTCTCTGCAGAAGTAAATCAATATGATTGGATAGCACTGCAAACCTATGTATAGTCTCTGCAGAAGTAAATCAATATGATTGGATAGCACTGCAAGCCTATGTATAGCCGCTGCAGAAGTAAATCAATATGATTGGATAGCACTGCAAACCTATGTATAGTCTCTGCAGAAGTAAATCAATATGATTGGATAGCACTGCAAACCTATGTATAGTCTCTGCAGAAGTAAATCAATATGATTGGATAGCACTGCAAGCCTATGTATAGTCTCTGCAGAAGTAAATTAATATGATTGGATAGTACTGCAACCTATGTATAGTCTCTGCAGAAGTAAATCAATATGATTGGATAGCACTGCAAACCTATGTATAGCCGCTGCAGAAGTAAATCAATATGATTGGATAGCACTGCAAACCTATGTATAGTCTCTGCAGAAGTAAATCAATATGATCAGATAGCACTGCAAGCCTATGTATAGTGTCTGCAGAAGTAAATCAATATGATTGGATAGCACTGCAAACCTATGTATAGTGTCTGCAGAAGTAAATCAATATGATTGGATAGCACTGCAAACCTATGTATAGTCTCTGCAGAAGTAAATCAATATGATTGGATAGCACTGCAAACCTATGTATAGTCTCTGCAGAAGTAAATTAATATGATTGGATAGCACTGCAAACCTATGTATAGTCTCTGCAGAAGTAAATTAATATGATTGGATAGCACTGCAGGCCAATGTATAGTCTCTGCAGAAGTAAATCAATATGATTGGATAGCACTGCAAACCTATGTATAGTCTCTGCAGAAGTAAATCAATATGATTGGATAGCACTGCAAACCTATGTATAGTCTCTGCAGAAGTAAATCAATATGATTGGATAGTACTGCAAACCTATGTATAGTCTCTGCAGAAGTAAATCAATATGATCGGTTAGCACTGCAAGCCTATGTATAGTCTCTGCAGAAGTAAATCAATATGATTGGATAGTACTGCAAACCTATGTATAGTGTCTGCAGAAGTAAATCAATATGATTGGATAGCACTGCAAACCTATGTATAGTCTCTGCAGAAGTAAATCAATATGATTGGATAGCACTGCAAACCTATGTATAGCCGCTGCAGAAGTAAATCAATATGATTGGATAGCACTGCAAACCTATGTATAGTGTCTGCAGAAGTAAATCAATATGATTGGATAGCACTGCAAACCTATGTATAGTCTCTGCAGAAGTAAATTAATATGATTGGATAGCACTGCAAACCTATGTATAGTGTCTGCAGAAGTAAATCAATATGATTGGATAGTACTGCAAACCTATGTATAGTCTCTGCAGAAGTAAATTAATATGATTGGATAGCACTGCAGGCCTATATATAACCAAATTTGCTGAATCATCATTTATTGAAATTTTTTTTATACTTAATGATATTAGTATAAAATATACCACAGGCTATGGTGTGGAGTATGACTACATGGATCCACGACAACTCAGGCCTACACTGGAGACCATAAGGATACAGAACCTTTATTTTGCTGGTCAGATCAATGGTACCACTGGTTATGAAGAGGCTGCTGCTCAGGTCAGCCATTAGAAACATAAAATGCTACCATGTAGTGTTAGTCTTTCTTAGTTTCTAGTTGTCAATACTTTGTCCAAAGTCCATAGTCAGAAAATTTTAGTGTTATAGCCATGTTTTAAGTGTTTCAGTATGTTAGACAAATACAAAAGTTTAACAAAGTCTTATTCTGTTTTATATTAGAGTAATCAAGCATGGAAGGTTTCTGTAAATGTTGAGTTCTAGCTCACTCGCAATCATCAGTACTTGTTGTGTCATCCAATCAAAACGCCCTAAACAAGAACCTTGTTATTTAAACATGATTATGTCCTTGATAAACATGATAATGTCCTTGATAAACATGATTATGTCCTTGATAAACATGATAATGTCCTTGATAAACATCATTGTTTCAAACTTTGGATGTTAAATATTAAACAATGGAGATCGCAATGTAAAAGTTGTTTGTTTACTTGAGAAAAGGGTACTTTCATACACTTTGGAGAAGGCCCAGTGATCTTTAAATTTTGCATTTAGCAAAAAGACATAAAGTTTCTATCACTCCTGCAAGAACACCCAGTCTTTCCAAAGAACATATGTAAGAAAAGCTATTAATCTTATAGGCATAACAGAATTATCTATTGAGCATTCATATGGAAAACTTGTACTGTAAACTATTGGATTCCATAAGTTTGTTAAAACTATTTTTGCTTGTGTATAATTCCTGTCTATTTCATGGTTCATGTATCAGTGTCCAATATGCAAAAGAAAAATAACTTCCTTTAAAATTTGTCAGTTTAATTGTTGGTCACATAGCAACCCATCAAAAATTGCCCTACCCACAATTTTTTTAATGTAAGCAATGATGGTTTTCCTACAAAATATGTCTTTAAAGGAAACTTTGAAAGGAAAACATTCCTTCCTAATTTACTTCTCAAATCGTGGAAACCTACAACATCTGTATATTTTACAGCTAGCCTGACAGAAATCTGGTTTTTTATATTAGATAAATCCATTTACTATGTACCACTAAAGTTGACAAGTTCTTAGATAATTGAAGTTTTCCCAACCATTTGTTTTACTTAGACAATCACATAAACCATTATATTGAAGTAATCTGTCCTCAATATACAGAGGTGTTGTCAAACTGTCCAGGGTGGACAATAACAAATAGCTCTGGTGTTGACAGTACTGGACCCTTCATCCAGTCTGTCATGGCAACATCCAATGATTGAGATAGATTAGACAGTCTGTATTAGAAGCCAGAAGGCAGATCTCACTATTTTGATTCATTTAAACCTGAAAAAAGAGGCTTAATTGATCAATGACTGTGCAGTAACATAGTGTTAAAGGAGAAATTAATTGGAAACATTCTTACAATTATTTGGCCAAGTTGTCAAGGATATTTAATGGTAAATTTTCTAATAAATCTAACAGATGTGGTTTTACTGACACAGATATAAACCACAAGCAAACTGAGTATGTATTCTTGTAAGTTTCTTAGGTTTTTATCTATATATGTAAATTTGAAATGTTTTTATATGTACATAATTATGTACATTTTTAACTTTGTTGTCATGTGTGAAAACTATGATTTCTTATCTGTAAATATACATTTTTAATATTAACATTTTTTTCTTTTTATTTGTGCATGTATATTTTTTGTTATTTGCATATGTATATTTATTAATATTTTATTTACAATTTTTTTGTTATTTATCTGTTCCAGTAAATTTTCAATACAATACTATACATGTACATATATTGTTTTTATCAATTGTTTGTAGAATTTTCAGCAATTTTTCAGCAATATCTTTGCATGCTAATTTTGCTGTTGGCAGACGCCAGAGTAACCAATTAAAACCCCGACTTTTAACAAGAAAACTGTCAATTAAGGTCAAGCCAGCCCTGCCATAAGTAAGACTTCAATCTTCAACCTCAGTGTTGACGGATGTAGGAAAAAAAGTCACGGCAAAAAAGTCACGGATAAAAAGTCACAGGAAAAAAGTCACAAGAAAAAAAGTCTCAGGAAAAAAAGTCACAGTTAATAAGTTTTATTGGTATTGACTGTGTTTTTTTAGGTTTTTTGCAAGATTTATGTTGTTGTGTATAAAAAATGAAACTGGATATTTAAAGACATTTAATTTTAAAATATATGTCATAACAAATTAGCCAAATTTTATCATATAAAAACAACGGAATAAATAAGCAATTAGTAGTGCAGTAATTGGTCACACATGTTCATTTTTCAATACACATTATTTAATAAATAAATCACTAAAATTTTGAAGCCATATCTTTGGCTTGGATCTATGTATATTTAAAAAAAACATTTCTATAGTTGTTTATCCTATACTTTTCTTTGGTATACATATTTTTAACTGTTAAAGCAGCACAAAAAGAGCTGTCTACAGTATTTGTTATTCCTAAAATGTTTTCTAGATTTTGTTGGACTTGAAATACAATTTTTATACCCCTGCTCGACAGAGTCGGGGGTATATAGTGGTCCTCATGTCCGTTCGTCCGTCCACATTTGGTTTCCGGATGATAATTCAAAAAGTTTACATCCGATTTGAATGAAACTTTGGGATATTGTTATATATCAGGTTGGTAAGAAGCCTATCGATTTTGGGGGAAATCCGTCAAACTTCAAGGTCACAGTCCACGAAAAACGTTAGAAATTTTAACAAAAAAGTTGTTTCCGGACAATAACTCAAAAAGTTTACATCCGATTTAAATGAAACTTTGGGATATTGTCAAATATCAGGTTGGTAAGAAGCCTATCAATTTTGGGGGAAATCCGTCAAATTGCAAGGTCACAGTCCACGAAAAACTTTAGAAATTTTTACATAAAAGTTGTTTCCGGACAATAACTCAAAAAGTGTGCATTCGATTTGAATGAAACTTTGGGATATTATTATATATCAGGTTGGTAAAAAGCCTTTTGATTTTGGGGGAAATCCATCAAATTTCAAGGTCGCAGTCCACAAAAAAAATGTTAGAAATTTTCACAAAAAAGTTGTTTCCAGATGATAACTCAAAAAGTTTGCATGTGATTTGAATGAAACTTTGGGATATTGTTATATATCAGGTTGGTAAGAAGCCTATCGATTTTGGGGGAAATCTGTCAAATTTCAAGGTCACAGTCCACGAAAAATGTTAGAAATTTTTACAAAAAGTTGTTTCCGGAAAATAACTCAAAAGTTTTCATCCGATTTTAATGAAACTGTAAAATATTCTTATATATTTTGTTGGTAAGAAGCCTATTGATTTTGGTGGAAATCCATCTAATTTCAAGGTCACAATCCACGAAAAACGTTAGAAATTTTCACAAAAGCAGGGGTATCAGCGATCGCTAGATCGACTTTGTCTAGTTATTAATGGTATTAAATAACTAATAAGTAATAAACAATTTTTACATAAAAATATGACTAACTATAATAAACATAAAAATATTTTCATATTATGACAACATATGTGACAAAGACAACTTATTAATTGTGACTTTTTTTCCTGTGACTTTTCTTCTTGTGACTTTTTTTCCTGTGACTTTATTTCCTGTGACTTTTTTTCCTGTGATTTTATTTCCTGTGATTTTTTTTCCTGTGACTTTATTTCCTGTGATTTTTTTTCCTGTGACTTTATTTCCTGTGATTTTTTTTCCTGTGACTTTATTTCCTGTGATTTTTTTTCCTGTGACTTTTTTTCCTGTGACTTTTTTTCCTGTGACTTTATTTCCTGTGATTTTTTTTCCTGTGACTTTATTTCCTGTGATTTTTTTTCCTGTGACTTTATTTCCTGTGATTTTTTTTCCTGTGACTTTTTTTCCTGTGACTTTATTTCCTGTGACTTTATTTCCTGTGATTTTTTTTCCTGTGACTTTTTTTCCTGTGACTTTTTTTCCTGTGACTTTATTTCCTGTGATTTTTTTTCCTGTGACTTTATTTCCTGTGATTTTTTTTCCTGTGACTTTATTTCCTGTGATTTTTTTTCCTGTGACTTTTTTTCCTGTGACTTTTTTTCCTGTGACTTTATTTCCTGTGATTTTTTTTCCTGTGACTTTATTTCCTGTGATTTTTTTTCCTGTGACTTTTTTTCCTGTGATTTTATTTCCTGTGACTTTTTTTCCTGTGACTTTTTTCCTGTGACTTTATTTCCTGTGATTTTTTTTCCTGTGACTTTATTTCCTGTGATTTTTTTTCCTGTGACTTTATTTCCTGTGACTTTTTTTCCTGTGACTTTTTTTCCTGTGACTTTATTTCCTGTGACTTTATTTCCTGTGACTTTTTTTCCTGTGACTTTTTTTCCTGTGACTTTATTTCCTGTGACTTTTTTTCCTGTGACTTTTTTTCCTGTGACTTTATTTCCTGTGACTTTATTTCCTGTGACTTTTTTTCCTGTGACTTTTTTTCCTGTGACTTTTTTTCCTGTGACTTTATTTCCTATGACTTTATTTCCTGTGACTTTTTTTCCTGTGACTTTTTTTCCTGTGACTTTATTTCCTGTGACTTTATTTCCTATGACTTTATTTCCTGTGACTTTTTTTCCTGTGACTTTATTTCCTATGACTTTATTTCCTGTGACTTTATTTCCTGTGACTTTTTTTCCTGTGACTTTATTTCCTGTGACTTTATTTCCTGTGACTTTATTTCCTGTGACTTTATTTCATGTGACTTTATTTCCTGTGACTTTATTTCCTGTGACTTTATTTCCTGTGACTTTATTTCCTGTGACTTTATTTCCTGTGACTTTATTTCCTGTGACTTTTTTTCCTGTGACTTTATTTCATGTGACTTTATTTCCTGTGACTTTATTTCCTGTGACTTTATTTCCTGTGATTTTATTTCCTGTGACTTTTTTTCCTGTGACTTTTTTTCCTGTGACTTTTTTCCTGTGACTTTTTTTCCTGTGACTTTTATTTCCTGTGACTTTATTTCCTGTGACTTTATTTCCTGTGACTTTTTTCCTGTGACTTTATTTCCTATGACTTTATTTCCTGTGACTTTTTTTCCTGTGACTTTATTTCCTGTGACTTTTTTTCCTGTGACTTTTTTTCCTATGACTTTATTTCCTATGACTTTATTTCCTGTGACTTTATTTCCTATAACTTTATTTCCTATGACTTTATTTCCTGTGACTTTTTTTCCTGTGACTTTTTTTCCTGTGACTTTTCTTCTTGTGACTTTTTTTCCTGTGACTTTTTTTCCTGTGACTTTTCTTCTTGTGACTTTTTTTCCTGTGACTTTATTTCCTGTGACTTTTTTTCCTGTGACTTTTTTTCCTGTGATTTTATTTCCTGTGACTTTTTTTCCTGTGACTTTATTTCCTATGACTTTATTTCCGTTTACTGTGTTGACACCACATTTGACCAAAAATTTATAAATGAATTAACTATACCTTAACCACTGGCCCACCGAGACCAAGAAATGCATAATTATTCCAAAATTTAAAATGATGAGCCTTATTTTGATTTTGAATGAGATTTATTCCTGAAAAACTATCCAGTGGAGGGGGGATACAAAACTGTTTGTACTGATGGTGTTATTGTCTCCAGAAAATGATTCCACAACATTATTATAGATTTATTACAATTTATATGCTGACATTTTATATATATTATTGAATTCAGGCTTGTTATGTTTTGTTGTTGTTTTCATTGTGTTTTGTTTATGTTTTGTTGTTGTTTTGATTGTGTTTTGTTTATATGTTGTGTGTTTTACTGTATCTCAATCTGGATTATTGTACTCTCCTATGGTTTTGATTCTTGTAGAGTAATCTGTTGTATGTTTTCCCACTTTTCTAGATGTCCAGCAGGAAGTGATTCATATATATTGGGGTTGGGGGGATGGGGGGTAAGTGATTCTTAGATTGTATGGGGGGGGCAGGAAGTGATTCTTAGATTGTATGGGGGGCAGGAAGTGATTAATAGATAGTGGGAGGGGACAGGAAATGATTCATAGATAGTGGGAGGGGCAGGAAGTGGTTCTTAGATATTGGAGGAGGAAGTGATTCTCAGATAGTATGGAGGCAGAAAGTGATTAATAGATAGTGGAAGGGGGCAGGAAATGATTCATAGATAGTGGGAGGGGGCAGGAAATGATTCATTGATAGTGGGAGGGGCAGTTGATTCATATATATTGGGGTGAAGGGGAGGAAGTGATTCTTAGATAGTATGGGGGCAGAAAGTGATTAATAAATAGTGGGAGGGGGCAGGAAATGATTCATAGGTAGTGGGAGGGGCAGTTGATTCATATATATTGGGGGAGCAAGAGGAAGTTATTCTTAGATAGTATGGGGGGGGCAGGAAGTGATTAATAGATAGTGGGAGGGGCAGAAAATTATTCATAGATAGTGTGAGGGGAAGGAAGTGATTCATAGATAGTTCCGGACAGGGAGTGATTCATCGAAATTTGGGGAGGGATGATGTGATTCATGGATAGTAGAGGACAGGAAGTGATTCATAGATAGTGTGGTTGGCAGGAAGTGATTTATAGATAGTGTGGGGACAGAAAGTGATCCATAGAGTGGGAGGGATCAGGAAGTGATCCATAGAGTGGGAGGGATCAGGAAGTGATCCATAGAGTGGGAGGGATCAGGAAGTGATCCATAGAGTGGGAGGGATCAGGAAGTGATCCATAGAGTGGGAGGGATCAGGAAGTGATCCATAGAGTGGGGGGGGGCAGGAAGTGATTTAAAAACATATTTCCAGCAAGGGTTTTAGAATTTATATCAGGTAGCATTCTAAAAATGTAACACTACTTCTATCAAGAAGCAACATTGTAAATGAAATTGTTTGCTATGTTATTGAGAAAAAAAACACATACATTTAAAATAGTTATCTTATGGACTTATATGTCCACTCTTTCTGTAATTGATTGCTTTATTTGTTTGAATGGTGTTTAATGCCACTTTCAGCAATTTTTCAGCTATATCATGGTGTCCAGTTTTTATTGGGGGAGGAAATTAGCCAGACTTCCTGGATAAAACCCTGACCTGCGGTAGGAAAACTCAGGCAATCCTTGTCGATTTAGATTGGAGTCTATTACACTCTGCCTGCAGTGAGGATCAAACCTGCAATCTCAGTGTCGACAGACCACGTGATCAATAGTAGACGAACTACCTTGACCACTCAGCCACCCAGGCTCACCTGTAATTGATGAAGATTTCATTACATAGACAGGGGTAAAAAAGATGGATTCCTTGATATAACCGACAGTTTGGTGCGAATGGCATACAAACAAGTACTTTCTATATTTATAGGGGGAAGCTGGACAATTAAAGAAAGATAACCAAAAATAAGCTACAAAATTCAATCAAAAATAATAGCCATACACTCACTTTGTTATAGATTTTCTTTTATGTGGCTACTGGAATTTCCTGAACCAAACAAATAACTTGAAATTTTCTGTGAACCTGTGTCAAACAAACAAGACTGCTGAATGTGTCTAGAGGTCATAGGTCATTATTGCAGTCCAAGGACATATAATGGGGTCATTATACAAACATCCATTTCCCTATACTTTTATTTACTTACTCTTTTCATCCTAGAATGTTTTTCCTGTTTCCAATTCTATTTTTTATTACCAAATGTTGTATAACATATAGATACAGACAAATAAAGACAGAGGAAGCAGACAGTTTATGCATGAGAAATGAAAAATAAAAGGCAAGACAAAATATAGCAATGTACCGAATTTCTCAGTTACAAAGAAAACTATTGACACAAATTTTAAATAAGATTATTTCTCCAAAACACTATCTCCCAATTTAAAATCTCTATGTTTATATTAACCATGGTTGCACAATTCCCTGGTACTATAGTGTTAAGTAACTGAACAAGTTTACATATAGATGGGTATGTCCAATAATATAGTTTTATCAGTTGACAGACCATGGAAATCTTATATAAAGGATAAATATAAATAAAACGAAATTCATCTTCAATATCATTGTAACAATATTGGCCAACACATATATTTCTGTCTCTATTTGTGTATCTTCCTTGCTCAATAGCAAGGTCATGTGACAATTAATAATCTAAGTTAACAGATTTGCTTTTTATACAAAGCAGGAAATGATTCAGTTAAATAATCTTGTAGATTTTCTACTGGTACTCTGTCTTCCCCTCCATTAAAAATTGCTGATAGTGGAATTTAAACATCAAACAAACAAACAATAAATATGGTTGTAAACAAAAGTTTGCCACTAATTACTTATGAAGATTATATTCGCTAGACCCTTCCATAGAAGCATCCAATACTTGTTTTGTTTCCCCCAATAAAAACTGGACGCCATGAAATAGCTGAAAAATTGCTGAAAGTGGCGTTAAAACACCATTCAAACAAACAAAAACTCTCCTCTGACTGGAAAAGATACGTTATTTGCGCTCTGTCTGAGCTTATCAGACATCAGTAGGCCCTAGTTTACATAATTCTACCTTAATATTACACACCCAATTTGTTTTTTTCATTATTGTATTTTTCATCTTCTTTGTACAAAGTCATAGCAACTGTGGAATATTCAATTCTCAGTATCTAAACGTTTGAAGCAGTATTTAAACAAACATAGTTTTCTATACACACGCAATTCATAATACACCAATACATTTGGTATGCTTGTTTTTATCTCTACAATTTGCTTACAAAAATCTAGATGTACCCTCTGTATCTTTTTCCCTGTTTCCAAAGACTGGTCAAAAAAGAGATATAACAGTCAAAACCATTCTATGCATATAAGTCCAATCATCATTCGATAAAAATATGGTATTTGACGTAATAAATGCCCCTGGGGCATTGCAGTTTTCGGAAATTAAGTAAAAAAAATACAATTCAAATTCATTTTTTGAAACAGACAATACAGAGTAAGCTACCATTAGGTATGTGAAATATACTATATTTCACAAAAAAATGCAGCAAATTAATTAAATATCTAAAAAAAGAATTGGTCAATTGCTGTAAATGAGTGCAAATTGATTACTGGTGAGTTACATCAGTACACTAAGTATAATCGAGAAGTGTTAAGCAATTTGAAATGAATTTTTCATTTTAGAGGATACCACATTTACAGGAGTTGTTGGTAGTACCAAATTGGGGATTTTGTGCAGGTTTGGATTTTTTTTTGAGTAAATAGGGGAGCTAGGGCATTAATTAAGGTCTGCATTTATTAGGTCAAATACAGGATTAGAAAAGTCCATTAGCCAGAGATTCTTAAAACAACTTGTTAGCAATCTTGTTTTTTGATTTTCATAATAGCCCTGTTGTCATAACAGTCTTGTAATGAAGCCCTGATTTCCCATATGTGCCTTTTCTGGAATTATAATCACAATTATGCACAATACTGTCATACACAGCTAAAGGCTGGTTAGAGAAAATGTCCCAACCTTAATATATGCTTTATTTAAAGTGCTTGATTCATTAAGGAGTCTGATGGTAGCAGTCTGACAAAGTATACAAGGTCATTGGGGCTTTTCAAAATTTTATATATTAGAATCTTTGTGAATTTTTTCCTTGGTATTTAGATTTTCTCCAATTACTAGTCTCTACAATCATGTAGCTAAAAACTTACTAAGTGGCATTAAACTTTAAAAGACCAATCAAATTCAAAATAGTTTAAAACAGTTTAACATGAAATATAATTAGAGAGGACATGCACTTGTAATCTAAACAGGGATTTGAAAAATTTCTCTAGTTCTTTGTAAAACACACAATTTTATGTTCGTCTACTATTGATAAGATGGTCTGTCAGCACTGAGGTTGCCAGTGCAAGTCTCACTGCGGGCAGGGTGCTTTCAACTCTAATCTTAATTGACAAGGATTGCCAGTTTTCCTACTGCAGGTCACGGGTTTTCTCCGGGTACTCTGGCTTCAACCCCCCCCCCAATAAAAACAGAATGCCAGGATATAGCTTAAAAGTTGCTGAAAGTGGCATTAAACAACATCAAAAAAAATATACTGAAAAAGTTCTTTAATTTTGTTTTCATTTTAGGGTATTATTGCGGGAATAAATGCAGCTTTGAAAACCAAAAACAAACCTACAATGACCGTGGACCGTACCGAGGGATATATAGGAGTCCTAATAGATGATCTTACCACCCAGGGTACTAACGAGCCATATAGAATGTTTACCAGTCGAGCTGAGTTCAGACTATCCCTCAGACAAGACAATGCTGACAGCAGACTAACGGCTAAAGGTATTGGTTTTTGCTGTGTATTTATGCAGTTCACAGTCAGTACTAGTAAAGTTAGCAGCAAACTTGGATAAATAGTTGGTACTATGTAGTAATAAAGTTAAACCTTCGTTTCCTTACTAACGATCACCAGTATGTCAATGGTGATGTTGCTTGTTGGAGTCTCAGTGCAGACAGGGTGGGGATTGCTAGTTTTCCTTCCGGAGGTCAGGGGTCCATGTACTCTGGCTTCCTCCATCAATAAAACCAGACATGCTGGTATAGGCAACTCCTGAAATTTAGGCTAAAGTTACAGGGGGTAAATGCTGTCCAGCTGTCAGACAAGTATGAAGTTTAGGCTGAACTTTCAGGGGGTAAATCCTGTCCACTGGTCAGACAAGTGTGAAGCTTTATTCCTGGTTAATTAAAGGAATCATCTATATTTGGAAATCAGTGACTTATTTCATACATGTACATGTATGATCTTACATTTGTATGAGTGATTTATCTGATTTCTCCGATAGAGATAGATAAATTAAAGTCAGAGCTTGGGACATAACTATGATAAATATGACTGCCCTTTTATTCAAGGTGAAAAAAAAGTTGTTTATACAAAACCATGAACTATCTAATTAACAGTCATTTAACTTGACCAATGTTTTAATACATGTAATACTGACATTATCTCATCATACGGGGCACATTTTCAATTGTTTCAAAATACATTTTACAATAAATAACTAGTATGCATGTACATCTGATATGAACAACTATAAATTGAAGTGTTATTTTATAGGGTATCATGCAGGCTGTGTCAGTCGATACAGATATGACAAAACAGTTGAACGAGAGAGGGAAGTAACAGAAAATATTGACCTACTGAAATCTATATCTTACCCAGTAGCCAAATGGAGATCTATGCTAAAGAAAGAACCTGCTAACAACATGGGGAATGTTCGAAGGTATATACTGATAGTTTTACTAATTAATCTCTACTTAATGTTTCACAGAGATTTATTTGAAGCCTGATGGTTGTGAATTAATTGCCTCAGTTCAGTTAAGAAGTGTGCTTGTTAAAGGTCCACTGCTTAAACATTACTATGTAATACATGGTGTAGATATATGGTTACCTGCTTTAAGTGGGTACTTGCTCAAGTCATTAATTTGACCAAGGTCAGTAGTAACTTGGCCAAGGTCAGAAGGTACTTATCCAAGGTCAGTTGATCATATGTTTTTTTTAAATGACAAAGTGGGTACTAATTTTCTCAAAGTCAGTAATTTTTCCAAAGTCAGGCCCTTAGAGCTATAAAACCTTTCTGAGTTAAAAAGGTTTTGCTCAGAATGAGAATTTTCTCAATTACCAAGACAACACAGGAAATCAAAAGACTTTATTTGATGAAATTGAGAATAAAGAAATTCTCAGGTAAAGAATATGGCACCAGGCTCTGATGGTACTTACCGTACTTGAGATTGAAAACGCAACACTTTTATCAATCCGTCAGCGATCCGTCAGCGTTCCAAAATCCGTCAGCAATCAGTTATCAATCAGTCAGATCAGTCAAATCGTTCCCAATCCGTTCATCCGTCAATTGACGGATTCGGAACGATTTGACTGATCTGACGGATCGATTTGGACTGATCGCTCCAATCCGTCCATTCAACTTCCGGTTAGTGAAATCAATATTTCGAAATATGAAAATTCGTTTCACTCGCAAATATCAGAAGTATACAAATGTCAACTGTTATGTCCTCATTTATGGCTCGTTTAACATAATTACAAGGCTAAAAGAGTTCTAAAGTTATAAATAATACGAATGGAAATTCCCCCAATCTATTACTAGTTATATATGCACCTGTGACGAAATATAAACATCACATAGTGTCATTTTATTAACAAAATAATTTTAAAAAAATACACGCACACAATGACTTAAAACAAATTGACCTCGCGTGCCAAGGCGTACGTCTCGTATTTGTCTTCGAATTTTTTAAAGCGGAAAAAATCGAGTCTAAAGTTATAAATCATAAATGGAAATTCCCCCAATATATAACTAATGCATCTGTGACGGAATATAAACATCACATAGTGCAATTTTATATTTAAAAAAAGAAATGGAAAAAAAAACACACACACACACACACACACACAATGAATTAAAAAAATATTTGACCTCGGGTGACAGGCGTACATCTCGTATTTGACTTCAAAATTTTTTAAAGAGGAAAAAGCGACAAAGACGAAGGCGGAATAGTAACTTTTTTTCACGTCGCGCTTTCGCGTTAGCATTATTTGTATGTATGATCGAACACTATTTTCAAACATTATATTAGTCTATTTAAGATGGCATCGAGTGTTTATAAGGAAGAGCTGCAGTAGCCAACGAAACAGCAGACCTTCGACAGGAAAACTGGTTCTCTTTGCAAATTTAGGGATGAGTCGAGCACACCCTCTCGCTGTAAGGGTCGAACAGACAACTCGGTGATCAATACTAGATTACTGCTACCTTAACCACCGCGGTCGAGGTTTTTTTATTATAAACGCGTAAAAAGATCATTTGTCGTGGTTTGATCAGTTTTCTTTCTGTGCCACAATTCCTAAGAATTCCGGTGTATTATACTGAGAAAGATTTTACGACAAAAGCGAATGCATCTATTTATATATTTTATTCACTATCTAATTGTGTCACATGAATTTACACAGAATTAAATGTCAAATAAAGAATAAACGCGTTTGTATATAGAAGCTTACGAGTTAAAGACGCAAACATGTAAGCATAATTTTAAAATCAATTCTGTTTTCGCATTTTAGCCGTCACAATTAGTTTATTTTACAATGTCTGTTATAGTCATTCGATATTTAATGATATTTAAGTATAAATGGTTTTCTTTAAATTCGGAAGTGTTTGAAATTAGTTACTAGGTATCACGTTTTTTTTTGGGAAGGGGGGGGGGTGGTTCAGGACATAATAGAATTGCCGCGAACAATAGTGACGTGTTTAGAGAGTACTTGCACGCTAAGGATCTCTTGTCTATTTCGAAAAGGAGAAGGCTTAAAATTTTCCGCCCATACCCATACCACTTATTTTTCAAGTTGAATTCAAAATGTTTGCCCTTTAGTTCCATCTTTCTCTAATTGATTGAGGGGGCCTCGGTGGCCGAGTGGTTATGGTAGTTTGTCTACTATTGATCACGTTGTCTGTTAACACTGAGGTTGCCGGTTCGAGTCTCAAGGCGGGCAGGGTGCACTCGACTTAATTGACAAGGATTGCCACTTTTCCTACCGAAGGACCGGGGATTTCTCCAGGTATTCCGGCTTCCTCCTCCAATAAAAACTGGACGCCATGATATAGCTGCAAAAATTGCTGAAAGTGGCGTTTAACAATATTTAAACAAACAAACAAAACTAATTGATATTTAACTTATTCCTGTCATGAATAAAGCTGAACACCCTCGCTGGAAGAAAAGCAAGCATCCAATCAATCAATCAATGAAACAAGTTATTCAAATTGAAGGACAATCTTTTAAAGGATACGTTTTAAAAATGTTCTGTTTTATCGATACGATTGTAATGACAATGTTTAAACCGATCTTCATAAACCTAGGTAATTAATGACGTTTTGTTAAAAAAATTACTATTTCGTACTATAACACGTGTCTATCTGTAACACATTTTTACGCTTAACTGCAGTATTCACAGACAAGTCTCCCCGGCGTTATTAGGGCCTCGGTGGATGATTGGTTAGTCATCTACTAGTTATTACATGCCTTTAAACAGGTTGCGGATTTTCGAACGACTGCAGATAGGGTGTGCCCGACTCCAACTGTATTGACTTGTCCATTTTAACCCGTGTACTCCGGCTTCCTCCCACCCCACCCCCAATAAAAATGGACGCCAATAAATGAAACAATCCAGCGTAATTGTTATTATACTTTTTAACTTCTTTTATTGCCTGTCAAATAAAACTTGCGACTAGAATCGCTGTATATTTTACAATACAACTTTTTGTTTAGTAAACAGTTTGTTTTGATTGACAATGCTTGTTCAACAGTTCAACAATTGTTTATACACAACAGTTTTTGTAATTGTATTTTAAAATGTTGTAGACTAAATAAAAACACGTAGGCATACATTTTAGTAACTAGTAATGATGTCAAAAAGAGGCCACGTCATTTCATAAATGAAAATAAATCTGTTACTGATTGGGGGAGTCGGGTCGGCTTAATATACGACAAAAAATATACGTGTAACAGGTCGCATAAAATAAAATAGGCCGAAATCACGAGTCGCGGAAATAAAAAAAGAGAATCAATAAAGGACTATGAAAATAAAGCATTTACCTCGTCGCTACTGATGTGCCTTATATCGAAGTTTGTTTTAAGGTTTACAAGGCGCAACCCGCAAATATGTTCTGTTTTAAAGAAATTTGCTTTATTATATAATATAAAGAAAATAGTTTTTTCTTTAAATATGTTTACTTATGTTATTTTTAAGAACGAGACATTGTATTAACTATTCTTTTGAATACTTGCGTATATTTTATTATAAATTTTATTATAAATGCATATATAATATATAAATCACGCAGAATTCGTTTTATCTTTAAATTATTAATGTATGCGTATCCGTCAATAAACTGACTGATTTATGCATATAATTAAATGACGGATTCTGGATCGCACTGATTGAACTGATCGCTGACGGTTACCAAGGTAATGACGGATTCATACTTTAGGACGGATGTATTCATCATCAATCAGTCAGCGTTCCAAAATCCGTCACCAATCAGTTATCAATCAGTCAAAGTGTTGCGTTTACGGGTGCAAGTACTGTACCCAATATCACTGGATCATTTTTGACACTGTTGTTTTTTAGTTTTCACTTTTGTGAGTGAATTCTATTGTTTTTTGGGGGCCTCGGTGGCTGAGTGGTTAAGGTAGTTCATCTACTATTGATCACGTAGTCCGTCAACACTTAGATTGCTAGTTCGATTCTCACTGCGGGCAGGGTGTACTCCACTCCTATCTTAATTGACAAGGATTGCCAGTTTTCCTACTGCAGGTCGGGGCTTTTCTCCGGGTACTTCGGCTTCCTAACCCAATAAAAACTGGACACCATGATATAGCTGAAAAATTGCTGAAAGTGGCATTAAAGCACCATTCAAACAAAATCTATCGTTTTTTGCTCATAAACACTAATCAGATTGATAAATGTCATGAAAAATAGTTCTTGTTGCTGTTTGATTTCAGATGAGATAAGTCATGAAAAATAGTTCTTGTTGCTGTTTGATTTCATTTAAAGTGATGACATAAATGTCATGAAAAATAGTTCTTGTTGCTGTTTGATTTCCTTTAAAGTGATGACATAAATGTCATGAAAAATAGTTCTTGTTGCTGTTTGATTTCATTTAAAGTGATGAGATAAGTCATGAAAAATAGTTCTTGTTGCTGTTTGATTTCATTTAAAGTGATGAGATAAATGTCATGAAAAATAGTTCTTGTTGCTGTTTGATTTCATTTAAAGTGATGAGATAAATGTCATGAAAAATAGTTCTTGTTGCTGTTTGATTTCATTTAAAGTGATGAGATAAATGTCATGAAAAATAGTTCTTGTTGCTGTTTGATTTCATTTAAAGTGATGAGATAAGTCATGAAAAATAGTTCTTGTTGCTGTTTGATTTCATTTAAAGTGATGAGATAAGTCATGAAAAATAGTTCTTGTTGCTGTTTGATTTCATTTAAAGTGATGAGATAAATGTCATGAAAAATAGTTCTTGTTGCTGTTTGATTTCATTTAAAGTGATGAGATAAATGTCATGAAAAATAGTTCTTGTTGCTGTTTGATTTCATTTAAAGTGATGAGATAAATGTCATAAAAAATAGTTCTTGTTGCTGTTTGATTTCATTTAAAGTGATGAGATAAGTCATGAAAAATAGTTCTTGTTGCTGTTTGATTTCATTTAAAGTGATGAGATAAGTCATGAAAAATAATTCTTGTTGCTGTTTGATTTCATTTAAAGTGATGAGATAAATGTCATGAAAAATAGTTCTTGTTGCTGTTTGATTTCATTTAAAGTGATGACATAAATGTCATGAAAAATAGTTCTTGTTGCTGTTTGATTTCATTTAAAGTGATGAGATAAGTCATGAAAAATAGTTCTTGTTGCTGTTTGATTTCATTTAAAGTGATGAGATAAGTCATGAAAAATAGTTCTTGTTGCTGTTTGATTTCATTTAAAGTGATGAGATAAATGTCATGAAAAATAGTTCTTGTTGCTGTTTGATTTCATGTAAAGTGATCAGATAAATGTAATGAAAAATAGTTCTTGTTGCTGTTTGATTTCATTTAAAGTGATGAGATAAGTCATGAAAAATAGTTCTTGTTGCTGTTTGATTTTATTTAAAGTGATGAGATAAGTCGTGAAAAATAGTTCTTGTTGCTGTTTGATTTCATTTAAAGTGATGAGATAAGTCATGAAAAATAGTTCTTGTTGCTGTTTGATTTCATTTAAAGTGATGAGATAAATGTCATGAAAAATAGTTCTTGTTGCTGTTTGATTTCATTTAAAGTGATGACATAAATGTCATGCAAAATAGTTCTTGTTGCTGTTTGATTTCATTTAAAGTGATGAGATAAGTCATGAAAAATAGTTCTTGTTGCTGTTTGATTTCATTTAAAGTGATGATCTTGCAAGATTTACTGAATACAGGGGATTTCACTTAATTGGATGTCTGCATATTTCTCTTTATTGCACAAGTCTTCCAAACACAATAACATCCTCAATGAATGAAGGTATAATAACAAAATACCGAACACCAAGGAAACTGCCAAAAATGCAATTCACAAATCAAAACCTTAGAGCTTGCAATCGTTATAACCAATAACCGAAAAGTAGCAGCAACAGCAATGGCCCTGACTTGGTACAGGCATTTATAGAAAGATATATCATAACAACTGGAATGCTGGGACACTGTTAGATTGCTAGTAAGTCGCAACATGAATCATAAAATGTGCCATTATTACATTTATGCTGTGTCTATATTCATTTTACACGTAAATCTGAAAATATTGTAGAAATTTTTTTTAGATCTTTGATTTTTTGAAAAAATCGATATGTACTTTAAGTTTACGTACACAACTTTTTGTTCTCTTTCAGTATATTTGACTTGCTCAATAGTGGAAATTTCTACAGTTTAGATGAGTTTATATCATGTTTTCCTCAGAAGCTTGGTCATTTGAAGCACAACAGATATCTAAGGCAGAAATTATATATAGAAGGTATGCAAATTAATATAAATTAAAAAGTCTGTACAGGTTCAAGTACAAAAAGCCCAAAAGAGGGATCAGTGACAATTTAAAAAAAACAATAAACATAGTAGTTACAGATTAATCTCTTAGATTTGTGGTAAGAGAAATTCTCTTAGATTTGAAGTAAGGGAAATTCTCTTAGATTTGTGGTAAGAGAAATTCTATTATATTTGAGGTAATGGAAATTCTCTTAGATTTGTGGTAAGAGAAATTTTCTTAGATTTGAGGTAATGGAAATTCTCTTACATGTAGATTTGTGGTAAGAGAAATTTTCTTAGATTTGAGGTAAGGGAAATTCTCTTAGAATTGTGGTAATGGTTAAAACCTCACCTTTTTTGGCAGTCTGTCTATAGTTCATTTTGAACATAAAAATTTATTTCCATTTTTAAGTCTTTTTTCAAAGGGTTATGGCATGAATATTGGTGAGTGTTAATACAGACTACAATTTTTATATTGCACGAGCTTGCAAGGACAATATGTATTCTATAAGTGATAATATTTGCCAATTTTCATGCAATAACTTAATTAGTGCCATTGTGGTATTGAAGACATTATGAACCTTACTTTAGGTTACTTTCTATAGGAAATGTTATGTTTCTATACACTAACACCATTTATCATATACTTAAGGCTAAATTATAGGAATTTTGCATATTGTATATCACCAGAAATGACCAACCCATATTTGTACACCATGGCCTGATAACCCCATATCTGAACACCCCGGCCTAATAACCTTGTATCTGAACACCCCGGCCTAATAACCTCGTATCTGAACACCCCGGCCTAATAACCTTGTATCTGAACACCCCGGCCTAATAACCTCGTATCTGAACACCCCGGCCTAATAACGTTGTATCTGAACACCCCGGCCTAATAACCTTGTATCTGAACACCCCGGCCTAATAACCTCGTATCTGAACACCCCGGCCTAATAACCTTGTATCTGAACACCCCGGCCTAATAACCTTGTATCTGAACACCCCGGCCTAATAACCTCGTATCTGAACACCCCGGCCTAATAACCACGTATCTGAACACCCCTGCTTAATAACCACGTATTAGTAGCATCTCGTGCACTCTACTTCTGGTACGTCTGAATCTATATCGACAATGGCTGAGCCTGGACGGTTTTTAGACTTTGGAGGCACAGAGAAATTCATGGAACATCTTACATTCGTTATCTGTTGCAAAACGATAAAATTGTTATTTTTACTCATTTTAGTTATAAGCCTTATTGTTGGAAGAATATAATAAACAGATTATTATATGGGCTAATCCATATTGGCCTGGGTATCATTCATCAACCCATATAAGCCCTTGACTCTGTCTCCGGCCTGATATGGAGGTCTCAGGATGATACCCAAGCCGATATGGATTAACCCATATATTAATCTATAAATATTGTACATTGTTGTTAACAATTACCTCACTAATACAGCAGTCACTAAAGTTTCCTTATAGTTAGTTATCAGAATACAAGTAATATCTTCTAATAAAAAAAAGATATTCCTAAAGTTGTTTTGCATTGCTAAATATTCAGTCCAGGTTCTGATTGCTAATCAGATGTCACAGTGCGTTATTTAGGAGAAAAAAAGAGTTAGCATCAGGCCATCTCTTCTGCATAGAAAATATGCCTGTAAAAAAATTAAGTAATACAAAAAAATTTTGTTGTTGACTTGCCTTTCAGCTCAGTATGCTGGGGAGATTGAAAGTCAGTTAGAAGAAATAAATGAAGTGAGGAAAGACGAACAGCTTGTGTTACCAGACGATTTAGATTATATGAGGTATATACAGTCTTAGGCACCAACCGTGTTATAATCAAAAAGGGAAAGGAAGGGATAAAGGAATGATTTTGTTCAAGTATTTTGTAACCTGTTTTTAACTCCTCAAATAATAAAAAGTAGATAACTTGATATATAGATAAAACATTGCTGAAAGTGCTGTTAAACACCAAACAAATCACCAGTCTGACCCTCTTTTTCTCTATATAAATATTTTTAATTACATTCATTGTCATGAAACACCTGAGATTTCCCTGTGAAATAAATTCCGGTAAATCATGTGTGAAATTAATTCAGTTTTTCACTCACTGGAAGCGATGTCACAATGTATGTCCTTAATGATATCACTAGCAAACTTGGATGCTCAAGGACATTCAAAACATTGCAAGCTTTCAACAAATAATATTTACATTACGTCTTTCATCAATATTATAGATTTCTATTGGTTCAAACTGTTACTGATGACATAGATTCATTTTTTGCATTTCTTAATGAAACAGGTAGCCATTAAGAGCATGCGGTTCTTTGACGATGTCCATGGTAAACAAACAACACGGAGTAGTTTTTATCAACAAAAATACATTGTGCACGATTTAAATCAAGTTCCAGACATTTTTAGAATCAAATAAAATGTAAATATAAGAATAGAATGCATTACTTTGAAGTTTTATTGCACAAACATAAGAAAATACAGGCCCCTAGGTCAACAGGAAATAAGGAGCCCCTACGCTTTTTTTTAAAATTCAGATTTCTTTTGTTATAATGTTATCGGACTTTGTTCTTTAAAAAGAGGGGATTTTTTAGTTTTCAAACTCAAACTCAAAAATGCTTTTATCAATTTTCATATAATTTGGGCTATAATTGAGTATTTTGATAGTTATAAGCTACCTTTTTGGGGGAGTTATTGATATTGATAGCACATCCCATTTATTTTGTTGGGCTTCAATGTAACAGTTAGAAAAAGTATGATCTACAGATTGTATTCATTTATTTGATTATTAGAAAAAATAAGAGGCCAGTGACAGTGCAGGGTTATCCTACCTTGTCCTTTGTCAAGCTATCATTCCTCTTTCTCTGTAGACTTTCATTTTGAAAGACATTCAGATTTTTATTGCCAAATTATGGTTTGTTGGCATTTGATCACATGAGTGACAGTGACATACATATGGCATAGGCCAATGCATAATTGGTAAAAAGCACTTAAGTTATCCCATTTGACTATGCTCATTTTAAGTCACATCAACCGTACCCATCAGCATATCTAGCATGTTTCCAACTATGGTTATATGGGACAGGCATACACTACTTTTTTTGTCAAACTATGATCCTATAATATGAAGGTAATTGTAATGAAGATGTTTTACATGAAGAGTGATAATTTTTTTATTTTTAGTCTGCATATCTCTACTGATTCCAGAGTAAAACTAGCGGCATCAAGGCCACAAACAGTAAGTCAAACTATAACATAAATAGAACAGTTGCATAGCAATCAATGTATCAGATTCATGTATGTTTTTGTATTACAAATACTTGTCAACAAATGTCCAACCTCCTTATAGAAAGGAACACATTGTTTTATTCCACTGAGTATCATATGTATTGTTTTATCTGTAATATACAAGAAGTTTTATACAACAACATTCAATAAATTTTCATATTCCATTTTGTGTCCATGAATGCAGTCCACCCATTTTGTATTCTGAAATTATAACTGGAAGTTTACAATTGTCTGGTCTGCCAATGACAGTTTCAAATGAAAAGTTTTCATTTATGTTCAAGTCATTTAGTTTGTAGGTGTTCTGTATAATAATACAATTATTGCCTGCATGAAAGGTGAACAACATAATCGTGATGTTGTTGTCTTGTTCTGTTGAAAACCAACTTCTCTTATGATGAAACCAAAATGTAATACATGGGTATTAATTAGGAACATCCGTTCAGTCCCTGTAAGTGATGTCACAATTTTTGTTTACATCAGGGCTAACCTCACAATGTATTTTTCATATCTCTTGTTAGTATCACATTATTGCGGATTGATTGTATCAGACATTTTTCAAGTTGTGCCAAAAATGGATAAATATGGACAATCATAAGAGTGACAGTTAGCAAATAGCTATTTTAATATCTTTGGTTTTAATAAAAGAAAAGGAACCAGATTCTCATGCACTGAAATTGAGCTAAACTAAACTACAAACAATATAATTTTCCTTGATATTTATACAGTGTATTAGAATGATTCCAAAGTGTTGTTGATGTATATACCAGTGGCTTTTAAAAATTTAATCAAATAACAACAGTTATGTCGAATATTGTGTTAAAGATGTTTTATTTTCAGAGAACTGTCTTTCATTATAAAGAAATTTGTTACCTGAAAAAAGACAAGAATGCAAACTTATTATTTTTCATACATATCTTTTTAAGAACTTTATGGTACTTACTTTTAACAGATTACCATTAATAGAACAAACAAATTCATATTTTAAAGGCAGGTTTCAGTCTATTGTATACTTGAATATTTTACAGATAGCAGCTGCCAGTAGAATTCCAGGAGTGACACCTGCTGCCATTGTTGGACTGTTAAAACATGTCAAGAGACTGCAAGCCAATGGCTTGGTTGATAAATAAACATGTAGACAAAAATCCACCTAATGTTGTTCATATGTTTAACAGAGTAATACGTTAGCCACGATACGCTTTGTTAAAATTTGAATTCTGTTTATCTCTTGTTAATGTTTTGTTTTGTCACTCATTATAAATATTTATGACCATAGGTCCATGTTGTCCTTTTTTTGTATTTTGTTATTTTGGGGTTTTTGAAAGGATTCATAGTTCCTCTTGTTGTGGTTGGGGGCTTCGTTGGCTGAGTGGTTAAGGTTGTTCTTCTACTATTGATCACGTGGTCTGTCAACACTGAGATAGCAGGTTTGATTCTCATTGCAGACAGGGTAGTTGTGCTTGGGGGGCCTCGGTGGCCGAGTGGTTAAGGTAGTTCGTTTGCTATTGATCACATGGTCTGTCAACACTGAGATAGCTGGTTCGATTCTTACTGCAGGCAGGGAGTTGTCGCCTCCAATCTTAATTGACAAGGATTGCCAGTTTTCCTACAGAATGTCGGGGGTTTTCTCCGGGTTCTTCAGCTTCCTCCTCCAATAAAAACTGGACGCCATGATATAGCTGAAAAATTGCTGAAAGTGGCGTTAAACAATATTCAAAAATCTAGTTGTGCTTGGAAACACTTCATGGTTGGGAAGGGTTGGTGTAGAGGTATGGAAATAAAGAGGCTAAGCATCCAGAAAAATGTTGAAATTGAAACCCCCTCCCCGGGAGGCAGGTCAACTCGTACTTTGACCAACTCGTATTTCACCAAAAAAAAATCCAAAGCCACACCACTGTAAAAATTGGTCTTCTGCTTCTGCCTCATAATGACCACAATCAACAATTTGATTGTACTGTCATTTCGAATGTGAGCGCGTAGATTTCAAAATTTTTGTTAATAAAACTGTATTGACTGTTGTATAGAATTAAAACTATTTACACCTGTTTGCATCTTTGGTGCTACCTCCCGCTTTGCAAAATTCGAGTGTTGATCGATGTTGCGGATACAACGTCTAGGGGTAGGGTGTTCTTTCTGTAGTCGCTGCTGGTGCTTGGCCCTTGGAACACCAGTTGGTGCATATTTTTGGATAGTCTGCTTGGTGGTATTAGCCTGTTCTCCGTTGTTATAGCTACTTGTGAATAATATATAGCATGGCTAGTCTAGCTTCTTTTCGGCGTTGCTGTAAGCTTTTCTAATTTAGGTTTTCTATCATTTTGTGGACACTTAATATGTTGCCATATTTGTTACAGACGTATCTGGCTCTTCTCCGCTGTACCATCTCAGTGGTGTGGATGTCTTTCTGGGTGTATGGGTCCCACACTGTTGAAGCATACTCAACTATTGGTCTGACTTGTGAGTTAAAGGCATTCTGTTTGGTGGTTGAAGATCCGATGTTGAGGTTTCTACGCAGAAAGCGAAGTCTTGTTGGCTTTACCACAGATGTTGATGTGTTTTGTCCAGCGGAGGTCTGATGTTATTGTGCAGCCTAAGTATTTTGCATTATCAACGGCCTTCAACGTATGTCCATGTAGTTTGTATTGGAACTTGGGGTTCGTCTTCTTGATGATTGTTAGGGCATTGCATTTGTCTGGGTGGAATTTCATTTTCCATTTTCTCTCCCACACTCCAAGTTTATCTAGGTCTGATTGGAGGTCCCATGCGTCGGCAATTGGTGTTATTGTTAAGTAGGCAATGGTATCGTCAGCGAAGAGTCTAACTGTGGATTTGAGATTGAATGGCATGTCGTTATGTACAATAGAAATAACGACGGGCCTAGAACTGAGCCTTGTGGTACACCAGAGTCGACGTTGATTTAAGTTGATTTTTCTCCGTCGATGATCGACAACTTCTCTTTGGGTTCTATCTTCTAGAAAGTTTTGTATCCATTTGTTGGTCTTTCCACGTATTCAATAGTGTTCTAGCTTATGGCAGAGTAAGCTGTGACTGACCTTTTCGAATGCTTTGGAGAGTTGGGGAAGTCCATTATTAGGATGTGGCTCTGTTTTCCTGCTGACACTGTGGTAGTCACTTCATCAATGAATTCAATAAGCTAGGTTTCACATGATCTCTTACTCCCAAAACCGTGTTGTAGAGCATACAAGATGTTGTTGTCGTCTGCATTGTTCATTATGTGACTGGTTATGATGTGTTCCATCAGTTTACAACAGATACATATAATTGAGATTGACTGGGCTTACATTTGCTGATCGGCAGTCCTGGGGAACCTCTCCTGTTTAAAATGATTTCCTATAGATAATTGTGAGGATTGGCGTTATTTCTGATGCTAATTCTTTTAGGAATCTTGGTCGATTGTTATCTGGTCCAGCTGCTTTGTTGGGGATTAGCTTCTGGAGGAGTTTGAGTACTCCTGTACACGTGATGTTGATTTATGGAGATTAAGGATATTGGCCTTCCATGTGGCATAGATCTTTTTCAGAAAAGGCAGATTGAAACTGGTTGTTTAGTATTGTTGCTTGTTCAAATGGTTCAGAGTGTGTTTGATGTATGTCCAGAAACGTTTCATTCCACTGTAGCTATTATCGTCTTCCAGCGGTGTTACTATTACTTGTATGTATTTCCAATAGGCTCTCCTTAGTTCCCTTTGGACCTTGCGTTTGATGTTCTTGAATATGACTGATCTTTCTTTATCTACTGGCTTCTTTTTGCTCGTGTATAACCTGTCTCTTTTTCGTATTAGCTTCTTTATCTCTGGTGTTATCCAAGGAAGATTGTTCTTTTTCTTGGCATTTTAGTGGGGGATATGGTTCTTAATCAGCTTTTCCAGTTGGATTTTAAAGGTATCCCATAGCTCAGAGACTCTGGCGCTTTGCTGGTTGAGTTGTTTAATTTCTTCAAGGATAGATGTTGTGCATTCTTTTATGATATTCCAGTCTGCTTTTTTATATACAGGGATACTGCCTGATTTTTTTTGTTTTCTTCTTGATAGCTATGTCAACTTCTGCAAAGACGATGTTATGGTCTGATATCCCTAGGATGGTTTCTGTTCTTAGAAATGCAGACGGGTTGTTGGTTAATATGAGATCTAAGGTCTTTTCCCTTCTTGTTGGTTCTTCCACCATCTCTACCAGGCCATTATCATTTATAATATCCATAAATTTATGGTGGTTTTTTTGGACATTTGCTTTGAGCGTTTTTAATTTCCAATCCCATCCTGAGAGGTTGAAATCTCCAGCAATAATAATATTTGATGTGGAGTTTTTGCTGGATCTGTTAATACTTTTGTCTAGTTCTTCAGTTGATTTTTCGTTCGAGGTCCTAGGGTTATAGTTGGATGCTAAGTATATGTCTTTACTATTTGCTAAGCCTATCTTGGCCCAGACTCTTTCGTTCGCAGTCGGTGTCATATTCCAGTACTGGTTTACTGAGGTATCCACGGTCTATTGCAATCAGAACTTCTACTCAAGTAGTTTGCCAATCTTTGCGGAATATACTTTAATTGTCTGGAAATATTTGGTTGTCTACTATGCTAGGGTCAAACCATGTCTCTGTGTAAAAACTACATCAGGCTTTGTGCTGTCCAGTAAGTTGGTCATTCGGCACTGTTTGGTTTTGATGGATTAGCAGGTTACGTTCAAAATTTAAATCGGTGCTTTTTGGTTTTGCTTTTGGTGCCGCTGTTTGTTATTGGTGTTGAGGCATGAATTGGTTTTGCATTGGTTTTAGTTGGGCTAGAGAATGTTGATTCTCCACGGTTCGAAAGTGTGCTGTACAGGTTTGTGGTGCAAAGGATTTGTTCAAAACATATTGAGCTATAGTTATGATTGTTGCATACAATACAGTGCCAGGCTATTGCACTGTTGTTGGCAAGGTCATCATATGTTTTGGTGTTTACTGATTGACATTCAATGTGATACCATTGGTTGCACGTGTCACACATAATAGCTCTGTCATCCCAGGTTACTGGCTTGTCGCATGTGCGACAGCTTTATGTTGTAGTGTTCGGACCAGGGTTTGTTTCCACATCGTTTGCTGTTGCTAGTAGGATTAGATACTGAGCTGTATCTATTGGTTTTAGCTGTGTATATATTAATTTTCCTTTTAAGATTTATATTACTTACATGTAGGCTAAGTAGGTTGGCATTTTCCAGTTCTTCTTCTGTTTGTAGTCTGCACCTGAATCTGTTTTGGGTGATATCATGGTTGTCTTGCGTTATGCATATTATATGGAGGGCTGTGAAAAGTGCTAATATAATTAAGATAGGAGACATCTTTCTGATCGGTGTGTTGATATGTTAGTTCACTCAGGGCTTAACTGGCGACACACATCGCCTAGTTAAGTGTCAGTTTAATGAGCTCTTCTTCTTCTAAACGGATTTGCAAAATGTCTTCTGTTGGCACTGATATGAAGCACTCTTTGTAGGAATCAAGTAGTTTGGCTTTAACAAGGCTGATTGTTTTCCCTGGGTGTACTTCGTCACTTTTGTTTAAGTACGTATGGACTGTTTGTCTGATTCTGATGTTTTTCTTGTTCGATTTCTTCCTTCCTTCTCTTGTTCTAAAGTTGAATTGGCTTGCTTTAATCGGTTGAAATCCTGCTGGTTTGTCTACGAGCCAGATACGTCTGTTGATATCTCTCAGTTGTTGTGTGAGAAGTTTGTCTTCCTTTTTGTACTTTTCGATGTCATTAGATGATATTTGGTGTGGCTTCAGATGTTTTTTGTTCCACTTTTCAATTGAATGTACAGGTAGGTCCACTATTTTTATGACGACATTTGATCCATATTTCTCTAGGAGTTTTGTGATGTATTTGATCTCTTTTAGGATTTTGTTTACTGTAGTGTTGTCCTTATTCCTGAGTCCTATCTCTTTCCCTTTTTGACGGTAAGATCGCAGGTGCCTGCCCCAAGGAAGATCAGTATCTTGGTGTGTCTTTTTAGGGCTTTAGGAGTTCTGTCTTTGATAATGTCTACAAGTTCTCTAGTTCGGGCTCCTGACTTGCACCAGTGCTCAATCGTTGTTGTTTGGGCAATAATCTCGAAGTGGCAGACCTTTATTATCTGTGACTAGTATTGGTACTCGGTTCTGTGTTGCCATTGGTCTCGGGGTTGTTCCCTTATGTATCTTTGAAGTCTTACTGTGCTCACGTGTTCGTCGAGTCAATGAATCTAGCTGGCAGCATACGTTGCCTAATCTACATGTATTGAGGCCATGATACGAGTATATAGTGTTTGCTGAGGGCTGTATACAGGTTGCCAATTGTTGTATACTAGTGTCTAGATGTTTACTGATACATGTAGTGTATATGCGTTACTAGTGATGATATGAGACTTTACATACCTTTCTGTTGAAGGGGTCACAATTGGGTCGTCTTACCGCTTTGTTTGTATTACACACCACACAATTTGAGTCCATTAATTTACTAATTGTCTTTATGATGCGGAAATGCAAACAAGACTTTTACAATCTAAATAAATTTGAACTATTCCTTGTGGGTTTAGATATCAATATTTTTACAGAAAAATTTTCACTTAGGAAAAACCCGCCATGTTTGCGGCTGCGCATTCGATGTCAGATCAAACTTGAAGGTAAAGACAACATATATTGCTTCATGCGTTCGTTAGGGAAGTTCTAAAAAACAAAAACCGTTAGGATTTCCATAGGTCAGTTCTTCATAAACCAATCGGACCATGCGATGAAAATATAAAATCTAAGCGAAATGTATGATTAATTTAATTCGCCATGGACTCTTCGTGTGTAATATGTTTGCGTGCAGTTCGTTTGCAACAGCACCCATTATCATCAACACACACGCCTGCAGTTTATTGACTCACAGAACATGTAGTGGTAAGTTTATTTTTGTATCTGAATTTGCATTTACAAAGCTAAAAAGACTTCAGACAGATCCAGTCAAACAACTTGCAGTACATAGACGACACATGGGTGACTAATAATTTTCGGCCCGTAGAGTTTATGGATTGTATACAGTAAACCCATCGGGACAAACAACGATATTAACGGGTAGCATTGTCGCATTTACAAGAGATCCGGCGACGAGAAGAAGCGTTTTTATCTGCTAGTTTCAAAACAAGAAGGCTCTTCTACCCACACAACTAAAAATGATTACAGAATCCAATCTTAGTGGGCAGCAGAGATCCTTACGAAATACATACAGGCGGAATTTTTCAAGTTGTGGGGTTTGTATTCTAGCCGCCAGATATCCGCCAGCCAATTTCTGCGGCAGCGTGGGCAGTTGAATGGACAATCACAAGACGCCTAAATTAAATACTGTTTATAGTGCCTATAGACGGGTCCAAGAATACCACAAATACCCAGGAATACCATATAAAACTATAAAATTGACATAACACAATTTTTTGTGTAAAAAATACATATTGCAAGACAAGACAAGACAAGACAATTTTATTTAAATTCGGATTATATAAACATGTAACAACATAAGCTCTGTAGAGCAAGATGTGAAATATTTTTTATGTGCAATTATATCATTTTATTAAAGAACAACTCGAAATTGTAGACACGTAGCCACAAATTATTTTAGTGCTTCATTGCTTTAATACATATATATTTACAGATTTTTACATGTATACTCATTATTTTTCTTATATGTTTTACGATAAACGAGGTTGTATGCCGCTTTCAGTGCGACACCAATCGTGTGAATAATTAGTCGAGAAGATTGAGTCAAAAGTCCGCGAACGCTGAGCTGCAATAATTCGATTTTTTTAAATTAACACGCTATTTCACTAAGAATGATAAAATGTAGAGCTTAAGAGTCTCCAAATATCTTTTCTCACAATTGTTTAAAGTAGAACAATAATAAAATGTCAATTAAAATCAATCAATGCTGCAACCATCGCCACACTATCTCGTTCGCTTGACCAGGATAACTACTACATTATGCAGCGCTGCAAATTGAATCACAATACACATTCAGACCGACCTATTAAATAATTACATATTACACTTTTTTAAAAATAAATTAAATGGTTTAAATGTATATAACACATTTTGTTATTTAAAAAAATTTCGTTTCATGTCCATTTTGTAGTTTTATGAGGTATTCTTTGGTATACTGGGGTTTTGTTGGGTTGGGTATTTCTATGGTCCGCCTATAGACTACCAATTACTGGTGCTACATAAACGCCGATTTTATAATATAATTATTTTATGAGATACTTTTATGCATCATGTTTTAAATTGTTTTGTGTTTACTGGTTGTGTTTGCTTGCTTTGTTTTGGTTAGTGCATTAATATGATAATAAATATTAAAAATTTATTTTGTTTAGTTTAACATAATTATTTTCAGCAATTTTTAGATGGTGTCCCTTTTCATTCTCTCCAAGTAATGCAAAGGTACGAGTTGGTTGAAGTACGAGATGACTAGAATATCGTGCGCTTTGCAAACTTGTGAAAAATGATAAAAATTACGGATGACCCCTTATATGTTGTTACTTTATATCTAAGCAGAACTGATTATTCAATGCTTCAGTCGTTAGAATATCTGAAGGAGACATGTGTGACCTTTTTCTTTCATCTACAGTGTCACTTATCTATAGTTTCTGGTATATATAGCTTGATTATTTATATCCGATTTAAATATTCTTTTAGAATGCGTAATCTACAATCATTTGTGTATGCATTAATCGTAAGTGTCAAAATAAAAATACTTTTAAAACAGATACTTAGATACAAGTCTAGCCATTCGTCTCCAACATGAAATCTAGATGTGTTTACTTGTTTGAATATTGTTTAACGCCACTTTTAGAAATTTTTCAGCTATATCATGGCGTCCAGTTTTTTCTGTGGAGGAAGCCAGAGTACCCAGAGAAAACCCCGGAACTTTGGTAGGAATACTGGCAATTCTTGTCAATTAACACCCTGCCTGCATAGAGAATCGAATCCGCAATCTTAGTGTTGACAGACTATGTGACCACAAGTAGACGAACTACCTTAACTTAAACCACACAGGTCCCAATCTAGATATGCAACTATCCTTAAATTACCAACTGTCCATTATATCAAATGGCCTTAGGGGCAGCAGCAATAATACGCAAATTCTGTCCGTCTTAGGTATCTTTGCAGACTTAGCCGAGTGTGTTGTAGATCTATTAGTTTTACCTTCACATTTACCCCTTACTTACCGTACGGTCACCCACTTTTTCACTGGGTTATCTAGAAAGTGCTGTCTGTGTGAAGTCCTGTTGATCTTTCGCATGCATGACTTTGCCAATCTATCAAATCAAGCATTTCATTAACAGACGAAGTTAAATATCATTTTCAGTTCCAACCTGTGTTTCAGGTAGTGCATGTCCCTCTAATTGTACTGATGGTGAGTGATCATTGTTGAGGGTAATGAATTCAGAATTGTTCGTGTCGATTCGTATGTTTTTTCTCTTAAATATGTCCAACCATGGTTCTGCAGAAATGGTTAATATATCATCTTTCGTAAATTTATTATCTAATTCGTGGATATTATAACATAATTTTATCCAATGAAAAGAAACTTACTTTTGATATAAAAACCGAGAACATCTACTTAGCGTTCACTCGAATTATATTGTAATATCCCTATGTCGTTTGGGATAACAACAGTTTTCTAATAACTAAATTAGAAAGCATTTAGCTAGAGGATGTTAGGATCTTCATCGAATGGACTAGACTAGTTTCCGTTAACAGTTTGTACATAGAAATGGGTTATAAACAAAACTTATAGCAGACTCCAACATTACAAAATAACATACTTTTATAAGATGGTAAATTATTGAGTACCCAAATACCTTAGCGACATAGGAATTTAGAAAACATCTACGATGTCAGCACGGTCTAAACACGTCACTCACTACAGTCCCTTATGAGGCTTTCAAAACACTTAAAGGATCTATGAGAACTCGTGGTAAATCCTCAAAGATTATAATAAAGTTAATTTAAGTTGTCTTTAATCACCTATCTACATTTTAAATTCAAGATTGTCATATCGTTTCTAACCCGAGTTACTGGGGACTAATTAATAAACCATTCTTTGGTAGAACACTACTTTTATATCCTATTAAAACAGGTTTTAATTTAGACCACAGAATTTTATTTTTTTTTCATTTCTTATTGATTTATTTAATAATTGATTTGCATGTAGCGAGAAGTATTTTTGATAAAAAAAACATATCAATTCGGGGCCAAGATCTTTTCTGATAACGTGTTATGGGCGTTTTTAACTGTTTTTTGAAAATAAAGCAACTGTACTGTTTTTCAACTATTAGCTGTAATCTATGTTTTCTTACAAATTGACATTGTTGTTAACTGTTAAAATGAAAATAAAAAAGCCGTTTGCTGTAAGTAATTTAAAGTCACAACACTGTTAAATCTGTTTACATTTTTGTAATGTAATTGGGTCTTGTTATGAAGGGAGAAATATACATAAGATCCAATACTAATTACTATAGAAACACTGAAAAATGTATGCATTTTCTTCGATGAGATTCTGCTGTTATATGTTTTTCGATTATTGAACTCAATGTTATCTGTTTTCTCATGTAAATTGCTATTATCTGTTATCATTTTTTAAAAATTAATTGTTATCTGGTTTGGAAAAAAACAAAAAAATTGTTAAACTGTTGATGGACCCCTCTCCTCCCCATAATCAATAAACATATCATGATCAACTAGAACAATGCATTTTCGGAGGTCTAAATCACGAAAGGCGATGCACTCTTCAACACGTTAAACTATGGTCCCTGATTTGGCTTTCGTTTTTAAAACCCGACAACCTTCTACCAAAAGGGTTTCGCTATCCTTAAAGGCCAGGGTCTAGGTATAAATAGCAGCCAATAGTAAAAAAGATAGGGATTTCAATTTTCTTTGCCACTGTCATATCAGAGACAGATCTTTGACAATATCTATATTACCTACAAATATTTTAGATATATATATGTTTTTTTCGCAAAAGTGGTGACCGTTTGAAGGAAACAAATGACATTCTAAAATTACAAAACAAAAATTTGCATCAAACAAATTTCATTTACAAAGTCCTGAAAATGCACTGTTGTGTATTTGAATTCAAATTTTGATTGATAGATGGGTGTAAACAAACCATGTTTTCCGTTTACACAGGAAGTCTATGTTGCTAGGCAGCATACATTAGTAACATGCTCTTACCTTTGTTTCGGTCTATTCTTGTTTACACAGGAAGTCTATGTTGCTAGGCAGCCATACATTAGTAACATGCTCTAACCTTTGTTTCGGTCTATTCTTGTTTACACAGGAAGTCTATGTTGCTAGGCAGCCATACATTAGTAACATGCTCTTACCTTTGTTTCGGTCTATTCTATTTGTTAATATAGTTTATCCTCAACACATGTAAAATGTTCGTTCAAACCTGGCTGTACTGCATGGAACAAAAATGTTGACAGGGAATATACCTCGAAATGGAAATCAAAGTATCCCACCGCTCCAAATTCACAGAGAGGAAAGAAAGAGTAAAAAGAACCAACATACAATAATAGAACAAATATTTGGAATCATTACATTACTAATTTTTATACTTAAAACAATAATTCTTTCCTATCAAATTGTATCAAGTACAACAATATTTTTATCATTAAGTGCTAAAAACTCTGATTAGTTCTTTTGAAAAGAAATGATCACCCATTTCAACAATAGAAGGTAAATACCACATGTGTTTATGTTTACATACTAGCATGCTGGTTCTATAAATATCATGATAATACACTGATAAGACCCTCCCATCACCATATTAGTTTAATGCCTATATCATCGGATGTTAATTTGGATCAGCCTTGGCCATTAAATTTTAAAAATGATATAAATCTTTTAATGGAAGGTTAAACAAAATGAAAACAAGAGAAATAGCACCAGATATGGAAAAAAGGGAACACTTTTTTATAGATTTTTAAAGACTACACCAAGGTGTAAGACCCCGTTTACACTAGACCGAAAGATCGATCTTTTTTAGATCGATCCAAAAAAGATAGATCTTTCCGTAAATGTAAACAAGAAAGATCGATCTCAAATCGGACTTAAAAAGTCCAGGTCCGGAGGTGGTTTTTAATACATCGATGTTTTTTTAATCGATCTTTCCATAAATGTAAACCCAAAGATCGAAAGCAATCGAACGTTCTTAAAATGAAACTGAGATGCGCATGATCAGCGGGAAAACCATATGTATATTTATCATGTATGGTAAAAGAGGCGAGTAATGGACATGCGAAGAAATAAACCTATTAATAGAGTTGTGGGGGAATGAATACAAGATCAACTAGAAAATCAACCAAGGAGAATTATTCGAAACCGATTTATTCGTAACTTCTGCAAAAAATTTCTTTTCTTTAAACGTTGCCGTCTAAGTCTCTGCAGATTTAATCTATGGACATTCATATTCTATACGTGCGTGTCAAATGCATCCTCGGCTCCCCAAAGTTCGCCACCCTTACGGTTTTCATGCAGTAACTTTTTACATGTTCGCCGGATATTTACCAAATTTCACATACATAACTCCTATGATTTCCCTTTAATTCTAACATAAAAATAAAATTGCAACTTACTTTGAGTAATAACAACAATAAACAACTTTTACTTACCGGAAATCGAAGTCTGCCTTAAAGATCGTCCCTCAAGTTCGCCACCCGGATGTAAATACAAATGACGTAGTGGAATTGAGGCCAAGCATATTGTATTTCTTCTTTATATTCAAAGTTAATATAAAAACGGCAAAAAATGAAAATTTAACGTCAAAAATGTCAAATCCATCAAATTAAAAGTCCAACATGAAAAACAATGAAAAACAGTGATAACTATCATTAATTAATTAATTCCTATTCCATGGCACTGCAGTGGATGCACAAAAACTTTGTTTCCCTCCTCACAGCTCTCAACTCCGTGCAATATTTAGGATGAGTCCAATGTTTACAATCATGATTAATGCATTGGACCCAGCAGGTAAATTCTAGACCTGGTCAATTCCTGATTTCTTTCGGTGTAAACTGTTTACAGACGCAACACTTTTCTGAATCAGGTATTTTTTCGTCATCTCTTTCTTTGCCTGGCTCATAGTCTGTGGAATAGTCTATGTAAAGACACATTGGACCTGCTTTTTGAGGTATCTGTTTCATGGATTTTGTCTGTTTTGTCTGCTTTCCTTTCTCAGCTTTCTTACAGGTGGATTTAGCTTTTGTTTTAGATTTTTCTTGGTTTTCGACGTGCCTTTTTACCTTGTCTTGTACCTGCTTTTCTGTAATAGGCATACCAGAAACTATTTTCCCAAGGGTGTTTATCTCTTTCTTACTGCTTTCTGATTTTATTGCTTTCAGTTTCTTGACTCTGTCACTAAAAAAGTTAAGTTGTGTCGGATTTTCTTGAATATCTTCAACAACATCCATCACCTCATGTTGGATTTCTGCTTGAACTACATCTACTTCCATTGCAGTCTCTGTTGAATCAGTCACATCTGTAGAATCATGTTCGTTGTGTTTGCTTTCCTCTGTACCTGTTGACGGATTGAAGACTTCAGCTGGTTTCAGTAAATCCATATTAATGATGTTTTTATTCAGAGGATATATTCCTGCCTTCTTGAATGCAGATTGTAGATTCTCTGGACATTAGGCTCTCTGGTAAGCTCTACAGGCTAGCTCACAAACGTATCGTGAGATGACAGAGTCGTACGCATTGTTTTATGGCATTCATTGTCGTAGATGCGTTGTAACGGACCATAACATCCAACATCAAGTGGTTGCAAAATATGCGATGTATGTGCTGGCAGAATATGCAGGATCAAGTTTCGCTCCTGAGCCCACTCAATGATATCCACAGCAACATGTGACTTGTGACCATCTAAGAGTAAAAGAACAGGGTCATTATTCCTTCCAGGTACGTACTTGAGAAAATGTTCAGATAAGTATTTTTTAAATACTTTGGTATTTGACCATCCAGTTTCAGTGAGAGAACAATCTGCACCAGCTGTAGCTCCAGTCATCAGGTCATCAACCATTCTTTTACCCTGAAATACAAAGTAAGGCGGCATAGCAAAGCCAGCAGCACTGCCACAACCTAAAATAGTGATAGTGCCACACCTTCCTGAAGTTACTGCTGAGGTAGTGCACTCTGCACCAGAGACAACTTTAGGGGGTTTGTGTTCAATCGAAATTCCCTTTTCATCAACATTGAAAATCAAGTGAGGTTTATAAGCAAGTTTGTATTTCTTTAACACATCTTCTAAGCTTGCAAAATATTGTTCAACATTGGCAAGAGACCCACATTTAACACGCTGTATCTCCAAACTCCTTGGCTTGGTAACCTTAAGTTCTGGCCTTCGTTTCATGAAGCCTTCAAACCATCTTAGAGTAAGCACCTCATTCTCCTTCTTTTTGTTCAAGGTATGGACATAATCAGTTGCTAAGTCCGTAACTTCCTGTCTGGTATAACCATATCCATAAGATGCCATTGATTTTACATGTTCAACAATCCTTTCTTCTTCCTCAAGAGTAAAGATAGGTGCCCGCCCTGTTGTAACGCATACGGGATCTATCCTACCAGAAATACGGTCACGAAGGGTTGTTCTAGGGATGTTGAATTGAATGGATGCTCTTTTTTGGGACATTTCCTTGTTTATAACAGCCAGATATGCATTTGTTAATGATGTTGGACTATACAGACGATATTTCTTGTCATGCCTGAGGTGAACTGGGTTAGCCTGAAACAAATGTAACCAGTTTCACTAGTTTTGTTGGACATTAGAAATATTAAGTTAAATATTATATGTGATTCTGCTTATGCCACTTGGTTTTCCATTATTTCATATACAATTCTAGTGCATCATATAACTATAAATGTTTATATTAGAAGGACAAAATTCTAGCTTCAATTTGAGCCATAAATTGTCAAAATCCATCAAGTATAAATGAAGTTATGAACATTTATAAAAAGGCTACATATGGCTGACTAGCACCTGTTTTTTCAGCCTCAAAATGATTGGAATGGTTCAGTATATTTTTTCCCGCATTTACGTGATTTTGAGGGATAACATGCTAAGAGATCACACATTTTCAAGAAACGATTTATACAATATGACTGGCCTAACTCTCAATTTAGGTCACATGAGTTTTTCTTTGGAATGTAAACAAGTCGGCAAACCTGCACGGAGGTCATTTAAATACATTTTTCTTAGATTTAATGCCATTTGAAGGTAGGTGCATGAAAGGGCTTAGTAAAAATGTCCATTTTTGCACACCTTTTATGTTTTTTATCTATATTTACCTGTTTCTCCTCATGTTTTGATTATTTGATTCCACGCTGTTCTAGACTAAATATAGAAACGCTCTCAGCTGTCGGATGACGTCACGAACTTTCCGCATGCGTATTAAAGGTAAACAAAGAAAGGTGGCGAACTTGGGTGGGTGGCGAACTTAGGTGGTTGGAGGGAATATATATAAAAAATAACTGCATACCAAATTCTGATGGTCCCAGTACTCCCATTCAAGCGCGCATTTTGTTGGTATCTATTTTTAAGTGTACGTTCAGTATTACTTAGTAGAACTGAGCGGTTCAATTATTGGCAAATGTAAACGCATCGGACTTAAAAAGATCGTTTGCATCCGATTTTTCTAGCTGTAATGTAAACGCAAGCGAACTGTTTTGAATCGATTCAAATAAAGATCGATTCTTTTTTCTGCAAGTGTAAACGTAGTCTTAAAATATATTTTCTACGTTTTGTTTATTTATATTCAAATTCAATATTAGTGTCAGGTCAAGTATATCAAAAAAAGGTTAATGACCTTTAAATAGAAAGAAAGCGTGTCAATAGACGACTGAAGTCAATTACATAATATCTCACGTCGATTACAATCGCCGAACATATGCTTTATTATGTTAATTTCCTTTTAAAATTCTTTGATAAAGTAACAGAAAGATGAAGTCACTGTAATAAAATCAAAATACAACAGTTCCAGGCAATAAATTTTGCTACGTCTGACGCGCTTATATAATGAAATATAAATTTGAACGTTTGTGCGAGACCACTGAACCTTTATATTTAACATATTACAATTTAAAACACAACGTTGTTTATAGTGTCGTTAACACAATGACAACATGGAATTTCGAGTGTTTTATAGTAAAAGATCTTCATATTTATATTGACATAGAATTAAAACTATTAAAACTGGCAATATATTGTTTCCTTATGTTATTAGGTCTTCGGTAGTTGGTTGCAAAAGCTAATTTGTCACGGACGCATGATACACTCCAACATTCCAAAGACACAAATTTTTCAGACGAGTCATCTCATTGAACACCGCTGGCTTTCCTATGCCACGATATGCTTACAATTTTATGGAAGAGAAGTTGACATAGTGTTTGATGTCCATTTCAGCAATTTTTGTCATGGTGATAAGTTTTTATGGGAGAGGAAATGAAAGTGCCATATAAAAACTCTGACCTAAGAAAAATAATGGAATACTAACAAGGTCTAGTTACAAAATCAGAACAATATACAATATTGGTACTCATTCGGTATTCATTCTTCGTTTTTAGATTCATTTGAAGTTATTTAATGAATGTTACATCAGATCACAGAGTCGAATCTAAAAATCATAATGCCATAGTTTTGTACTTAAAACCATTTACATTCAGTGTCATTTTCAGGTTTGTAAGATTTAACAATGCCATGTGGATTTTTCGCTAAGTGGGCAGAATGCTTAGTGGCCCTGCACAACCTTTTCGCTCTTCTTGTTATAAAAAGTTTTTGAATATGATCATTCACAGTAGCATATTCAGTTCAAATTTGTTATTTATTTTATATAACACATATTTTAAAAGAATGATATAGATTTTTAATTTTTTTATGCAAAACATATTTAAAATTAGGAAAGATATTATAAAAAATATTCTGAAGTCAATTTATTTTTCTTTATAGATTATAGTGAGAAATATATAGAATTGAGAAGTAAGGTATAGACCATTTAACTTGAAGGAGGGGGGGGGGGGGGGCTTGGTTTTTTGTTTTGGTCAGAGAATTTGTTCCGCGCTCTGAAGGCGTCGCGACAGAATATTTTTTTCATTATTAGCATTATTTTATATAGCGGAAATTCTTCTTCAGAATATTTTTTTCCATAAACAAATTATCATGACCACAAGTGCCTGTGTATTAAGGTACTAACAGTAAGTTTCCAATTGAATTTTCCCTGACGCGCGATATTAATTATTTTATTACAGTTATACAAAATTATGTAGATTTATTCAGACAAGCTTCAGTAGTTTACATCTAGTTGATTCGCATGACAAAGAATCATAAGTTGCTTAGTACACACAGTTTACATCCTGCATTAGACAGTTAAGTTGTAGACATTACGGAAATTGATAACGACAAAAGAAAACGTTACATAGGGTAAGCTCAGTAATTCATTCTATTAACAAATTATGTATAAAAAGTGAAATTAGAATATGGCTGATATATTAAGACTCTAGTCACGGTGCTAAATTTCAAAATGATCGTTTATTTGTGTCTAACTTCTTTATTTAAAATGAACGATATAGAGTTATAAATATTTTAACATAAACGATGTTTACATTAACGTTTTCTCTCATTGATATGTATGGGGGAGGGGGAGGTAAATAATTAAAGTGCTGCGAACTGTATCCAATCAAAATAAGGCTATAATATAAGTAGTTTGCTACATTGATTTTTTCATCATGGAATGTTTAGTCGGATTGTACGAAGGGCAAACCCGGGTTATAGTGAAGTTGGGCGGGCGGGGGGATATGGTATCAATTTTGTGTAATCAACTTCTCCTACAGTTCTCAACCCAGATCTCTGAAACTTCACAGAAAATATAAATTTCTACAAGGATGTGCAATAACGAATTCCATTCCAGAAAACACATGTTCATTTAATAATTTTTAAATACGATCATCACTATATATATGTCGTTGCATGTCCAGTTATGCATATTTCTTCTCACGATGCTTAGTTGTTTTGCAAATTGTGCAACCCTTTTGCTTAAAAAAACATATGTATTATTTGTAATGGATGATGAAAAGGTGCTGTCTCTGTTGTTTAATGTTGTATTGTAAGGCTGCCATTAGTATCGGGTCGCTATTTCCCCATGTCACTTGTATTGCAAAATATGGTGCAATTACCCCAATTATAGTGGATTGTCATACATTTCAATGTATTGCAAAACAACATACGTCACATCTACATGCGTCACAATACCCTCAACGACCTAATATTGGGGGTCATAAATTTCAATGTATTGCACAACAACATACGTCATATCTACGTACTTCGCATACCCTCAACGACATAATATTGTGTTCATAAATTTCTGTGTATTGCACAACAACATACGTCATATCTACGTACCTTTACAGCCCTATATTGAGGGTCCTAAATTTCAACGTACTAAACAACAACAAACGTCATATTTATGTACTTTACAATACCCTCAACGACCTTATATTTCGGTCATAAATTTCAATGTATTACACAACAAAAAGTTCAATCTCATACGTCATAACAAAACCCTCAACGATCTTGTAGTAAAAGGTTAAAGTGTTCAATGTTTACAACACTGCAACCTAATATGTCATATCTCCATACTTCACATCTTGTATTCTGCACTCCATCGTAATTAAAAAATACAAGACGATTTCAAACATATACATTCTAAAGAAAAGAATAAACTAGACAAAGTCGATCTAGCGATCACTAATACCCCCACATTTTGTAAAAATTTCTAACGTTTTTCGTGGAGTGTGACCTTGAAATTTGATAGATTTCCACCAAAATCAATAGGCTTCTTAATAACCTGATATATAACAATATCCAAAAGTTTAATTCAAATTGAATGCAAACTTTTTGAGTTATTGTCCGGAAACAACTTTTTTGTAAAAATTTCTAACGTTTTTCGTGGACTGTGACCTTGAAATTTGACGTATTTCCCCCAAAATCAATAGGCTTCTTACCAACCTGATATATGACAATATCCCAAAGTTTCATTCAAATCATATGTAAAATTTTTGAGTTATTGTCCGGAAACAACTTTTTTGTTAAAATTTCCAACGTTTTTCGTGGACTATGACCTTGAAATTTGACGGATTCCCCATAAAATCAATAGGCTTCTTACCAACCTGATATACAACAATATCCCACAGTTTCATTCAAATTAGATGTAAACTTTTTGAATTATCATCCGGAAACCAAATGTGGACGGACAAACGGACGGACGGACGGACTGACAGACGGACGGACGGACATGAGGACCACTATATACCCCCGACTCTGTCGAGCGGGGGTATAAACAACAAGTTATAAAAATAAGTGAAAACATATTTTTTATTTATTTAAAGTTATCAATGGTATCCTTTTTAAACAAAATTACTTCAATTGCTCAATATATATTCACACACATCTTTGAGGTTCTTACGTAAATTTCAAGCTGGTTTTTGTTAATATCATAACTTATGTTATTGATTTCTTTTTTCCAACTTGTATTCCGTAGTTTTTTTTCTAATTCATCAACTTCAGTCAACCTTAAAACTATTTTTATGCTAAGAAGCTTGAGCAAAATATAAATGTCGAAATTTGATTAAATTGTTATTATTTTCACATAAACATTCATTCACCATAGATTGACTTCTGATTTTGCACCGTTTTCAAATAATCAAATTACTTATGACATATAATAATCTTCAAGTTACCCAACAGTTCTTTTATACCCAAGAAATCGACATTATTAAATGTTTTGTTGCACAAACACATATTTTATGAAAAAAATTATTTTGCGTCAGTTACAAGGGTAATCTGTAAGTACCACTTCAGTCATTCCGTTGACACTTAAGCGCTTCAAACAAAATTGTTATGCGAAGAAAACAATGCTCTCTTTACAAAGCAGTAAAATAATATATTCTCCACAACAAATTAATTTTTAATTTTATCTACATAAATTTTCATCAAAGATTAACTTATGATTTTGCAGAATGTTCATGTTAATTTAATATACATATATTAATTCTCCTGCAATAAAGTGCAGGATATATAGCAGCTCTTTATTTTAGAACACTGCAAGATATTTTTACATTGAGATTTTAGATCTATATAAGTGTATAATGATAATGATATGTGCAATTACAAGGATATCCAGGTAAGTGGCTCTTCAGCTATTCTTTTGACAACAAAAAGTGTATATAGTAATTTTCGCGGTGTACTGATTTTCGCTATTTTCGCGGTACCAAGAAAAGGGCGAAAATAGATACCCTCGAAAAACATCAGAGCTCAATTATTGATCGAGTAAGTACTGTTATAAATTGTACGCATTTATCTTACAAAAACATATTGTTTTCATTTTCGTCAATCAATTATTGAAATCAAATGTTTGATATTATTACCCTTAAATTGGCGTTAATGAAAATACTAAGAATATTTTACAAATTATTGACAAAATCAATACATATCTATTTACAATGCGTACACGATTACTAGTAACCTGTCTTTGTACGGAACACTAATTACAATAAATAATTGTACAACGAAGTGTTGACTTATTAATTAACGAGTGTTTTTATAACGAGAAGTTAATCTACGAGGATCAAGTAGGCTTGTTTTTCGTTTTTCGTTTTTCGATATTCAAAAATTTGATATTCATTTTGTTATTCATTTTGTTTTTCGTTATTCACTTTGTTTTTCGTTATTCATTTTGTTTCTCGTTTTTCGTTATTTATTTTGTTTTTCGTTATTCACTTTGTTTTTCGTTATTCATTTTGTTTTTCGCTATTCATTTTGTTTTTCGTTATTCATTTTGTTTTTCGTTATTCATTTTGTTTTTCGCTATTCATTTTGTTTTTCGTTTTTCGTTATTCACTTTGTTTTTCGTTATTCATTTTGTTGTTCGTTATTCACTTTGTTTTTCGTTATTCATTTTGTTTTTCGTTATTCATTATGTTTTTCGTTATTCATTTTGCTTTTTGTTATTCATTTTGTTTTTCATCATTCATTTTGTTTTTCGTTTTTCATTTTGTTTTTCGTTATTCATTTTGTTTTTCGTTATTCATTTTGTTTTTCGTTTTTCGTTATTCATTTTGTTTTTCGTTATTCATTTTGTTTTTCGTTTTTCGTTATTCATTGTGTTTTTCGTTATTCATTTTGTTTTTCGTTATTCGTTTTGTTTTTCGTTATTCACGAAAAACAAAATGAATAAAGAAAAACAAAATGAATAACGAAAACCAAAATGAAAAACGAAAAACAAAATGAATAACGAAAAACAAAAAACAAAATAAAAAACGAAAAACAAAGTGAATAACGAAAAACGAAAAACAAAATGAATAGCAAAAAACGAAATGAATAACGAAAAACAAAGTGAATAACGAAAAACGAAAAACAAAATGAATAACGAAAAACAAAATGAATAACGAAAAACGAAAAACAAAACGAATAACGAAAAACAAAATGAATAACGAAAAACTAAATGAATAACGAAAAACGAAAAACAAAATGAATAACGAAAAACAAAATGAATAACGAAAAACGAAAAACAAAATGAATAAAGAAAAACAAAATGAATAACGAAAAACAAAATGAATAACGAAAAACAAAGTGAATAACGAAAAACAAAATTAATAACGAAAAACGAAAAACAAAATGAATAACGAAAAACAAAATGAATAACGAAAAACAAAATGAATAAAGAAAAACAAAATGAATAACGAAAACCAAAATGAATAACGAAAAACAAAATGAATAACGAAAAACGAAAAACAAAACGAATAACGAAAAACAAAATGAATAACGAAAAACAAAATGAATAACGAAAAACGAAAAACAAAATGAATAACGAAAAACGAAAAACAAAATGAATAACGAAAAACGAAAAACAAAATGAATAAAGAAAAACAAAATGAATAACGAAAACCAAAATTAATAACGAAAAACAAAATGAATAACGAAAAACGAAAAACAAAACGAATAACGAAAAACAAAATGAATAACGAAAAACAAAATGAATAACGAAAAACGAAAAACAAAATGAATAACGAAAAACGAAAAACAAAATGAATAACGAAAAACTAAAAACAAAATGAATAACGAAAAACAAAATGAATAACGAAAAACGAAAAACAAAATGAATAACGAAAAACAAAATGAATAACGAAAAACGAAATGAATAACGAAAAACAAAATGAAAAACGAAAAACAAAATGAATAACGTAAAAAACAAAGTGAATAACGAAAAACGAAAAACAAAATGAATAACGAAAAACAAAGTGAATAACGAAAAACAAAGTGAATAACGAAAAACGAAAAACAAAATGAATAACGAAAAACAAAATGAATAACGAAAAACGAAAAACAAAATGAATAACGAAAAACAAAGTGAATAACGAAAAACAAAATGAATAACGAAAAACGAAAAACAAAATGAATAACGAAAAACGAAATGAATAACGAAAAACAAAATGAAAAACGAAAAACAAAATGAATAACGAAAAACAAAATGAATAACGAAAAACGAAAAACAAAATGAATAACGAAAAACAAAATGAATAACGAAAAACAAAGTGAATAACGAAAAACGAAAAACAAAATGAATAACGAAAAACAAAATGAATAACGAAAAACAAAATGAATAACGAAAAACGAAAAACAAAATGAATATCAAATTTTTGAATATCGAAAAACGAAAAACGAAAAACAAGCCTACTTGATCCTTGTATTTTTGATTAGGTATTGTATTTCGACTTCTGCCTTTCAGTTGGATTGTTAAGGAATACTGTTGTTCTTTAATACAAATTGTTTGATTTAAGTATTTAAAACGTTCTAAGGCAGTTAGTTTGTGTTGTATAAATTTGTAGAGTTCTGTTCATGATAATATTATCATCCTTGATACATTTTGTTCTTTAGTCCACAAGTGCATTTGAAATACACAAGTAAAGACTACATGTAGCTGTAGATAACAAGAGGCAAAAAACAAATTTAATTCCCTTTTCGTTTGACTGTTTCTGTCTAGAATTCAGATATTTATGGATTCAAATGAAGTTTGGAATATCAGTAGACTAGATTGTATGGCCCGTTTTTACTATCTACCAGGCTAATTGAAATCAAAGATACCCGACAAATGGACAAATGATTCGAAACGCACAAAGCGTGGTGTCCTGGCAGAATAAATGTATGTAAAAAGACAAACAGCAAAGAAAACCAACCGAACAACGCATTATGATATTGACTTTCGGTGGTGGCCGTTTTGAATCCATGACTGCTGCCAACATAAAGATGCTCCGATAGCGCAAAACTAGGTTTTATGGTCCATTAATTCTTGTAAATAATTTTGTGACATAAAAATTTTGAATTTAGTATTAGCTGCCATCTTGAAATGGATACCGCATATAGATATCTTACTTATAATCATTAAGTTTAATTTTGAAATATTCTTATTTAGCAAACGTTTTTTATCTGTTTTTTTCGATCTAAACTATAAAAAGAAACATTTTAAAACCAAAGTCTTAACAAATCGAGAAAACGTATAAACTAAATATTATTTTTTATATTTTTTCACATTTTGTACATACAAAATTATAAATCTTGTATTGAAGAATTTTTTTACATGCACGAGGAAAACAGATATGAATTTATACATGCACACGGAGCTGAGGTCGTTTGGGGCGATTTATCTACACTGTCCAGCGCAACCCCGGAAGACGAGTCTTTTTAGTTTCGTTAGTGCTCTCGAGTGCTGCCAATGTTTTTATTGGGTATGGGTTACTCACTTTCAGTTTTTGTGGGGGTTTTTCGGCTTTTGTTTTAGGTTGTAAATGTGTGTCCTTATCAGGTTTTGCAATTGGCGAAGGCAACTTGGAGGAGGACGTTACAAAGGGATATAACAAAGCATGGACTCAGTTAAGATGGGATTAAATATAAGGCAAAGGACAGAGCCGGATATAGAACCCTGGTGAAAGCCTCACGTGTTACACAAAGGATATGTATGTATGTAGCAGAATATTTTTTTTACTGAAATACAGGTAAATAATGAATTAATAATCTAAAAGTGAAATTTAAAAAAACACACACAAATGCTTAAAAGATTGTAAAAAATATGGTTTGCGTATCTCTTTTATAAAATCAAGCGTTCTAATATGTTCAATAAACACAATTATAGTCATGTGTTTTTGTCGATATGAGGTAAACTGAAATAAACAAACAAAATCTACAGAAGCCGACGGTCTTAGTCGTCATTGCTTTCTTGGACCTTTCAATCTTATATTTACTTATACAAAAGACTATATGTACACGTTGCATAACATACCATTTTTATATTTGGTTTAAACAACATAGTACGTATCTGTTATATCATTTTTCTTTGCCTTGTAACTATACAGTAGAGCCTCGGTTGTTCGTTAATGAACATGTATAAAGTTATTGTGTTCTAGCCCTTCTGCTGGCAGGAAGGGCTTCACTAAATTGACAAGGATTGCAAGTTTGCTAGTTCGTTGTACTTATTATAAGATTGATTTGAAAGTTTTTTCCATCTACGTACATTTCAATAGACAAAAAGGAGTACGTCACCCAATTTGGTACATAAATATCTCTTACTAAGAGCACTAACGTCGAGTGTACATGTGAACGTACTGATAAAACATAACCAAAATATTCTTGTTTATTTGTACAATTAAAAATTCTTCAAAACCAGTCAACGTTAACTAAGAATTCTTTGTCTTCTAGTTTAAAACAAGTGTATACTACATCAAAATTCTTCATCAAAATGCACATTTTAAAAATTAAATTAAACAAAACTAAACTGAAGCAAACGACATATGTTAGTTTGACAAATCATTATGTAAATCATGCGCCTGGAGTAGTAAAGTTTGACTTTTGTATTAAATACTTTCTTATAGTTTTTGTTCCCAGTTATTACATGTCGATTTTTATTTCAGAGTTGAAATAAGGTGTTTAATAGTTACTTCCTAAACGAAAACGTTGCGGTCTCAAATCTCAAGTCTTTGCAAATATGAGACATAACACATAAATGTTAAAGCAAGAAAGTATTTAACTTAAAAATGTAAGTGGCGATAAAAATCAATAGGTCTATGAGATTAAACTTTATTGTTATTTCCTAACTAGCGGACATATCTATAAAGTTCATAAAAATTATGTTCAAAAAAAATTTGATGTGGTTTAGATGCATGTTATTTTTGTACTAAATGATCCCTTTTATTATTTTAATTACGTGTTTTCCGTGGCTCTTCTAACTGTGGTGAAGGATACGTAACAGTTACTTCAACGGTACAGGGTAATCTTTGGTAGATTACTGGTGCACGTGATATATTGGAGCCTGCTAATTTGTAACATAGAAGTAGTTACGTATATATTTAAGCTAAGCTATCAAATGTAACATAGCGTTTGTCATTAGTTTAAATATCTTGAATCGTCAATATATGTATTTTCGGAATGACTTTTGACTCAAAGCATCAGAAAATTGAATTGTGTCTGTTCAAAACTTGTTTTAGTAGATTTAATTTAGACCTACCTCAAATATCATATAACGATAAACAAGAGTTTAACTATTATTATAGGACAACAACACTATAAAGTGCAAACAATTTGAAACAAAAAATGGAAAATGTCACATTTGTATCAAACACGACGCATCAGACAAATAATGTTGGAATTGGACTGAAGATATACTAAAGTGAGTTACCTGTGAGTTTGTTAATATTCCTGGGGATCATTTTATTTGTTGGTGTGGTTAGCAACTCGTTAACCTTGGGAATTTTAATTAAATTAAAGCGGTGGACATCTGTTAACATTCTGATCGGACTAATGTCAGTATCGGATTGTTTCGCAATTACCATTATGTTTAGCGTACCAATCCAATCATTTTACGAATGCTGGAATGGACTTTGTGCCTGCAAGATGTATTCACCACCAGCAGCTGTTTGTGTGCGGTAATTATAAGTACGGAACGAAGTGTTGCAATCAGAAATCCGTTGAAAATTAGGGAAATATGGACTACAAAATTAACAATGCTAATCTTCATTACAGGGTTTACTTTTACTTTTGGAATTGTCCTTTGACGTTTTTTGTTAACGATGGAACGCGTTGAGTATTTTTATAGCTGTTGTATACCTACTATTTTGTTATGAGAGGATTTCCCCTTGCAATAATCTTGGTGATGGACATCCTAATGATAATTGGCCTAGTTCAAAATAGAAAACGCATGAAAGACAAGTCGTCAAATGATGCTGACCAGAAACGAATAAGAATAGAATCGGCTATAACAACAGCCGTGATGATTATGACAACAAAATATTTCGTCTTACTGGTACCTGTTCTTCTTATCACTGGTCTCATGCGTGCTGGGCTTTTCTTTGATGTTATTGTCTATCGGTTTACATCAGCTATAGAAATGACAAACTTTTCGACCAATATTATTATCTACACCTCAAACAGTAAAATGTTCAGAAGAGAATATACACAATATCTTTCAACCTGCATGTCTTGTCTACGTCAATGTGGAAATCGTAGCGACGTGTGTCTCTGATGTTTCTAGCAGTGACATTGCTGTAACATAGATGGGAAATTACCAGAACAGAAGAAGATTACTAATAGAAAGACAACATTTGACCTAAGGTACAAAGGTACAGCCTTTCGACCGTAAATCATTCAGACAGATTTTTGACAAATTTTATAAAATAATAAATACCCATGTGTAAATTCGTATCACTACGAGACGCGTAGCGTCGAGTTGTGATGCTGGATGTATGCAACTGTCAAGACGTGATACAGGTAGTTTTACCTACACTTAAATGTATGTAATAAGTTTATCTAAAATTAAGAAGAATACAATGGGCCAAACGAAACCGAATGCTTTAAATTTTAAATTTAACATTCAGCGAAGCACATGTATTATGACGTCATATCTCATTCATATAATGAAAGTCATTCACTGCATCATTGGTTATACCATTCATTGTGACGTCAAGAAGTAGTTCGGACAAAAGTACATCTATCACATATATAGATGATACAAGGTTTTGTATCACATAGGTTGTATTAATTTCTAATTTTTCAGATTTTGACGAAACACATACTTAATTTTAGATAAAAGCTTTTAAACTTCTTTACACTCCTACAGATTAATTTGGTTTCAACCAATGTGTTTTAATATTATTAATACATGTAAATGTATATTTTTATACGTTTTGTTTGTTTTACAACTTTTACATAACAATTAATACTTGTATTTATTAAATTATTTGTGCAGGAAATAATTGATATTTAATGTATTATACAATGTACAGGTTGTTATATTGTTTTAAAAGTCGTTACTTATTACTATATTGTTTAAGTGTTTACAGTGTTATTGAATTAATATGACTGTTGTAAAATAGAAACAAAGGTTTTATGTATATATATTAATATTGTTTAGTAGGATAGCTATACGCACTTAATTGGGGTGCATCTGGAAACAAACACAAATTTAAAAACTGTAAACAGAATAAATTTGAGAGTGTATCATGATGCATATAAATAAGATATTTATGTATCATGAATAAACAGCAATTAATGGAAAGCCGTCAATCTGGTTGCAAAAACTTGTGTAGCATTCTATATTGGTCTACAGATGAAAAAAAGTGGTTCATGTATTTTTGTGTTGCATTTACAGAATACATGTACTTTTTTTGTTTCAAATTCAAACATTAATTAATAAAACATAGTGTTACTGTTATTAAAAAGTCACCAGATATACTTGGAATTTCGATACATTATTATGTGTTGACTTTATAAAATTGAAAGTAAACGCATGAACTGATGAAGCCAGGAAGACAGCAATTGGTTACCGAAACATGCGGCATTTCTTCTTTCATTAATGTGCACAGAAATGTAAACACAAAGATATAATATGATCCACAAAAATCAAAACACAACGTCAATGTAAGTTAAAATTTATTGATGTTTGGTTTAAATCTTGAAAGCGCGCTAATAAAACGATAAGTCAATTAAATATAATTATAAATGTATGGACGAAAACGTGCATTGAAGTTTTTTACTTGTCACAAAAAATTTAAAATTAAAGCATCAAACGGAATCTCATCAAGAAAAATAAAAATGTACAAAGAAAGGAATAAAGTATAACATGCCATGAAGTTTTGACAAAATTTAGATTCACATTAGGGATTATTTCACATAACTGATAATTATAGCTATGAAGTAGAGAAAATATGACATAAATGACATTTTAATGCTTAACATTATTCAACTTCAATGCAAGTAAAAATAGCGTAGAAGATCAGATCAATCGTTATAAGCTTTTCATTTAAATTATAAGTTAAAAAGATGATAAGGAACGTTCTTCCGAAAATGATAGTTATCGAAAAACATAATTTAGATGAATAACATTATAAAATTCTTTGACAATGAACATTAAATAACAGAGCTTGGTATCTTATGCCACAGCCACTCAGGACAATAAATATAACGCCTGGTTTGAGAAAAATATACAGAAACGCAAAACATGTATAGTCGTTTAAAATAAAAAAAAATATACAAAATAAGAAACTCGGTAGTAGGTATTTTAATAAAACATTAGGACCGATTAGTTATCCAATAGTTAGGCCGTCATAATTATGGTAGATGTTGTCATATTTTTGTTTGAATTTATATGAATTAAAATGCAATAAAATCGTGTTTCCACCTGTATATTTTGTTTGCAATATTAACAGAAAATTTCTATGTGCAGTTCAATATTCGTGGAATTTCAGTTTTAAGTTGCGCTGTTACTTTAATGCTTAAGGAACGTACGATTTGTTAGGTTAGCCTTTACGATTGAGAACAAATCAGGAACCACGTCATCTTTGACAAAGAGTCTCTTAAAATTATCGTTTATAGAAAACTAAGTAAACACTATGAAACTGAGACATGCATTATTTTAATATTTGTTGTCTTAAGTTTAATATTTTAACTAACAATTAAAACATACAAAATAGATATAATCCAAGTGTGTAGAGAAAAAGAATAACAAAAAAGTGTTCATTACAGACAAATAGACACGAAAACGAATAGATCACAAATCGAAAAAAAATACACTTAACATACAGCATGAAGTAAATAAAAAAATAACTAAATGCTAAATTTGTAAGATCATTTGTTTTTACAATTAAAGACGAAATAGAGCTATTTAAAGCATTAAAGATGTGACATGTCGCTATGATCTTTCAAGTACCGCATAACACATGCCGCGTGACTGCTTACTTCCCTAATAAATTTGAAATCCGTGATATAACTGAAAAATTGCTGAATGTGTCGTCATAACTTAAACCACCACAAATGTATATTTATTACATGCTCGACTTATCGAAAACATCCCAGCAAACAAAAGAATGGTTTGATGACGACAGTAACGGCACTATTAAAATTGCAAAAAGTAAAATTATTCGAGCAAAAGTTTTAAAGGTAACAACGCAAAGACTACGCACCCCTTATGGCATAACTTTAGTTTCAAAATTAAGATAATATGAATACGGTTCGTAAAATTAAAAGCAAAAAAAAGGTTGGTTTATTAAATTTTATTTTAACGTTAAGCGCACAGTATTTCAGCATTTATATACAATACATCAAGGGGAAAGTAATGAGACAACATAAACATAAAGGTTTGACTTCAACTGGAAAAGCATGGAGTAGTTGGTAGTTTCTACCATGAGCGCACTTTTTTCGAAATCTACAGAATAGTCTTTATCGTGCAACATGCGTGGCACTTTCCAAACACGTTACTGGCGTCGCGGACAAGCCTTCCGAATTATGACAACCCTGCTCCCGATAAGAGGCTCGCCTTTTATTAACGAGCTGGGCAGCTCTGTGGGTCAAGCACTGGGAACCCACCAAATATAATTTCACAAATTCACAAGACTTTAACATCAGAGTTAGATATATGATACAAATTAGCGCTCGAAACATTTGCAAAAAAAATCTTTAAAAATAAAACAACTAATTTTCAATCAAACAATTGAAAATATAATGAATTATTGTCTTTAGAAAAGTTTAAATTTTCTTGAGATAAACACACGATACATCACTCGGTCCAAATGAAATTCATTACCATTACTCGAAAATCTACCTCTGTACTACTTTCAATGCCTTTAAATGCCTTTTAAATCTTATAAATAATATTTGGAAAATGTTTGTTAAAACATCTATATTGAAAAGTGCTACCGTTGTGCCTATTCAATCTGTGGAAAAGACTATTCCAAAGGTCTTTAAAAAAATTGGACTGTAATAGAAAATAATGAAAATTGCTTTGAAGCACAGCAGCTTTTAATGACAATACACACTTTTCAAGGAAATGGGTAAAATGCATTAATTTAAATAAACTACTATTTAGCATCTTTATATTTGTTTAAAAAAAAGGATTACGGCTCGGTCGTAAAATACACGTATTGATATAACAACATAGAGCAAAAAACATCTTTGAACTTAATTTGATTCCATGTTGAAATATTTATCAGAAATGTGTACACGACAATGGTTAGGAAGTAGGTTTTGTGCGTTGCAATTTGAGTGCAATGTGGTTGATGAATTTTGATGAATATATTAATAGTTTTGTCAGAGTTTAGAGATAGATTATCAATTCATATAAGAGTTGCCTTTCCTTTACCCTTGTGCAAAGCAGTGTTAGTTATCGACACACTTGAATACAAAACAAAAAATGGCTTTTAGTTGATATTTTGTCAAAGGATAAAAAAGGTTTAATAACAGTATTCCTTGAAAAACATGCGTAATTGGTTGCAATGGACACACTATTTTGTTACTGCAAGAGAAGCTGCCATGACAATCTTTATATTTCAGAATCATTTTAGTTACCATTAAATTTATTCAGAAACGTACCTCAAAAGCTACATAAATCACGAACATTTTTTAGTTTATGAGTTCCAAATCTTTTATTTAAAACATAGTATTGACATTAATGTTCAATTAATACTATTTTCTACATGTCTTAGTATCACACTTATTTGGCAAAGAAACAAATGTAAGAAATAAATAGCTTTATTAGGCAGTCATTGCATCGATTTTGTTGAATGTAAGGCATAACAATTATGCTTTGACGTCATATTGAAAGTAGCCTGTTAATTTTATTGCTCCAAAACTCAGAATGAATCAGTGAGTCTTGAATGTTCTCGTGCAAATAATAATACTTTTATTAGCGTTATAAGTAATAAAACCAGCAATGTTTTTTCAATATTTCATTTTATAAAGTTGACATTCTATAAGTACCAACTGCATATTTAGCGACTTTTTTACATCTGCAAAATGATGTAAATAATAATAGCTCAGCCTTGCAATTCAATGCTATATGATGCTACAAACGTAATCAATAAAACACGAAAATATGTTTGCTCCTTGTGACGCCCCCTTTCTGGACAGTTATAATTTAATTCGTCAGACTTGCTGAATTATAAATTTTCCTGTCAACGTATATGATAATTCATTAGGATTTTAAAATTATGGTGTATATGTAAAATCCTAATGGTCCTGGTGTAATACAGGGTAGTGATAAGACAGGAACTTTAATTCCACTAATTATATTTCTAAATATTTTTCTTCCTTAATTTGTATCTTTAGTGTCCATCAGAACTTCAAATGATTACAGACTATAGACCTATAATGTTGCACTTAATTCAGACAGAATTGATGTTAAAAGGTTAAGATTTTACCGCAAGACATCTTTTATTATGAGGATGCTTTATTAACAAGTAATAGCCTATATGCTGATATTATTGGATTCAAAAGAAGTTTCGATGTAAGGAGCCTTTTAAAATATAAGAAAGATGGAACACAAAACCTACGATCAAATGTACATAGTTGGACCCACTCTATACGTCCTCAGGAATAAGAAAATATCAGCCGTATTTCATTGAAACTCTATCGTTGTAATTAAAAATATATTTGGGGATGCATTAAAAATAGAAGAAGCATTTAATTTTTCGGGCAAAACATCAAGTAACAATAGATTCTGCTACAACGGGAAGCTTCTTTCGTGTATTCAAGTGTGTCGATAACTAATTTGCTTTGCACTATGGTTAAGAAGAGGCCACTCTTACATGTATCATGGAAATCTGACAAAACAATTAATATCTTCATCAAAATTGTTCACTCACATCGCATTCAAATTGCAAATACTTCAACATGGAATCAGATTTGAAATATTTTTCTTTCGTAAGAATACGTGTAGTTTACGACCGATGGAGCCGTAATCGTCTTTGTAACGAACAATACATAGCAGCTTAATGACACGAGGAAAAACTTATTAAATATTGAATAAGAAGACAAATGTAGGTTTCCGTACATTTAAAGGGTTTTTTCTATGCCAATACATAGATGTAAAATACTACTTTATTTAAATCAATGCACTTTATCCATTTCTCCGAGAAGTTTGAATGTTTGTTTTAAGCTGCTGTGCTTCAAGGCTATTTTCATTATTTTCCTCAACAGCCTGCTATCCTATTTATATTTAGTTTTTTGCAAATATAAATGAAACAGTGGAATGAAAATTTTGAATACCTTACCATAATTATTATATCAGGTCTAATATATTTTCATTACTTAAAGAAAAGGTAAATGTTTCATTAGATGGATAAAACAAAAGCAAAAGTTTAAGATGTAAAAATTTGCCAAGATGATGTAATGATTTTGTCGTTTAGTCTTATTGGGCGTTTTAATCAACAGGCCAGTTATTGACTGTGTTTTAGTTATATCATAAACGCGTCATTATAGCACATGTCAATGCAGGTGAGTGGTACATGTATTACTCGCTGAACTTAATAGACAGTAAACCTAAGTGTAGTTCATGCATTTAGTTTTACAATGCGTTCAATGATCCTTTCTTTTTTAAAATGTTATCAGTTTTTTACAAAAAAAATCATGAAGGCTCCACCTATACAACAACTGTTCAGCTGATTATATGTTAAAAGCCTTTAAGCAATACATCTGACTATTAAATGTATACCAGTACCCTCTACCCGGCTCCTTGAAGTGGCAAAAATTATAATATCTATAGCAATGATTTGGATTATATGCGCTGACTTTAACGTTTAGTTTTATTTTGATTGACAAAGAAACTGATGGTGTGTCTCTTTGTAACATATCTCAAAACATTTTTTATAATCTTATGTTTGATTTCTTCAAAAATGTTGTAGTTTAGCTTAGATTGATCATTGCAATATTTGTACATAAACAGTTTTATACAGTTAAGTAGAAACGTAAAGTAACATTGAACTGGGATTTTATTTAACGTCTCTAGCACAGTCCGTTTTCTCGACGACAAATGATGACTTTCTAAAGAGATTCATGAGAGTCCTTACCAGTCAAGACAATGATGTATGTACAACTATTTCTTAAAGCGAAAAGTTGTCTTTTTCGGTTTTTGAATTTGTTGAAGTAAGAGTGTTTTGGGTCATGGTTAAAGACCCTTGTACCCAACCCACCATTGAGTACCCGGCAATAGTGTGAGCGATTCAAACGTTTTATAGGTACTTGTACGGTCAAGATTTCAAAATGCAGACCGATCATTAACCTTTTATTTACTTAAATAAGAAAAAAGTAGCGAATGCACGACTAATGTCAAATGTAGGTGGGGATTTTCTTAGCCAGGAAAATTGATGGACATCAAATAATGTGAGGTGTGGACAGATTTTAGTATACGGGCAAGGAACTTGCCATACGAATACTCTGATTTGTTTATATATTCTCAGTTGATAAAAGCATCACATTACTTTGTATTTATTTAACTTGACATTTATATATAAAATAAAGAACTTTGTACTTCTCTTCGGACAACTGCTGTTTTTATACATTCTTTTATATTTGTAAATGTATCAATTTATTACCTGTTGCTATCCTCGTATTGTTGTAGTGTGTTGTTATAGTGTTGTGTTCGAGTAACCCTTTGCGGCAGTACATGGAAATGCAGTACCCGGTAGAACCAACGAATTGAAGTGGCAGTTTTAATCTAGTATCTAAGGAATTCTGGAAGTATTTTGTTGATAGATAACCAATTTGAAAGTTTGGACTTCATTATCTTTAAATTATTTATTGTAAAAAAATCTCATTTTATATTATCTTATTATTTTTTTATCGTTTGCTGTATATAGTTGCTTACATCCTCCAGACGGGAGTCGTGATAGCCCCTTTTCGACGAATTGTGAATTTTAGCTGTACTTATAATATGCGTTTCAAATTTATTTTTTATAGAATTAAATAAAAGTGGCTTTAGAACTCAGCTATGTTTTGCAACCGTGCTGGTGAAGGAGGGAAACCTGTTGCCTCTATCATTGACACTGTTTTACTAAGATTTCGTTCCTGTAATCCACACGGGTTGCAATACAAGGAAAATTTTCGGACAATTCTTCAGTGCCCTTAGACCCATAAGGAGTAAATTTCTGTTATAAGAATGATAATATACACATAGCTAGACCTAATAATAATATAAGAATACAATATTAACTATTTTATTTACTTTCATATAGTCAAATTGACAACAATAGAATATGAGACAGTTATGAAAATCCGTTTTAAATTAAGCAATAGAAACATATGTTGTTAAGTTAGTGAACAAGCTGCTATTGATCGCGTGCTTGTTAATATTGAGGTTGTTGTTTACTCCTGACTGCGAGAAGAATATATTAACTTTAACCTCTCGTATTGCTAGTTTCCTGGCAGAACAAATTAAAGGTAAGTGGGTTTCACTTGATATTCCGACGTCCATCCCCAATAAAAAGTAAACATGATATAAATGATAAAGTGCTTAAAGTGACATTAAATATCATTTACAATAACAACAAATCTCATTAAACAAAATAAAACACAATTAAACGCTCTTAAATAGAAATCAACAGACTTTAGCAAATATTATAAAGCACTACATAATAACATACAATACACTTTAATGCAATAAAGCAATGCTAAAGCAAAAAATGTTACATACTGCTTATTTCTATAGGTCGGTTGGATTCAGATGTTACAGTTTTTATAATGCTTCGACAGTGGCAGTTAGATACTAGCTTTATGTATTCTTTTCTGAAAAATGTGCTTGTCAATGTATAAATTACAATATTTACAGAAAAATTGATAAGTTCAAAAAGAACTTGAAAAAAGTATGTTAAGTGTTCATTGTCCAAATAAGCCCCAAAATGCCACAGACCGACCAATAAGCGACCAGGAACTAAGCAAATAAAATAGACTGTTGTAATAGCAACAACTGTTCTGGATATTGATGCTTCTTTTTTCATTCTCTGAATTTCAGCATTCAATGTTGTCGTCTCTTTCATGCGTCTGCTGTGTCTTATTAATCCTTGAATCATTAAAATATTTGTTATCAAAATGACAAGGAACGGAACGCATCGCGTAACTAAATAGTGTACAAAATAGAAGTATCTGTCAAAAAAATTGACACCGACTAGCTCTGCTACAACAGGACGTACAAGAACAAAACAAAGACATATGGTATACGTCACAACGAATAGTATAACTGTTAGCTTCGTGTTCCATTTTTGTTTAAATTGTAAAGGACTTCTAATAGCATAGCTTCTCTCGCATCCAATAATAGCGGCACACACGCAACTGCTTGTAATTAGCACATCCTCTAAATAAATAAGTGCTACAGGAACATCCCTGACAACGAATACTTGTAACGGTAAACTAGCAATGAGTGGCAGTACAAGTAGGTCTGAAAATGACATTATTCCAATAAGTACATTTACAGATGTCCAAAGTTTTGTCCTAAACAATACTATTAACGTCATTGAATTTCCAACCATCCCAAATACAGCAAGGAACAGAACTAAAACTACGTACCATAGCGGCAAGTAAGCTTTTGAATGGCTGTGATGATCATCAAATTCAGTGATTGACGGAGGGGCTGAGGTGGTACTGCTATCCATTGATTGTTGTCGACCCACAAACGTTTACTTCTAGCTTCTTTTTGTAATGGTAAGACATTGATTTTCTTGATTATAGGCGAGTCTATATGAACAATTTATATTCGATACTATTTGTCACACTTTGTCCAATCAGAAATAAATATCAAATGCAAAAGGTCTACACTGCTAGGTTAGTTTATGATTTTGCAAGTAGGTATTTGTAGTTCAATTGAATAATTAATCCAATAAAATGCAAATAAACTATGTGATAACATTGCCCAAAGATGTGTCGTATTCACATTAAAAGAAATAGCTATATTAAACTAATCAGGAATGCAAAGTTTCTTCTGCATTAAATGGTTAATTTACATTAGCTTGCAGACAGTAGCTAAATTACAATAAAAATATCTCTAATAACATTAAGCAAGTTTCTTATAAAAACCTGGAACCACACTTGTCGTGTACACAAAGCGATGATATCATATATGGTGTTTACCTGTTTCATTGCCTTTTAAGTAGTGTAAATTGTTGATTTGCTCGGTGTTCAGCATATCGGAATATAATAATTTAACAATGATAAACCATTTGCTAAGAAGTAAGCAAAACGTAGGACAAGGTATGATAGGAACGATAATTGCCGCCTCACAAAATTTGTTTATTTGTGATATATTCATGGATATGAACCTAACAAAACATGCATATGTTGTTCGCGTTAAGACCGATAATATTTTGTTAAAAGCCACCCATGAAAGATGTCCGAAATTAGTATTCATTGTTACAAATAAAATATAATTTATTACATTGTCAGATTCAGAAAGTCTTTCTTTTATTCAAGAAAATAACTGCAACATTGTCTTCATACCAGACAAATATTTGCTTGCAATTTGTGTGGTATTTTGGCTTTAAATGAACTATATATATAAAACCAAGATACCAAAAAAACAAACTGGGCCATCATAGTTACTTTTTCAGCAGAAATCGATCTTTGTTCTGATGACTTGTTAGGGAAAGCAAAGCTTCTAAAATGCTGGAAGAAACAACTGTTCTTATTTTACAACACATGTTCTTGGTGTCTTGACTTGAAAAGCCGATGAAACAGTAAAATATATTTATTTTTCTGCGGTCTGATTACAAATTTTGTTTTTAATTTTGTGCATAATTTTCTATTTTTAATCATCATAGGCATCAACAATTATATAACAAGATCATCTTATTAAGATCCATTTGTTGTGGTTCAATGTTTGACGACCGATTTAGAATTTTTTCAATTATATCACGGCGTTCAAATTTATTCGGGGAGTTAACAGGAGTCAATATTTTGCGGCATGTGTTATGCAGGACCTAAAATATCATACACTACTGGCTAAAAAATGACTGTAAATACCAGTTGCAGTCGTTTTTCGTCTGTCACTGACTGAGATCGACTGCAAATGACTGCAAAAATGTCTGTAAAAGACTGCAAAAGTTCTGTCAGTCAATAATTTTTACTGTGACAGTCATTTTATGCCTGTCACAGACATATTTTGTCCGTCACAGACATTTTGTCAGTTGGCGCAGTCATTTTTGTCTGTAACAACGGCGTTACCGTTGTATCAGTCAAAAAATGTCTGTCACAGAAATTTTCTCCGTTTTATCAGACAAATTACGACTGTCACAACGCCTGGTAATTATTATCGTTAATTTATTAACAGCGGCCGATTTATATTTTAAGTTTTAATTTCTTTTATGAAAATATTCGGAATTAAACAAATAAAATCTCTATTTGGAAATTGATCTCTCACACACTTTACGATTACAAATGTTTTAACGCCTGGTAATTATTAAGGTTTTCCACTTTCCAGTGGAAAACCTTCTTGTAATTCGTCTGTTTATTAAGGCTTTCCACTTTCCGAGTGGAAAGCCTTCCTGTTATTTGTCTGTTTATTAAGGCTTTCCACTTTCCGAGTGGAAAGCCTTCTTGTTATTCTTCTGTTTCTTATTATTATTATTCTTATTTTTTTCCGCCAAGTTTTCTTTTCCCATTATAAATTTTGTTTCGCGACATGTCATAAAGACATTTTGTACTATGGATGTATAAGACATTACGCTTTCGCAGTTGACCCTGTCACACCGAACACTTGTTCTTTACGGAGTTATCTCCCCTGTTACAGAAAAGCTTGTGTGCAGATAAACTATGAAACCGTAAAAGATTTCGCAATAAAAGTTGTTGCAAAATGGTCAGCTATGGATTGCGACAATTTGTTACATATCGCGCAAAGTATTTTGACGACTCCTTGTAGGAGTTATTTCCCCTTATTTATTGGAAGTACAATTTGTACCATTGTAACTCATGAACCAGAGGTGATATAGACTAGATATTTCACAGTTGGTCATCATTGACCTTGACCTTGAAAAAGGTCACAAGGTCAAAGGTCAAGGTCATGTTCTAATTTTTGACCCTTGGTTGTGTGCAGATCTCCTCCTTTACTATAATAGATAGAGAACTGAAACCTTTACCAAAATGTGTATCATATTGAGATCTTGAATCGTCACTTTTTTTATTTGACATTTTTAAAAGAGTTATCTCCCCTAGACCAATAAAATGTATTGTGAATTGTATTATATCACTATATCTCAGTAACTATAACAGATATATATATGAAACCTTATATCATTGGTCATCATTGACCTTGACCTTGAAAATAGACACAAGGTCAAAGGTCAAGGTCACGTTTGAAATTTTGGCATTGTCTTGTCATCGCTATTACTTTGAAACGGTAAAAGATAGGCTATAAGTTATAATGGATAAAATGTTGGTCTCATAAAGGCGCAACTTTTTCCTATTTGGAGGGAAAGGATCCGGCTTCATCTTATAGGAGTTATCCCCCATTACAACCATTGATAATTAGTTTTTTCATTAATTACTTATCAACTATTGATAGTAAAGGCATGGGGTCTCCACTCTGAATCATTAGGACCCTTGACCTTGAAAACAATACAAGGTCAAAGGTCAAGGTCATTTTCTAATTTTTTGTATATATTATAAGTAGTCATATCTCAATGACTATAAGAGATATTGGCATAGAATCTTCAATGTTGATCACTGTTGACCTTCAGCATGGTCAAGGTCATGCTGTAAAAGTCAAGGTCAAAGTCATTTTTAAATCTTTTTCATGGTACTATGTATTTTGAATGGCTTCTTCTTTTAATGCTATTGTCTATAAGTAATATTTACGTAGATTAAAAGATCAGTTGTCAAGGTCATTCAAGTTTTCTTAAGTCCTATTTAATGACCTTTCTTATTTTTAAAGATATCTAAATAGTTTTTTAATAATTTTTGTTCTTATTAATTGCTATAGACAAATTACGTATGTTTCTTAGCTTTTTGGTTTCAAGGTCATTTATTTAAGGTCTTCTTTTGAAGTGGAAAGCCTATTAATCGTTCTTTAGAACGATTGAACCTATATTTATTATTATTATTCTTTTTTTTCCGCCAAGTTTTCTTTTCCCATTATAAATTTTGTTTCGCGACATGTCGTAAAGACATTTTGTACTATGGGTGTATGAGACATTACGCTTTCGCAGTTAACCCTGGCTCACCGAACACTTGTTCTTTACGGAGTTATCTCCCCTGTTACAGAAATGCTTGTGTGCAGATGAACTATGAAACCGTAAAAGATTTCGCAATAAAAGTTTTTGCAAAATGGTCAGCTATTGATCGCGACAATTTGTTTCATATCGCGCAAAGTATTTTGACGACTCCTTGTAGGAGTTATTTCCCCTTATTTATTGGAAGTACATTTTGTACCATTGTAACTCATGAACCAGAGGTGATAGAGACTAGATATTTCACAGTTGGTCATCATTGACCTTGACCTTGAAAAAGGTCACAAGGTCAAAGGTCAAGGTCATGTTCTAATTTTTGACCCTTTGTTGTGTGCAGATCTCCTCCTTTACTATAATAGATACAGAACAGAAACCTTTACCAAAATGTGTATCATATTAAAATCTTGAATCGTCACTTTTTTTATTTGACATTTTTATAAGAGTTATCTCCCCTAGACCAATAAAATATATTGTGAATTACATTATATCACTATATCTCAGTTACTATAACAGATATTTATATGAAACCTTATATCATTTGTCATCATTGACCTTGACCTTGAAAATGGACACAAGGTCAAAGGTCAAGGTCACGTTTGAAATTTTGACATTGTCTTGTCATCGCTATTTCATTGAAACGGTAAAAGATAGGCTATAAGTTATAATGGATAAAATGTTGTTCTCATCAAGGCGCAACTTTTTTACATTTAAAGGGAAAGGATCCGACTTCATCTTATAGGAGTTATCCCCCATTACAACCATTGATAATTAGGTTTTCATTAATTACTCATCAACTATTGATAGTAGAGGCATGGGGTCTTCACTATAGACCAGTATGACCCTTGACCTTGAAAATAGAAACAAGGTCAAAGGTCAAGGTCATCTTATAAATTTTGGTATTTATGATAAATAGTCATTTCTTCATAATTATACGACATATTAACATAGGATCTTCACTGTTTGTTTGTCCTTTATTGACCCTCAGCATGGTCAAGGTCATATTGACAGAAGTCAAGGTCAAAACATATTTTTCGGAAATTCTGCTTTTTCGTGTAAATAAAATGGTAAATCTTAATAAATGCTTTGTTTTTAAAGCATTAAGTATGCACATATCAAAAACTTGCTGGTCAAGGGCATTTATGTCAATTTACGTCCTATTTTTTATACCTTTTTTATTTCGAAAGATAGCCGAATGTTTTTTTCTTTCGATTGTTTATTTTGAAAAGAATAGTCAATTTCCATCAACCAAAGTCAATGTCAAGGTCATTTTTGCGATAAGTGGAAAGCCTCTCATTTGTTCGGTAGAACCAATGAACTTATATTTATTCTTATTATTCTTCCGCCAAGTTTTTTCCTTTCCCATTATAAATTTTGTTTCGCGACATGTCATAAAGACATTTTGTACTATGAATGTATGAGACATTACGCTTTCGCAGTTAACCCTGTCACACCGAACACTTTTTCTTTACGGAGTTATTTCCCCTGTCATAAAAATCTTGTGTGAAGAAAAACTTTTAAACCGTAAAAGATTTCGCAATGAAAGTTGTTGCAAAATGCTCAGCTATTAATCGCGACAATTTGTTACATATCGCGCAAAGTATTTTGACGACTCCTTGAAGGAGTTATTTCCCCTTATTTATTGGAAGTACATTTTGTACCATAGTAACTCATGAACCAGAGATGACAGTGACTAGATATTTCACAGTTGGTCATCATTGACCTTGACCTTGAAAAAGGTCACAAGGTCAAAGGTCAAGGTCACATTCTAAATTTTGACACTGTGGTGTGTGCGATTCTCCTCCTGAACCATAAGAGATACAGAAATAAATCTTTTACCAAAATGTGTATCATATTAAGGTCTTGAAAGGTCACTATAAATGATTTGACTTTTAAAAGAGTTATCTCCCCTGGATCAATTAAATATAGTGTATATAGCGTTATCTCAGTAACTATGACAGATATTTATATGAAACCTTATATCATTAGTCATCATTGACCTTGACCTTGAAAATGGACACAAGGTCAAAGGTCAAGGTCACGTTTGAAATTTTGACATCATCTTGTCATCGCTATTTCTTTGAAACGGTAAAAGATAGCTTATAACTTATAACTGATAAAATGTCGGCCTCATAAATGCGCAACTTTTTTCTATTTAAAGGAAAAGGATTTGACTTCATCTTATAGGAGTTATCTCCCATTACAACCATTGATATTTACTTTTTCATTGATAACTTATTAACTATTGATAGTAGAGGCATGGGGACTTCACCAAAGACCATTATGACCCTTGACCTTGAAAATAGAAACAAGGTAAAAGGTCAAGGTCATCTTATAAATTTGGGTATTTATGATAAATACGCATTTCTTCATAATTATAAGACATATTGAAAAAGGATCTTCACTGTTGGTCCTTTATTGACCCTCAGCATGGTCAAGGTCATATTGACAGCAGTCAAGGTCAAATAATATTTTTTGGAAATTCTGCGTTTTCGTGTATATAAAATGGTAAATACAAGTAAATGATTTGTTTTTAAAGCACTGAATATGCAAATATCAAACACTTGGTAGTCAAGGTCATTTATCACAATTAACGTCCTATTTTTTACCTTTTTTATTTCAAAAGATATACGAATGGTTTTCTTTCTTTTGTTTATTTTGAAAAGAAGATTCAATTTCCATATAGCCAAAGTCAATGTCAAGGTCATTTATGCAATAAGTGGAAAGCCTCTCATTTGTTCGGTAGAACCAGTGAACTTATATTTATTCTTATTATTCTTCCGCCAAGTTTTTTCTTTTCCCATTATAAATTTTGTTTCGCGACATGTCGTAAAGACATTTTGTACTATGAATGTATGAGACATTACGCTTTCGCAGTTAACCCTGTCACACTGAACACTTTTTCTTTACGGAGTTATTTCCCCTGTCATAAAAATCTTGTGTGCAGATAAACTTTGAAACCGTAAAAGATTTCGCAATGAAAGTTGTTGCAAAATGCTCAGCTATTGATTGCGACAATTTGTTACATATCACGCAAAGTATTTTGACGACTCCTTGTTGGAGTTATTTCCCCTTATTTATTGGAAGTACATTTTGTACCATAGTAACTCATGAACCAGAGTTGACAGAGACTAGATATTTTACAGTTGGTCATCATTGACCTTGACCTTGAAAAAGGTCACAAGGTCAAAGGTCAAGGTCACATTCTAAATTTTGACACTGTGGTGTGTGCGATTCTCCTCCTGAACCATAAGAGATACAGAAATAAATCTTTTACCAAAATGTGTATCATATTAAGGTCTTGAAAGGTCACTATAAATGATTTGACTTTTGAAAGAGTTATCTCCCCTGGATCAATTAAATATAGTGTATATAGCGTTATCTTAGTAACTATGACAGATATTTATATGAAACCTTATATCATTAGTCATCATTGACCTTGACCTTGAAAATGGACACAAGGTCAAAGGTCAAGGTCACGTTTGAAATTTTGACATTATCTTGTCATCGCTATATCTTTGAAACGGTAAAAGATAGCTTATAACTTATAATGGATAAAATGTCGGCCTTATAAATGCGCAACTTTTTTCTATTTAAAGGAAAAGGATTTGACTTCATCTTATAGGAGTTATCTCCCATTACAAGCATTGATATTTATTTTTTCATTGATAACTTATTAACTATTGATAGTAGAGGCATTGGGACTTCACCAAAGACCATTATGACCCTTGACCTTGAAAATAGAAACAAGGTAAAAGGTCAAGGTCATCTTATAAATTTGGGTATTTATGATAAATAGGCATTTCTTCATAATTTTAAGAAATATTGACAAAGGACCTTCACTGTTGGTCCTTTATTGACCCTCAGCATGGTCAAGGTCATATTGACAGCAGTCAAGGTCAAATAATATTGTTTGGAAATTCTGCTTTTTCGTGTGTATAAAATGGTAAATACAAATAAATGATTTGTTTTTAAAGCATTGAATATGCAAAAATCAAACACTTGGTAGTCAATGTCATTTATCTCAATTAACGTCCTATTTTTTTACCTTTTTTATTTCAAAAGATATACGAATGGTTTTTCTTTCTTTTGTTTATTTTGAAAAGAAGATTCAATTTCCATATAGCCAAAGTCAATGTCAAGGTCATTTATGCAATAAGTGGAAAGCCTCTCATTTGTTCGGTAGAACCAATGAACTTATATTTATTATTCTTTTTTTTCCGCCAAGTTTTCTTTTCCCATTATAAATTTTGTTTCGCGACATGTCGTAAAGATATTTTGTACTATGGATGTATGAGACATTATGCTTTCGCAGTTGACCCTGGCAGACCGAACACTTATTATTTACTGAGTTATTTCCCCTGTCATAAAAAAGCTTGTGTGCAAATTAACTTTGAAACTGTAAAAGATATCGCAATAAAAGTTGTTCCAAAATGTTCAGCGAAGGATTGCGACACTTTATAACATATCGCATTAAAGAAATTTTCACCTTCTTATAGGAGTTATTTCCCCTTATTTATTGGAAGTACATTTTTTACCATAGTAACTCATGAACCAGAGGTGATAAAGACTAGATATTTCACAGTTGGTCATCATTGACCTTGACCTTGAAAAAAATCACAAGGTCAAAGGTCAAGGTCACATTCTAATTTTTGACATTGTGTTGTGTACAGATCTCCTCCTTTACTATAATAGATAGAGAACTGAAACCTGTACCAAAATGTGTATCATATTAAGATCTTGAATCGTCACTTTTTTTATTTGACATTTTTACAAAAGTTATCTCCCCTAGACCACTGAAATATATTGTGAATTGCATTATATCACTTTATCTCAGTAACTATAACAGATATTTATATGAAACCTTATATCATTAGTCATCATTTACCTTGACCTTGAAAATGGACTCAAGGTCAAAGGTCAAGGTCACGTTTGAAATTTTTGCATTGTCTTGTCATCGCTTTTCCTTTAAAACGGTAAAATATAGGCAATAAGTTTAAATGGAAAAAATGTTGGCCTCATAAAGGCGCAACTTTTTTCTATTTGGAAGGAAAGGATCCGGCTTCATCTTATAGGAGTTATCCCCCATTACAACCATTGATAAATAGTTTTTCATTAATTGCTTATCAACTATTGATAGTAGAGGCATGGGGTCTTCACTATAGACCATTGGGACACTTGACCTTGAAAAATACAAGGTCAAAGGTCAAGGTCATTTTCTAATTTTTTTGTATATATTATAAGTAGTCATATCTCAATGACTTTAAGAGATATTGGCATAAAATCTTCAATGTTGATCACTGTTGACCTTCAGCATGGTCAAGGTCATGCTGTAAAAGTCAAGGTCAAAGTCCTTTATAAATGTTTTTCATGGTACTATGTATTTTGAATGGCTTATTCTTTTAATGCTATTGCCTATAAGTAATATTTACGTAGATTAAAAGATCAGTTGTCAAGGTCATTCAAGTTTTCTTACGTCCTATTTAATGACCTTTCTTATTTTTAAAGATATCTAAATAGTTCTTTAATAATTTTTTGTTCTTATTAATTGCTATAGACAAATTACGTATGTTTCTTAGCTTTTTGGTTTCAAGGTAATTTATTTAAGGTCTTCTTTTGAAGTGGAAAACCTATTAATCGTTCTTTAGAACGATTGAACCTATATTTATTTTTATTGTTGTTACACCGGTCGATTAATTTTCTAAATGTGAAGTTATTTTATGAAAATGTTCGGAATTTAACAAAAAACGTCTATTGAAAGTTTGATTATCTTCTACATTTTTATAATAATATTTTCTGCAAACAAAGTTAAAGAAAATATGATGACATCTCTTATTTATTAAGTTATGTCGAAAATTATTTTACAATTATAGTTAGTATAAATATGTTTAGCTATTTTAAATACAATATTTAATTTTAAAAAACCTAATCATGTTTGTTTTCTATTGTTTAAAATATCAGGTAATTCAGTAAACATAATAAAGTTGTGTATGTCCACGGGGCGCTTCCGATTTAAAGAAGGACACATGTGGTTAATTATGTTACAGGTAATCCCGCCTCACTCATCAAAGTTCACGTGTATGCATCATTTGATGTTTAACGTTAATCCAGATCAAGTTTTAATATTGTGTAATTTTATAATGGAATAAATCGGAACTTTCTTTTATGTAGTTAGTGCAGTTGTGTTGTTTTTGCTCCTCGTTTGAGTGAAAACATTACACAGGTGACTGGTAATTAACGATACTAAAATCGGCACGTGCCGATAAATATGCCAATATCTCTAAAACTACAAAATAAAAAAAAATTGGAAACTACTTGTATGTATGCACTTACAAGTAGTTTGCGTTATTTCTGCGGACCAAATAAATTTACAGTTATAGATTGTACGGTTGTCTTGTAAGTAAACTTCAACCCCTTTTGTTCTACAAACACTAAATTTTATAGGTGTTTATTTTTAATTGTCTACATTGACTCGAAAATCATACCATAGAAAGGCAAAGTGCCACAGAACAATAACGGACACACTTTATCGGATGAAACTGAATCGAGTGCGCCGTTTCGTACAAAGTTGACATATATAACTGTGTTTGACAGTTTCGGTGTCTCTGTAAAAAGAAAACGGAAATTTTAGGCAACACACAGTTAAAGTTTATGCTTTCTAAGATAAATATAAAAATCGTCTCCTTTGCAAAAGCTTTCCCCAAATGTTGTACGATTTTATTTGAAAATTTGCGTGCTAACATAAGATAACGATATTATCGTTCGTACATCGGGCATTTATCGTTCGTACGACGTTCGTACATCGTTAGTAGATGGTTAAACGTAAATCGTTTTTCTATCATAGAACATATATCATTAAATAATACGTAAAATCGGCCTTAATTTATTAAAATAGGGATGATTAATATTTGATCACTGTACTAATATAAAAATGTTAATACCTTTTTCGTTCAAACCGCAGGGCCATACGGAAACTTGTATTACCCGATACTATCTTACCTCCGGTCTTCTTGACCAGTAATCTATTTCGTGATGTTAGATTGGCTAGTCATACGGACTGTTCATACAGGCTAGAGAAACGACTCTTACTTTATTTAAATAAAATTGTTACGAACTGGCGTCTGTATTGGCTTTTTATCGATTATCGGTCAGTCGTATTGGCCCTGGACCCTACGGGTCTCGGGACCTATACATCCAACCTAGAATCAATACCAGGGCCATACATATTCAGCCAGTTAGTAACACTGAAGCATGGTTTCTCCAGCTTGCATGGTAGGGTTTTTCGTTTATTCTATCGAGAAGTGTATAAGGTTTTTACATCATAAAACGAAATAAACCATTATATATTTGAATAAAGGAATTTGAAAATCAGACTTCTTCTAACTGCGGGCAGGGTGTACTCGACTCCAATCTTAATTAACAAGGATTGCCAGTTTTCCTACCTCAGGTCAGGGGTTCTCTCTGGGTACTCCGGCTTCCTACCCAAATAAAAACTGGACGCCATGAAATAGCTGAAAATTTGCTGAAAGTGGCGTAAAAACACCATTCAAACCAAAAAAAACAAATATTTAGCGTGTATTAAAATACTTTATGAAAACTTACACCTTTCAAATATATTAAAGGTTGTTTTTAATAAATCAATAGTCCAAGTGTGGTAATGAAATCGCATAAATAATGTGTTAGAATTCAAACTAAACGATGTGATATCCAATTATTACCGAAATAGACAGATAAGTTTGATCGGATGTTTGCTTTACGTATAGCGAGTAGTATTTCAGCGATATTCAAGACAAGACTAAGTAAACAAAATATTAATCAACGGAAAAAGGGGGTGGGGTGGGACACAAGTAACACAATTTAGACTGCCACTGGAAAAGTATGAAGTTTTGTGTAGGAGCGGAGAATTTAGCCTTTTGTAGCGGCTACAATGAGCCTACACTTTTTTCAAATCTGCCAAATGGGCTTTATCGTGCTAGGGGAGTGGCAATCTTCAAACACGTTACCCACTACGGTCAGCGGTCAGGCTTTCCGTATGATGACCTAACCCTAACCCTAACACTACAACTATATGTTCTCCACTACAAGTAGAAATAATTGTATCAACAACGTGTACAACTTTTTCAAAAATACATTTAAAAAATTATTTTGAAGTAATAATTTCATTTTTTTATTAAACTATACCGATGGGCTAGTAATTCCTGTGTAGTTTATTTCTTTTGCTTATTATGTTTCGTGCTTGACAGAATATTGTACGACTAAAAGCAAACGGCGCACTCGATTCAGTTGCATGCTATATATTATACAGATCGTCGGGTCTTTCCGGGGAATTTTTTTGGAATAATTTTAATGATCTCTATTGCTTGTCAAAGTTGACAATAAGAAAAATACACATTTACAATTTGTGTTTTGTGTGTAGTTCATAATTTACCACGGGGGGAGGGGGTGTAAGAACAGGTATTTTAGAAGACAGTACCCATTCATCCATACCTATAAATGTATTTATTACATTATTATATGACACAATATCAACCCTTTTTCTGCATGGTCGCGGAAAAACACCGGATGGTGTCTCAAAATGTATTAGACACATTATCTTTGATTACCTGTAACCTAATTAACAGCATGTATCTTTCTTTAAAGTGTACGTGTACAATTTTATAGTCCTAACTAAATTACCAGATCCATTTAAACAACAGTAAGTGCAGCATAGACACACCGATCAACCGACTTGTATCATTTTGGTGAGAAGATGTATGACACGATGAAAAAAGATATAAACAAGTTAGAAGCGATGAAAACGTAGTCAAGTTTTTCAAACTTTTTTATGTTTTAAATTTACTGTAGCGAATAAAATATATTAAAACATGATTTAGCATAGATTTATCAATAGATATATTCAGTTTTTAAGCTATTGCTTTTATTTTTGTCCAACTTATCTTATAAAATAAACGAAAAAATGCAGATATAGTTATTAAAATGCTAAAATGACCTTTTATGATATAATTTTATTTCAAATCGGCCGTTTAAATATAAAGAATATTTTTTTGGCTTTCGATTGATGCCATAAATGTATCTTTAGCACAATGCATTAACAATATTAATTTGATTTTAATTGCACTGTCAGAGAAATTACGATACGATGTAAATCAGTTCAATGATATGATTAAAACAAGAAATATGACTTTGTATAAGCTATTAAATTCTGCTAACCGATTGAATAAGTATGCACTTTAAGAGTTCGTAACGTAGTAATATATGTAATTTTTTATTTTCTTGTCAATATCAAACATGACGAGGAGGATGGGGAAAATTAATTTTGATTACTGTGCATAAAACATGAAATGAACAAATTGCGACACACAATAACATTTGCAGAAAAGCTTTCAAACTATCTTTGTATTTGTATGCAACTCTTATTTTATTATCTATACCAAACGAAGATAAATGGGAGACATATTGTTTTTGTCTGGTAATATACATCATCTTCTTTTTTTCTTTTCTTCTCCTTTAAGACTGATATTTTCAGTCAAATTTATTTGACACTGCAAATCGCATACTAATACACGTTTAGGATATGTAAGATAGCTTTATCTAGTGTTACATAACACTTTTAATTTTTAGGAGGTTTATATTGGGTTTTTGGTAAAAGAGGCAAAAGAAGGTCGACATATTGTTGTGTGTTCGTCCGTGAAGCCATTACAAATCTTGTCAGGGATATAACTTTTTATCCTTGTAGGTAGGCTTTTTGATATTTGGCATGTGGGTAGATTATAACTTATCGATGTTTCGCATGCCATAGGTGTTGATATTTAATTTAAAATTTGACCCCAAGGTCACATCATTGCCTTTTTGAGGGACTGCTTCGTGTCCGGGATATTTAACTTCGAAATTTGACCCCCACCCCTTACCCAGGATAACATCAATGCCTTTTAAGTCATTGCTTCGGGCCCGGTTATAAGTTTTAAAATAATTGTTTGACTGTTTGTTTGCTTGTATGAATGGTTTTTAATGCCTTTCAGCAATTTATCAGCTGTATGATGTCTTTAATGGGAGTGGAAGCCTGAGTACCCAGAGAAGACCCCGACCTTCGCTGAAATAGGCTAAGCTTTTCATATATGCCATGTGGGTAGATAATTACTTGACAATGGGTCTCTTATCATCGTTGTAGACCTTAGACTTTGAACTTTGACAAGTCGATTCGCATTTTGTTTTGATTGACAAATAAGTACCATGGTTTTTAATCGTATACAATCCATTAGTATAAACCATAATATGAAATATCCAACCAGTACGATAAACGAAACACGAGAAACGTATGACGAAATTGTTCAATACGTATAAGCTGCAAGCAGAAAGTAGAGGGTCGACAGTGAGATTTGTGCAGAACTTACTGCCTATTAGTACGAATCGCCAAATATTGAACCGTTCCAATTTCCAGAAGGGGTTAAATGTTAAACTAAAATCATTGTAATGCACATCGGCCAACTAGAAGTAGGGTTCTGTCGGATAACAGCCTATAACGTACTATTCGTTTGCACAAATCACCATATCAGTCATCAAACTATTTTGATTGAAGAAAACCCAAAAGAGTGACAAAATAAATGTCGACGTTCGTACTTTCTGCAAAACTGAATTTTTATGTCACCGTCTAAAGGCGAAGGTGGCCTTCGCATTTGGGGCGTTGACATAAAAATAAAGACAATATTATATGACATCGTTAAAGGCGGGGTGTTTTGATTTGTGTTTGTTTGATTGTTTATCATTATTTATTATTCATTTATTAGAATTAACAATGAAAGAAAACGGGTAATTAAACCATAAATATAAATAATTGTAATAAAACAGTGTACATTTGTGTAAGTATTCTCTAACCAGATTGATAGTTTCTTCTATTTGAATGATATAATATTGTCCTTAGTACACGTTTTCCTTTTCTGTTTTGATGTAAACGATTACTGTGGAATTCTCAAAATATTTGCAACCGATAATGTTAAAAATTATTAGACATAGGCAGTATTCGTGTTACAGTTATATATAATGTATTAATTCTTGAGATTTAACTCTCATTTGTACGCTACTTAACCTTAAATTTCTCGCTCTTCGTCTTTATTATAAATTGAAGCTGGACTAGTATATAGGTTCCTGATTGTAGGCAGCACATTTGATAATGTTTGCCTAAATTCATACCTTAAAAATAATTTGTAAAAAAAGTTTGACATCAATATAATGACCTACCAAGTAGATGGATCCGTTATATACTATTTAATGTCGACATAGTAGGAAATATTTGTACAAAATCTTGTTCGTTATGTGTTATTTGTTGATAGGTGAGAACTCATATGTAGAGCGTTATCGACATATAACACTGATTTCCGCTTAAGCCCTGCTCTGGGATTGTCTAAATGAGAGCATTTGCTCTATGTTTAATTCCTCACTATGGATTTAAAATGAATAACAAAGCTGCTCCGCTGCTTGTTACCTTTTTCCATGTCTAGTGATTTGTGTCAAGAATATATACATCATAGTCCTATTGTATTAACAATTGTAGACTTTTTTTAAATAATATTCAATGATATACAGACATTAGTTGTAAAATGTTATTGAAATGCTCCATGTGGAAGTATAAAACTAATCACTTAAGAAATACGTGGCTGTTTTCAATCGTGTCAAGGAACTTTTATTCATCGTGTCATTATAAAAAGATGAGCTGATTTTTTCCGTATCATTTTTTCAGTAAATGCGTAAAGAAAAATGATTCAAACTCCTAATAAATTGCAATTGAAAGAATAATTTTGGGGTCAGAAAAAAAGTTGGATATAGGTCCTTTTGAACAAAAACATTGATACAGAAATATATTGTGCAGAAGCGTAAATTTTGCATTTATTTGTTCAAATTTGTGATGCCAGTACCTTTGGAACCTATTTTCAGATAACAAATGAAAACATTAGTTAAAACGATTGAATATGTAAATGGACAAATATATGCAAAATAATTTTTTACTACACTATATTTGATACAGTGAGTTTTAAACGTAGCGATTTGGAAAAATTCATTTGTATACGTATATGTCTTAACTTGTTTATATCTTTTTTCATCGTGTCATACATCTTCTCACCAAAATGATATAAGTCGGTTGATCGGTGTGATAGAAAACAAACATTATTTTAGTTTTTTTAATATTTAATATTGAAAGACAGAAAAAACATAACGACTAAAATGTCACAATTTAATGAATGTATCCGTACTAAAAAAAATACTAACAGTTTCCACCATAATTAAAGAAATTGGCGATTTATTATATGTATTTTGTATAACGTAGTCCGTGTTTTAAGAAAACATTATTGTACAAATGTTTCCAATGCAATCGTTATTATGGCTTAAATGCGGTTTAATTTTCACCAGATGTGTAAGTAAACCATTGATAAATTCAGTTTAATAATTATAAATAAGGACAGAACAAATGCTAACATTTTCAGCGGTCTTCATTTTTTAGAAACAGATTTATTTAAACATACATTTATCTTTAACATTACTATTTAAATAACATTTGTTATCGTAATTGTGCGAACGTACAATTTTCAAATAGAGAAATGTTTTGTTTAATTCCGAACATTTTCATAAAACAAGTGAAATAAAAAATATTAATCGACCGCAGTTAATAAATTAACAATAATAATTATCAGGCGTTGTGACAGTCGTATTTTGTCTGATACAACGGAGAAAATGCCTGTGACAGACATTTTTTGACTGATACAACGGATACGCCGTTGTAACAGACATAAAATGACTGCGCCAACGGACAAAATGTCTGCGACGGACAAAATATGTATGTTACAGGCTTAAAATGACTATCACAGTAAAAATTATTGTCTGACACAACGTTTGCAGTCTTTTACAGACATTTTTGCAGTTATTTGCAGTCAATCTCAGTCAGTGACAGACGAAAAACGACTGCAACTGGTATTAACAGTCATTTTTTTAGCCAGTAGTGATAGCGACGTGTGACATCCTTAAACGCTTTAAATCACTGCCGCCATCGGAAGCTGTTTAAAAAAATCTTATATAAAGTTAAGGGGCATCTGTGGCCGAGTGGTCAAGGTAGTTCGTCTTCTATTGATCACGTGGTTTGTCAACACTGAGATTTCGGGTTCGATTCTCACTGCAGGCAGGGTGTACTCGACTCCAATCTTAATTGAAAAGGAATGCCAGTTTTCCTATCGCAGGTCGGGGTTTTCTCCGGGTACTCCGGCTTCCTCCCCCAATAAAAACTGGACGCCATTATATAGCTGAAAAATTGCTGAAAGTGGCGTTAAACACCATCAAACAAACATCAAACAATAAATAAAGTTATTTCGTCCTAAATTGTAAGCACAACTGATCGTAGAAATTTAGTATTTAGTTATAAAGTTACTTTTTGTTGTATGTTGGTGTATTTGTTTTTCGAATAGACGATCTTTACTTTTGCCCGTCTGTTTGAAATGTTTTGTTTGAATTTTTTTTGTCCTCTCTTAACAATTTATTTTTAGTTATTTTTAGCTAAAATATGAAAGTTAAGATAACTACTTTTGTATAATGCATGTTTCAGTTTAATAGTATTCCTTTAGTTTAAAAAAGATAATTTTACAGACACGCTGTCATAAACTACGTGGTTCCTGATTTGTTCTTAACCGTAAATGAGGTCAGTTACGTTTACAAAACGGATGTTCTTTCAGCATTTAAGTAACAGCGAAAACTTGAAAAAATAATATTCAAGGACAATCAGACGTCACATGGACATCTGTGTAAATTTTGCAACACATATTATAGAAACACGGTTTTATTGCATTTTAAATTATATAAAGTCAAACACGATTTTGTAAAGGGTTATAATACTTTCTACCTTCGCTGCTCCTTGAAATGTTAGGAAAACCGAGTTCCTGAGTACAGACAAAGGTGCCTTTGATGTGACTTCACTGCATCTATGGGTTTAGAAATAAAATTAAAAACGGACGCCATGATATAGCTGAAAAATTGCTGGAACTTAAACATCATTCAGACGAACCAAAAAATCAAAATAAAACCTCAAATTGCCACACATCCAAGAGAACGCGGACGACCGATATCCTCTATTCAACACTTAGACCAATATTGAGAAACTTTATTAAAAATTGATAATTATGAGGGACTTATCCTGGCATAACTACACAGTCCTCATTTTCGAGTACAAGACCTAATACTGCTACTACTGAGCTTTTAATTGGTATATTCTTATAGAATATTTTTGTCTTTTAAACGACATTGCGCTGTTTACCTTTCTGAATAATACCCTCAAAACAGGCGTTGTATTAATTGGAAACGACGGTCTTGAATCTGTGGCACCCGAGAACAAGCTCTGTCATGTCTGTTATGCAAAGTTCATTGTCGAAGAATTTTAATTTTATTCATCTCAAGTATGTTTTTTCAAGACCGTCTTTATTGGAAGTAGGCTCCGTATCAGCGTCTAATTTATAATTTAAATCAACACATTCTTACGATTAATCTAATCTTCTACACCATTGTTTACTCGCATTGAAGTTGAATATTGTTACTCATTAAAATGTCATTTATGTCATATTTTCTCTGCTTCATTGCTATAATTATAAATTATGTGAACTAATCTCTAACATGAATCTAACCGTTTGTCAAAACTTCATAGCAAATAATACTGTATTCATTTCTTTGTAATTTTTTTATCTTTCTTGATAAGATTCCGTTTGATGTTTTAATCTTAAAATTTTGTGATAAGTTAAAAAAAAAATTAATGTACTTTTTCGTCTATACATTTATAATTAAATTTAATTGACATATCGTTTCCCATTAGCGCTTTCAAGATTTAAACCCAAAAAATATATACAAATAATACTTTTAATATAACTTTTGGCCACAACACTCGCATTTTTTTTTTAAATCGACAGCAAAAGCATGGGCAACGATAATAATACATGTTAGCGCCTCGCCTTCATGAATTCATGTGTTAACTGTCAATTTTATAAAAAGTCAACGAATAGTGAAACACTACTACAATAATGTATCGAAATTCCACGCAAATCTTTGCAAACAAATAAATATTTTTTTAAATCATATATGTTCCCAAACTCATGAGGAAATAATTAACAAAATGTAACATTTTTCCCGGTGTCTCAGCTTGTCTTTTTTGATTAAATGTTTTTTTTTATTTCTATATAAAGCTCCCCAGACAATTTTGAAGCGTCGCTTTTATATCGCAGCGTAACTTAAATGCCGCTTATTATCTGCATAGAATCCGCTGTTGTAAAAAGCAGTATTTAAGCGACATGCATAATTACCGCTTAATTTTAACCTACATAATTAGCAATGCTTTAACTCCACTTTTATCCAACTTAAACTATACTGATTTTCTAAGTAGAAAAAAAGCGAGACTACAGGTTATTGATTATTCCTGCTTAAATCCAACTGATAAATATTTGTCATTTTTAATTTTATTACAAACCTACTTAATCCCTGCTGATTTATCTTAGTAAATTAAACTGAACGTTTTTTTTCAACTGAAAAAACTTAAAGGTGCTACAGCAAATACTTTTTCCCTACTGATTTAACTCTGCTCTATAAAATATTAATTGAACTCCGCTTAAAAACAACTGAAAAAACTCAATCAAATATTTATATTATTTGTTGTCTGTTTTCCAATTATTTAGTGACTATCTAATAAAAAAATAATTAGTTATATTATTTTTATATCAACCAAATTGCTTTTAACTTCACATCTGAACAATTTACTATTGAGCGCAGAAATAATGCACAAATGTCTAAGTATGCAGTTTGTGTATTTTCTATAGAAAATGTTTGGAATTATTTATTACTACTTTAAATGAAGATTAAAGTTTTTAATCCAAATAGAGAACAAGGACATTGATATTACACATGACAAAATTTAGCATGACCATGGCCTAATAACACCAATATTCTCAAAACATAAATAAAAAGACATTAAATTTTCTTCTATGCTGTATCATGTGTATGTTCTGCCAATTTATGGTACAATTGCAATGATGAATATTATAGCTTAAATATCAAATATTTTCATGCAATATCAATAAAAAACCCGAAATCATAAAAACACATTCACAATATAAAACAATTCTTGATACATTATACTACAAACTTATGTAGTAAACAGAAAACTGTTTACTAAGAAAAAGTATAATCATAGGGGAGATAACTCTAAAGGGGAGCCAACTCTACAATCTTTTGTCCACATTCAAAAATACCACAATGGAAGCTTTACTTTCTAATAAATTTAATGTAACCATTTTTTTTAATTATTAACAAGCAATAAAAACAGTTAAGAACTATCTTCATATGAACAATAGAATAAATGGAACTTTTTACAACAGCATGTTTTAGTTTATGTAGAAGTGCTATATAACTAATATCACCATTTTCCTCTACAACTGTTTAAAAGCAACATTTATAAACCAATGCATAATCAACACAATGAATATGATGATTATGAAGAAAGAACTATAAAATATATGTAAAAAGATATAACTTTACTGATAAATTCTCCACAATATTTAATTTGTCAGTGGACAGTTTGGCTTCAACTACTAAAAATATTAAATGTCCAATTCTTTTTCCATTTTTTGGCAAACTGCTTTTCACAGAAAGAAGAAACAGTGTTTCTGCCTCTGATTTACAGTACATATATTTCTTCAGGGCACCCGGTTGTTGTTTGCTTCTGAATGTTGACAGCAAATAGAATATGGTGCTGAATGTTATTTGTTTCCTTCAAATCTTCATAGAAACTAAAATCAATCCAAAACCAGACTTGTCAAAATGTTCTTTGTAAAGTTTTTCCGTCAAAACATCTTGATGTTATTATTCTTATTTTTCATTCCTTCTTGTCTTTGATGTACATTTTTTCCTGTAAAAATACAAAAAATAATATTGCAGAAAAAACTGCAAAAAAGAACATTCATAGCTAAAGTTTGCAAATTCCACACAAAAGTAGAATGTTGACATAGCAAAAACCTTTTATTTTATTATTGGGAAATTTCTGTTACATGAGGTTTACAAAATGCATGTACCAATGACTGAATGAGCTACAATGCTTATTCGCTTACTCAAGCCACACTAGTGACCTGAGCAGAATCATTAGAATTATGCGCAACCTTAACTGCATGCACTGCAGAGTGTGTGTAATTAGGACATTATATTTTAACAATTTCTTTGAATTATGTCCTTTTGAAGAAGTTGAACACACTTTTATTTAGTACACTTAACTGAATACCCTAAAAATTATCTCCCCTTTCATATGTTAACAGATTTTACACCCATATGTTTCCCCCTTTTTTCAATTGTGTGGCCATTCATTTTGTAGCCTGAATTCCCTTGACCTAATAATAATTTGTGTCATATTAAATTGAAATAGGCCCAGTATTGGCTATTTACCTTACTATTTTAATTACTATTGGTCTTCATATTACTGCATTTCAAAATTACTGACACCACTTCCCATATTTGTTGCACAATCTACAATGGAGACAAACATGTATAATAAAAAACGACACTGTTCTACTTCTACTTCTACTTCTACCAGTTTGCGGCCGCCATCAATCGCTGATGATACTGCCACTTGGTGTGTGCGCATTTTTTTTTTTGTAGATTTTTATATAAGATAAAAACAGTGCTGTACAGTCAATGTGCCAATAAAAAAACAGCTCGATTGATTTAATCAAGCAACTGGGCCTTGAAGATATCAAGGCTCTTGGCGGTTGCTATATCAGTGGGCAGAGCATTCCAGTCTCGTATAGTTCTTGGATAAAAAGATTCCTTCCGTAGTATGGTGTTGCATGATGGAAGTTGGAAGGAATGTATACCCATGTTACGAGTCATTCTGGTGGGTGGTAACAGCTTATTGGTGGTATCGATCTTAACCAGATTATGACTGATCTTGTACATAAGTACTAATCTTGCCCTCTTACGTCTCTCTTCCAGTGTTGGCCAATTAAGTTGTTTCAGCATATCCGATACAGATGATGTGTTATGATATCGGTTTGTTACGTATCTGGCAGCACGTCGTTGTACCATTTCGAGTTTTTGTTTGTCTTCCTTCTGATATGGGTCCCAGGTGGTGCATGCATACTCTAAAGTAGGTCTTACCAATGATTTGTATGCCTTTTCCTTCTTTTCCTTTATATTAGCATTCCTGATGTTGAGGTTTCGTTTAAGAAAGCTGATGGTGCCATTTGCTTTCTTGCAGATATTTGATATGTGTTGGTTCCATTTCATATCTGATGTGATTGATACACCTAGATATTTTGCTGTTGTTACATGTTCGAGCTGGTGTCCATGCAATGTGTAGTTACTCTTAATTAGATGTTTCTTCCTAGATATTGTGATGACATTACATTTTTCTGGATGAAAACTCATTTTCCAGGTCTGTTCCCAAAGTGCCAGTTTGTCTAGGTCTTCTTGGAGATGAGTAGCATCAATATCAGTTGAGATTGTCAGATATGCGATCGTGTCGTCAGCAAATAACCTTGTTGTTGATCTGATGTACTCTGGCATGTCATTGATGTAGTACAAGAATAAGCTAGGCCCTAACACGGATCCTTGAGGTACACCTGAATCCACCGGTATAAAGCTCGATGTTTCACCTTCAACGACAACTGCTTGACTTCTGTTCTGGAGGAAGCTTTGAATCCATCTGTTGGTTTTGCCTTTTATTCCATAGTGATCGAGTTTGTGGAGAAGCAGGCTATGGCAGACTTTATCAAAAGCTTTACTGAAGTCCATTATCAAGCAATCAACTTGTTGTCCCTGGTCGAGGTTCCTTGTAATATCATCTATAAACTCTACGAGCTGAGTGTCGCAGGATAAGCCTTTGCGGAAGCCATGTTGAAGAGGGTGTAATATGCTGTGTTGATCTGCATGACACATAATACTGCTGGTTATAATATGCTCCATTAGTTTGCAGGCAATGCATGTGAGTGATACAGGACGGTAATTTATGGCTTCAAATTTTTTTCCTTTTTTATAGATAGGGCAGACAAAAGCAGTTTTCCAGATATTTGGTACTTCTCCAGTTCGATATGATTCTCTGAATATGATGGTTAGGATTGGTGAGATGTAAGTTGCCAGTTCTTTGAGTATTCTTGGAGTTATATTGTCTGGACCGGGTGCTTTATGTTGGTTTAGGTTCTGTAGTAATTTTGTGACACCCTGCTCTGTGATGTTGATTTCATGCATTGTTTCATAATTGCCTTTCATGTTACAATTTCTCTGGAAGTCTTCCTTAGTTGTTTCCGACTTTGATGAAAATGCCATTTTGGAATTGTTTATTGAGAATTTCTGCCTTATCCTTAGGGTCAGGATGTAAGATGCCATCGGATTTGATTGGAGGAATGGTATTGTTGTCTGATCTTTTATGTTTGATATATGTCCAAAATCGCTTCATGCAGTTACCGTGTTCCGACTTGGTGTCTGCCTGTGGGGTAACAATACCATCAACGTACTGCCAGTAAGCCTTCCGCAATTGCCTCTGAGTTTCATATTTCAGTGTTTGGTATTTTTCTTTATCTTTTCTATTTCCAGATTTCTTTTTCCTGTTGTACCACCTATCTCTCTTCTTAATCAGCCTTTTAATATCTCTGGTAATCCATGGGAAGCCGTCCTTATTTTTAGCTGTTTTATGTGGGATATTGCATTTTATGCTATTTTCCAGGTTGGTTTGGAAGTGTGTCCACAGTTGGTTGACTGACGCTCCTTGGGTTTTCATTTTCAAGACTTCTGTGTGAATGGAATTTATATCTTTGGTGATGTTTTCCCATTTGGCTTTACTATAAAGTGGAATTTGGCGTGGTTTTTGGTGGTGTCTTGTTGGCATAACATCTATCTCTGTGTATACAATATCGTGGTCCGATAGACCAGGGATAATCTCTGTTCTACGAAAACTGGAAGGGTAGTTTGTTGCAATAAGATCTAAGACATTATTTCCTCTGGTTGGCTCATCAACAATCTGAGTAAGGCCATTGTCATCCAAGATGTCTGTAAATTTGTGATGAATCGATGGATATTGTGTATTTGGTTTGAGTCTGTTTTCTTTCCAATCCCATCCAGGAAGATTGAGGTCTCCTGCTAGGACTATAAATGAATTTCTTATTGATAATGCTCTCTCAAGGCTTCTGCTCAGTTGATTTAAGCTTTCTTCATTTGAAGTCCTTGGGTTATAGTATGAGCATAGGTGAATAGATTTGTGACCTATTAGCTCCAGTTTGCACCATACCATTTCACAATCTGTTTGAAGTTCCGGAGTAGCTGTGGCAATATAGTTATTTTTTACTGCAATTAGTACCCCTCCACCATTTAAGTTTCGGTCATTTCTAAAAATGGTGTATCCCGGTGGAAAGATCTGTGAGTCTTTTATTGAATTATCTATCCAGGTCTCTGTGCCAAAAATGATGTCTGGATTTGTGCTGCTAATCAGATTTACAAGTAGGTGTTGCTTAGTTTTCAATGACTGGAAGTTTACATTTAGAGTCCTGAGTGGTTGTTGTTTGTTTTTAATTTGTTTCTTTTGAGTTCTAGTTGGTGTGGAGGAATGAACTGGCTTCATATTATTAGGCATGTTGGATGGCGATGGACTGTTGAGTGATGTGTCTGACAGAACGCTGAAGTGGTTTGAGGTACTGAATACCATTGAAAAGCAGAAAGTGGAGTAGTTTGGAGCATTACAAACAATGCAATCCCACGCAATCGCTGAGTTGTTGACATGCTCAAGGTATAAGCTGGAGTTTAGTGATTGGCAGTTTACATGGTACCATTGATTACAAGTGTCGCATATGATCCCACGGTCATCCCATGTTACTGGTTTGTCACATGTCCCACATGGATACTGTGTGTCTGTTAGTGTTGGCCCAGGATTTAAGTTGACATCGTTAGAGAGTGTAATCAAAATCATTGCTAGATATGATAGGGGTTCTGATTTTTGCATTCTCGATATTGTTGTATACAGGCCTCCTGTTCCGAGCGGTCCCCGTCTTTGATTTACCATACTGACCACAAGATCAAAATCGGATGGAAATTCATGGTTGTTCACAATGATTAGACGCTGATTCTTCTGTTTTGTTTGTGGAGACGAATATTTGGTGATGGATGAGGCAATTATGATTATCAATCCAATCGTTGTTATGGTAGACGCCATGTTGTTTACATCGGGGTACCAAGCTGATAAGATAAACTCACCTAAAACTTGATACCCGACCTTTGTTGACTTCTAGGACAATGATGGATTGATGATGTATGTGAAATTGAGCTCTTACCCACTGATTTTGCAAAATTTAGAATTTTATAGACTTGGATTAAGAAGAAATTTCCAAAAAATTGTCAGGAGCTGTTCAAAATTCCTGCCATTTTCTTTGACATGCGCACACAGTCCACTCTACATTGATAGTGAATTCTGCTAAATTATGCCAACAATTTTAATGTTTCAGAGAAAACAAAATTATATAAGAAATTTTGAATAAAATGTCAAATTACACGAAATGATTCTTGTGGCGACTATAAATATGAATGTGCATATTTCGGTACTTCTACGAATATGGTCTACGCAATGTGGACTATAGGTCACTAAGGTCAATAGCAAACATGTGTAAAAAGGTACTGCATCAACTTTTGATATTTATCACAGATGAAAAATATTTACATTGTAAACAAATACATAGGAAAATGGTGAAACTTAAAATATATTTACCTCAAGTTGCAGGCGGCAACGCCGTGTAAGTGCATTTCTCTTAGTGTCGAAATGGCGTGTGGTGACTATCTTTACTTCTTTTCGACTTTTGTACTACTTTGTCTTCGAGACACATTTAAACCATAATTGTACGGGCCTTTTCTTGCTTTACTTTTGAACATATTTTGACCGTCGTTTGCCATTTTTGTTTTACTCCGGGTACTACACTTTGAATTATGAGGAGGACTATAAGTCCTTCACGGACCTAGACTTCTCCATCACAGATTCTGAAATTAAGTCAGGCATAAAAAAACTTAAGAATAATAAATCTGGTGGTCTGCAATTGATAAATAATAATATCTTAAAATCTGGAGAAACTCATCTGCTACCTTGTATCAAAAAGTTATTTAACACTATACTTTTATCTGGATTTTATCCCAATAATTGGTCTGCAGGTTACCTAAGCCCTATCTTCAAATCAGGTGACCGCAGTAATCCTGAAAACTATAGGGGAATAGCAATAACTAGTTGTTTAGGCAAACTGTTTAACTCCATTTTCAACAGCAGGCTTGATAAATTTCTGGAACAGCATAAACTGATTTCACCTTTTCAAATTGGCTTTACCAAAAAATCAAGGCCTTCTGATCATATGTTTGTATTAAAAACTATAATAGACAAATATACAAATTCAAATAAAAAACTTTATGCCTGTTTTGTGGACTTTAGAAAGGCATTTGATACAGTTCTCCATGATGCAATATACATTAAAATATTGCAAAATGGAATAGGTGGCCTGTTTTATAGTTTATTAAAAAATATGTATTCTAAATCATTGCTTTCTGTGAAAGTGGGACAAGAGTTAACTGAGTCCTTTGCCTCAAGTATTGGAGTCCGTCAAGGTAATGTCCTGAGTCCAAATCTTTTTAAAATTTTTATTAATGATCTCCCAAAATATCTGGAGTCCTCTTTAGATCATGTATATCTTAATAATCATAGAATCAACAGCCTTCTATATGCTGATGATGCTGTTCTGTTATCGAAATCAGCCTCTGGCCTTCAAAATAGTTTAAATTTATTAGAAAATTTTTGTGATGATTGGTGTATTGATGTCAATACTTCAAAAACTAAAGTGCTTATTTTCAATAAGCCAGGCAGACTCATTAATGATAAGTTTACTTTCAGAGGTAACTCTATAGAAAGTATTCGGAAGTACAAATATCTTGGAATTTTATTCTCTATATCAGGCTCTTTTACCGAGGCAAAGCATGATTTATTTAATAAAGCAACTAAAGCATTATATAAACTCAAGGCGGATCTGTTGTCCCTTGGACCAAGCATCAAGTCTTCTTTACATATATTTAACCATACAATTAAGGCTATTCTTAATTATAGCTCTGAAATCTGGGGATGCTATCTACCAAAATCATTTAATAGGGATTCGTTATGTGATTTTACGAGACTTACTGGTGTCTTCCCTTGCGAAAAAATGGAAATACATTTTTTGAAATATTTACTTGGTGTCAGTAAAAAAGCTTCAAACTTCGCTGTAATGTCAGAATTTGGTCAATACCCAATAATATTTGACTGTTTTAAATCTGTTTTGAAGTACTGGCACAGGTTGAATAATTCACCTACTGAATTGTTAAATGATGCATTTACAGAAATGAAATCAATGCATAACAATGGAGTAGACACCTGGTATGGTTCGTTAGTCTCCCTGCTCAACATTTTAAATATTCCTGTGGAGAGTAGCTCATTGGCCCTGAACAAAAATTATGCTAAATATTCTATTGGCAAGCACCTTAAAGATTTTTACAGAAATTTATGGTACCAGCTTAGAGAAAAACTCATTGCTGAAGAAAGTAAACTAAGAATGTATTTCAAAATCAAATGTAACTTTGGTTATGAACAATATTTGGATATAATCAAAAAGTTTGATAAAAGGAAGTGTTTTGCTAAATTTAGAATAAGTAATCATCAACTTAAAGTTGAACTGGGTCGATACACTAAACCAATGACCCCATTAGATCTTAGAATATGTGATAAATGTGACCTAAAAAGGGTTGAAGACGAAGTTCATTATTTCTCAGAGTGTCCTAAATTTGATGCCAAAAGAAATTTACTTTTTAATATTGTGAAAAATTATAACATTAACTTTCTGGTGTTTTAGTTGTGAAAATTCTGAAATTGTTGACCAGTTGAGTTGCTTTCTGCAGGAATGTAACATAACTTAAGCTATGTTCTATTTAAGGTCCATTAATAGCTATGATACCCCAATTTTTTTTCCCCCATTCTCTATGACTAATATTTGTCTGCCATTGAAATCTATAATCCATGTTATTTATGTACTGTAATAATCATACATGTTGTGCTGTATTTGCCCCTTGAGGGCCCATAATTGGCCAATAAACTTGTATTCTTGTATTGTATTCTTGTACGGAAGTTCAACTGGTTACAAAGAAAGTATTTTGAAGGTACCAGAGCAGGTATGTTTAATGTATTTATTTTTAATTTCTTTTTTTACATGATATTCTATGACAAATTGTTTGGACACATAATTGTTTTGTTTATCGAGTATTTTTTTTGCTATATTTTTCGGCTGATGAAAATCTGTGTAAACTTGTGACGTCGATTTTCCAAAGCCCGCGCATAATTTGAATTATTCAAAACATAGTCACATAGCTGGGCAAGTTTTTCGCTTTGGTTCAGTAAATTAAGTAAGTAGGATTGTTGTTTACAGTCGTCATATTTATACATAACGAAGAAAACTACATACTGATGAAAGCACATGACTTTTGTCATGATGATCTGGCATTATCGTTCATACGCACGTCACCGGTCATATAACTTTCAATGACCATAGAATAAAATCTATGCATTAAGTGAAAACACACAAAAAGCACGACAAACAAAAAAGGATCAAATACTATAGTGTTACTGAGCATTAAATCCAAGCATTATAGACAGAAACATAATTAAGAACACATGCACAAAAACCATGGCATTTTTATTAAGGAAGTATAGGGTATAAATTAAAACACTATTATTTAGCAGCAATATATATAAGCATAGCAATAAGCATATTATCTTAGTGCGTGATGCTGGGAGTCATTAAGGTACAAATAAATCGGGACATATAAGTTATCAGATAACATGTACCGAAAGATATTTATTATAGAGGGTATAGTTGTTAAGTGCATGCATTTAATTGTGACATTCCTACATATTCAAAATCTCAGTATGAGATTTTGAATATTTGGGAATTTAACTGAGAAATCTAAATTACACTATATTCAATTTGTATTGTGCTGAGAATTTTGTAGCTGATTGGTCATATATTGCATATATGTCTTCATTTATTTTGTAGACTATTGCTGTGAAACAACCAATACAAGGAACAGCTACCAAACCTGCTCACCCATTCAGTCAAAACAACATAACCACGGTAACAGAAATTCTACTTACTTGTGTCCATGTGCAATAATGTTAATAAAAGAATAGCTAGTCCATTCATGTTTTACAACCTGTAAATGACTGGCGTTATTGATAAAATATTGTAAATTTTCTAGAAATATTTAAACACAAAGATTACTTTAATTGTCAACACCGAGGTTGCCAGTTCAAGTCTCACTGCTGAAGGGTGTGCTTGATTCCAATTTTAATTGACGAGGATGGCCAGTTTTCCTACCGAAGGTCGGGTTTTACCCTGTTAGTCTGGCTTCCTTCCCCAATATTTACAACATAAATATGTCTTTTTAATTGACATTGACTGTTCTATTTTTTTTTTATTTTGTAAATGTTGGTTTATGTTCAGTGTTTGCTTGTGAGATGAAACAATTTATATATATTTTTATTTGTAGTTTGTAAGCTGCTTTGATCTGGAAACAATAATTAAGTTTTTAGAGAGTAAGCTTAATGAAAGCACTTTAGATGACTGGTAAGTTCATGAAGTAATTATAATTATAGAACATCATTTTCATTGAACTATATTTTTATTAAATGTAACTAATACTGAAATCAGGGGAAATTTTTTACTTTTATTCTTAAAGGAGCACACAAAATATCAAATAACAGTTGTTTACACATATAACATACTCATTTATTAGGTTTTAAACTTTAATGCTTCTAAGAAGGGGAAGCAACTCATATTAGGAGAAGATAACTCAAATGAGTTTTTCTTAGACAAAACTATCAAACAAGTTTACAACTGCACGCTCATTGTGTTACAAATGTGTAAATTATATATATGTCTCTTTTATTATATTTGTATAAATATCTTTAAATATTTAATACACGATTGTTTATTTTAGTATCAGGAGCAAAATTTTTTAGCTATCTTTGGAAATGTTACATAATTCTTAAAAATATTTGTACATTAAATGAAAATCATTGTGATTTCAGAGTTATGTGCTGCATATGATAGTTCATCAATCGAGAAATAAGGGAAGCAATGCGAGTGGAAAAGATGAGAAAAACTAAAACAGAAACTGAGAAGGTCAATTTAAACTTGTATTTATGTTGTAAATATTTTGTAAATAGTTATTTTCATAATTATATTATGTTATGTTTTAAAGGTTACATAATGCAACTATAAATATGAATGCTCAAATAAACTTATATGATTGTATTTTTTTTATCATTATTTAATCATTTTAAACAGAATGAAGCAAGAGGTACACAAAAACAAGTACAAAAAAGACAGGTTTAGAAAATGGCCAAATTTCAGATTTAACTCATGGAGCACAGTAATGCTGCTTTTAGCTCTAAAACAGCTTGACCTACACCAAATTTGCAATTTTTGATATCATGTATGCTTCAACTCCACATAGACAATTACAATTGTATTTACACATGAGACGCTAACACTTATATTAAAACAGACTTTTTAAATTTCCAACTTAAAACACGCTGACATCTCCAACTTAAAACACGCTGACATCTCCAACTTAAAACACGCTGACATCTCCAACTTAAAACACACTGACATCTCCAACTTAAAGTACGCTGAGAGTATACACTTAAAACACGCTTGTATAACCACCTAAAATCCGCTTTTGTACATTTGCTATATTCCGCTTGTTTACCGCTGACAACTAATTTGCATATTCCACTTCAAATCCGCTGATTTGTACCGCTTAATCCCAACTTCACCTAATTTACATAATTTAGACGCTTCAGCCCAACTTAATTCACACTTCTTTACCGCTTATTGTCCTAATCACTGAACCAAATATGCAAATTAGTTTTAAAAAGCGGTATTTCAGCAGTTCATTAGGTAAATATAAGTTGATTAAAAGTAACGCTGATATACTACTTTTATTCAACTTTAAATCAGCTATTATCAAGCTTTTTGATAAAAAATAATACCGCTGCAATCATACTTAGAGATTGCTTTTTCTCAACTTAAAATTGTCCTGGGTCAAATATTTCTAACTTAACGTTAAGCAATCGATACATTATACATGGTGTTTCTAAAAACACTATTTTTAGTTAGGCCTGGTAGACATTAACGTCCGAACTTGGTCACAAAATAACAACTCTTATTCAGACGGACCGTTTTTCTAATAGGAAACGACTGAAATTAATTGATGGCTTATTTAAAAAAAAACAGTGCATGTAATCTGTTAATGCAACAAAAACATACATGATCCACTTTTCGTCACCTTGAAAACCACATAGAATTAACACAAGCGTAATCGACCAAAACGGCGGATTTTCATCATTCTCCGAGAACTGTATGTAAGGACTTTATGATTGCCAGTATATATTTATATATTCATAATAACCCACATTCTGGAGAACTAAAGTAAGTATGTTCATTCATGATAAATACAAACAAGTATTTGTTGGTTATACATACTGTGGTTTCATTTATTGTTCGTTCGTATCAATTTTCGTGGATTGAGGGAAAAATCGATTTCGTTGGATACATAAATTCATGGATCGTCAGATCAAATGTACACTTTATGTTAAAATCGGTATTTGTGGTACGATTCTTGTATAATTTTCAGTTATTTAAAGAAAGAATTATTATGTGAGTAAATCCAATTTTGTCCCTATTATTACCCTATTCGCTTTGTCTTTAATTGTACGGGAAGCGTGTGAAGTTTACCTAATGTGTGACCACATAGTATCTACCTTAGGGTATTGATATACTTCTCGTTAATGCGACTGTTGTTAATTAGAACAACATGATATTTTGACAAACACATTGAAGTATTGTTTAATATATTATTATTTCGAACTGTAACAGGAAGTAGTAAGTTTCGAGATTCTCGTGATCATTTTACATACTATGTAGGCGACAAAAAAACTTGTTTGAATTATTGTCATTACGTCTTTAATGATTAATTTTCTTTACAATGATTTAAAATTTTAAATATTATTGTTAATTTCTTCTAAATGCAGAAAAATACTCAACCGGAAGTTAACTTTTTTATTCTTGACACCCAGGGACATAATACCTGGTTGAATTTCTGCATTCGTAGGTAGGTAATTGATATCCAACGAATAAAACTGAAGTCACAGTATATACAAATGTAACAAATAACTTAATATGCGTATCTTGATTCAATCTTAAATATATTTTCTCTTAATAGTTGTTACATTTTGTTTGTCTCCAATTAAGCACGTGTAGCTATCCAACACAAAATTTTCATGTTTTTAAAAGTTCTAAGGTACATTTTAATTTTTAAGGAAATGTCCTTATGTTAAGACTTTTTACTAATACTTTAGATTAATGTCAGGGAATATGCAAGATTTGTTTGATTTTGAAAGGATGTTAACGATGTTATTTCCTACGAAAGTACATGGCTGAGTGATCACTGATATACTGTATTGAAAATTGTAGCAAGGTAGATTTTTTGGCTATATACAAAATATTGTACACAAAGACTACAGTCATGATATAATGTGTCAATTATTTGATATTTTTAATTAGATATTGTATTCCGACTTTTGCCTTTAAATCCGATAGGTACGGACACACTGTTGCATATGCAACTATTACTGTCATAATTAGGTTCGATAACTCTGTTTATCAATGAACGAATGTTGTGTATCATTAACACCAAACTTTTATAATATATCAAATTACTGTTATTATTAATAAAATTATTTTATGTGTTTTAAACATATTATTAATATTTAACAATTTTTTTCTATTTTTTATATATACTTTTATTTTTTATCATTTATGGAGTTCCTCGTTTATTGTTGTTTCTCCGAGGCATCATTATTTTTTTATTCTCAAAAACTACTACTATAGTTCATTATTTAATAAAATTATTAATGAATTATGGTTACCTAATAAACATTTGTGACAGATGTGTTATTTAGAACACCTTCAATTTATTGAAATTTAACCCATGCTGTGTCTTCCTGATAAAGCTTGTACTGCCATAAACTTGTATTATCTGCACAGGATGTTTATTGAACAGCTTATTCCTTAAAACTTGAATTTTGACTACCTTTATGCCTGAGAAAAATGAGGATATTTTTGTAATTATCTTTTACATAAATACTTTATAAATGTTTATCACAAAGTTCATTACCACGTTTTCAATTCAAGACAATGCAATTGCAGTTAGTTCTTTCTAACGACAGTATTTTGTTTGTCAAATACTCTTAAAGTTTTTTTTAAATTTAATTATTAAAATATTTACATCTAAAGTAAACATGTTACAAATTTCTGAGATATAATTAAACCATAAAAAATTCCACACATCCCTGTCCCTTGTCTGAACCACGTGGTCTGCATTCCGCCATGTTAAAAATTGTAAAATGAGCTAATTTCAAATGAAATGGGAAGTATGAAGATCAAAAATTAAAGTGTTAAAAATGTGAAAATTAAATACATCAATATGTTTACTATTTGTATATATGTGCAAAACTATGTTTATACGAACTGTATTTATGCAATTTACGTTAGAAGTGGAGCACATTTGACAATTTTCCATTGAAACAATGTAACCAGAAGGCAGAAAATAAGGCTTTTTTCAAACAAAATGGGAAGTATTTTGCAAGTAATTTAAACTGATAAAATTCATATCATTCGAAAGATAAGGGACTGTAGAACTGGGAACAATGTGCAAAACATATATATTTTATTTATTTAACAAGATATCGGCGTTTTTTAAATCGTCCCATTGATTTTCTATCGAGTGAAAAATCCAATATGGCTGACAAAAATACGTCACAGAAGTCACGTGATGTCGCTAATAGTTGTATATGTTTCATTAAAGTATTTGAAACGTGTCCAGGTAGTAAGTTTGTGTTGTATATGTTTTAATACTAATATTACGTTCGATACAATTCTGTTCTTTAGCACACAAGAGTATTTAAAATACACAGGTAGAGATCAAATTTACAAAAGGAAAGAACTAAATTCTTTTTTTTTCGGGTGGCTGTTCCTGTCTAGTATTCAGATTTTCTTGGATTTTAATTGGTAACACAATTGATAAATAGGTATATAAGTAGAATAGGTTATATGGCCCTTATGACTATCTACGGGGCCTATTGCAATCCAAGACAGCCGACAAATGAACGAATATTCCACAATGCACGCAGCGTGGTGTTCTTTTCGAATAAATGTATGTTACAAAGATATGAATTCGGCATAGTGACCAGCTTGAAATCGTAGTCATTTATAAATTAAACAAAATAAAAATGAATTTTTCAAATCCGAAATTTTTTTAATTTAAAAAAAAAATGATATGTTTAATTTAGTTTAGTTTTGTTTAAACGTATTTTATTTGTAGAAGTGCTACAAAAGCAAATTACGCAAATGTACTTCTTACTTATGAAGTCTTTCCTCAATGAATTGTAGACATATAATAATATAGTGTTATTGAATCGGTTTTTCATATTTGACCTGTATTATGTCAAAGGGTAGCTGTATTGGGTCAAGAATAGCTGTATTTGCCAGAGGCAACGTCGAGAGCTGATACAGTTTTTCGAGGCCCAATACCGCTTCCCGGTGACATTATACATGTCAATTATTAAAACACCCATTTGATGACACTTTTATGAACCAGTTGAGTAAATTTTAGTACCATTTTATCATTCTGACCAATATAGCTATATTTGATCCGATTCGTCTTCTCATGAACATAATAAAAGATCAATATGAACAATCCTCAGTAAGAAAATGTCATTTTTTTCTTGAAAATTCTGCTGTAATTAACATTATGCAAACACATTGGTTTGTTTTTTACAATGATATTTACATGTTAATTACCCGAAATGGCATTCCTGTATTGGTCCTGTTTTTCTGTATTGAGCCTGTTATATTCCGTATTGCCCTGTTTTCCTGTATTGAGCCTATTTTTACCATATTGGCCTGTTTTTCTGTATTAATCCCGTTTTTCTGTATTGGGCCTGTTTTTACTGTATTCGACCTGTTTTTTCTGTATTGGTATTATATGGACAATTTCCCATGTATTTAACACAATTTATTAATAATATACTGAAACATACGAAGATGAATGACTGAAAAGGGAAATATAAATGTAATATATATGTATACAGAACTTAGGGACATAAGAAAACATTAGAACAGTGAATTTATATTTACATCATTATTCATCATGTGTTGTGTGTGCATGCCGTACTTATGGTCATCTCTACACAAGAAAAAATCTCTTAGATGTTTTAATAAAGCAAGAACATATGTAACAATCGTTTGATTTTTATCTTCAGATAACAGTGGCGGATCCAGGGGGGGCGTCCCCCCCACCCCACCTCCTTTAAAAAAGGGAAGGAAAAAAAAGAGAACAGGATAGGTAACAACCAGCGCCCCGCTCTTCCTCGCCATAAAGTAATGCATTAATGGTACTACCCCTGCCGTAAATGCGCCTCTGCGAGGCGCGAAAGGATCACTTCGTGGCCCTCTTTTTCCGATTTCACCTTTTACCCCCCCCCCCTTTTCGAAAATCTTGTATCCGCCCCTGGATAAACTTATATTTCCGTTCAGGAATAGTTTTACGTTTAATGGTTTAGTCTGGATTTGAGTGTCTAACTTTTAAAACATGTCCTTCTTATTGCAATGTATGTGGAACATTCAAAAACGATATGGTAAGCTGTTTCATAGTAGAAGCCCCCATGGCATGATTGGCTGTTTACAATATTTATATGATGAAGATCACTGTTTTAAAAGGATGTGCTACAACGAATTTGAGTTAAAATTATGTTTAATTTTCGAGTACCAATGCTGTATTTTGACGGGAATATAATTTTATCTTTCTATTTCAGATAATTTCTGAATTTGAGACAGTCTCTAATTGCCTCGTAGCTAGGTCTAATTTAATCGATAGATTTAACCAAGATTGCAAAAATGACCCCATTGTTAACGAAAGTCAACAAAATGATAACACCATATCATTTTCGTTTCGTAGGAGATAACTTAGTGCATTGGGAAATGGCAGTGCTTTTACATGAAACATTGAATAAAACATTTGAAGTTTTATTTTTTCTCTTTTATAATTTAAAGTTTCCATCCGGTTTTGTGATAAAAATTTTTGTTAAAAATAAAGAAACCCAGTTACAATTCTAGTAGCTTCCAGCTCAGTGTTTTCTATCGTGTTAGTATAAGTAGCACCACAGTTGTCCCACACTTCACAGGCATACTCCAAAATAGGATATACTAAGTAAATTTTTTCTAAGGTACACATAGAGATCTTGTATTTCATTATTTTTATTGCGTAGATATACTTGGAAGCGCTATTAATTAAATTTTCAATATGTAATATTTCTTTTGTCATCGTTGCTTAAGTAATACCTATATGTATATGGTTTTTCACAATAAGGATATTTTTATTATTCAGAGAATATTTAATATCGGGAGTTTCCGTGCTGGATATTAATAATATCTCTGTTTTGTTGGGATTAAAACTTATGAGCCGTATTTTGGACCATTGATTCAATTAAGTAAGATCGTGATCGATGACGTACTGAATTTGATTCAAATGTGATACATAACATCCAAATATTATCGTCTCAAAAAGTCTTGTCAATGGAATTATTATTGCAGAGATTTCATTTATACATAAAATAAAAAGTGAGGGTCCTAGTACTGAACCTTGGGATACTCCAGTTAAAATATTACAAACTGTCGAAACTGCATTTTTTATTGTTACACTTTGGCGTCTTCTATTTAAATAGCTTTCAAACCATCTTAAAAGATTATTTTTTATTTCATATGATTTCATTTTATGTATAAGACCTTTATGCCAAACTTCGTCAAATGATGTCGAGAAATCACATAAAAATAAATAGTTATTTTCTCCTTGTTCTAAGTCGTCGAATAAACTAATGGAAAGTTCTATTAGTTCAAATATACAGGACGAAATCCAGACTGATATTTATATATAAGGTTGTTTACAACCAAATGATTGTAAACATTTTTGAATAGTGTTCTTTTCATTCTTTCCAAATTATATATACCTACAAAATGATATGCCACGCATTCTATAGCTAATGTGAACTTTCTATGGTGGCCATATTTAATCCAAGATATCCGCCAAAATTGAAAATGCTCCGATAGCGCAAAACTAGGTTTACTGGTTTATAAAGATTTTGTAAATAAATCTTTGTCATAAAAATGTTTGAATCTGATATTGGCTGTCGTCTTGAAACGCATATCATATATGGGTATCTTACTTTAGGATCCATGGGCAACGTTTTGTAGCCTTTCATTATCCATGATCATAATTATGTCTTCAAACGAAGTTTGGAGACATATTGTTTTTACTCTGTTTCTTCTTCTTCTTTTTATTATTATTATTATTATTATTATTATTATTATTATTATTATTATTATTATTATTATTATTATTATTATTATTATTATTATTATTATTATTATTATTATTATTATTCTGTATCCGCCTTATGAACTTGTCCCAGGACCTTTCTCGGAAATGACTCTACGGATTAGTATGACACTTTGCATTATGGTAGATAGGTTATAGAAGATGTGCACAAGATATTTAAAAATAATTTCAAGATGGCCGCCATTTTCAAAATAGCCGCTATCACATTAGGGTACCCCCAAAACTATCTCGGGAACTACTGGACGGATTGTGACGAAATTTTGACTTATTTTGACCAAATCAGAGTGGACTTGATAGGCTAAAAAAATTTCAAGATGGTCGTCATTTACAAAATGGCCGCCACCCAAAATTGAAAAAAATTGAAAAAGTTACCTGATTTGCACGAAACGTGGTATATATATATATATATATATATATATATATATAATTCGTCTAAAGAAATAGTCAACAATTGTTCGTACGGGATGTTGGATCGTTACGGTAGATAACGATGCTGTACAGACTAAAATAATAATATATTCGTTTAAAAATATGTACAACAACATCTAGATACATAATTAAAGCGAAAACAAAGTTTTACACTTAAAAAAATTGCACAAATATTTCGCCTGACCAACAGGCTTCGTCAGTGTTTTTACAACGATTTTTACATTTTTGCATCCAAAATGGCGGGATTGAGAAAGTGACGCTGACCACCCAAATTGGCTGTTCCCTCAATTAGGCACTGGCTATTACTTTGTATAAGGTGGCTGTTCCAATAATTAGCATTAGTTATTAAATAAATTCAACCATTGCTATTCTGGTTAAAACTTAGGCTGGAATGTGCATAAAATTTTTTATACATATAAAATTCATTTATGCACATCTCCTATGTTCCATAACACACTTGGGTTGCTCTCTGTTTGATGTTATACTGAAGGCTTGCAACAAAAACACAATTGAAATTGAAAAGGTCATTTATTTTCTTAAATGACAAAAGAAACATCTCACAAGTAAAAACAGCACTACCTGTTTACAAGTAAATGTCTGTTTAAAAAATGACTAGGTAGTGCTGCGTACTAAAAAATTTCTAACAAAAGGTTAACACATAACATCAAAGGTGGGTAAAAGTGAAAAATGCCACAACTGGATAGGAAATGGGCTAGACAGTGACCCCACCCAACCCAAGTGTGCAATGTGGACGGGAAAATCAAATGAAATACAACCTTATTTTGATTGTCTAACTACCTAACAACAAACACAATATACTCTACACTACATGGTAAATCATAATACTGAATGGCTAATACTGTTCATTTGACTTAATATCTATTAAAGTGTATTGTAATTATAATGTGATCTAATAGACCTGCAGATTCATACAACATGTACTATTGCAAGATCAGATGCTTCTGTCACAATGATCATGTGCACATACAAAGAAAAAATCAAAATCAACACAAATAACATACAAGTATGTTGAGCATAGTATAGTACACAAAAGCATAATATACTACTGTCAATAAATTGATAGCAAACTCAAAATTATGCTGAAATATAACAGATAACAAAAATACAAAAAAAAACACATGATCAGATGCTTCTTTCACCATGATCATAAAATATTATTGACCTTAAAAATGAGACATCAAATAAAATGAAAGAAATATAATAACTGATACCCGAACTTCTAAGAATACATCTCAAACCCTTACATGTATGTACAAGTAACAAACCTAAGTTGTCGACTTGGAAAAAATAACCCTGTTAGAAAGTTAACATTGGGACCCTAATGTACTTTTTCATTGCATCAGAAGACCATCTGCCCATTTCTCTAATATTTTGCTCTGATATACCCATTGCAAAAGCTGTTGTAGCTGCACCTATTCTGAAACTGTGGCTTTTATATTTGTTTGGGTCAAGGCCACACCAAACAAGGGACAATTTTAATTGATCCGTAAAATATTTTCTTGATACTGGGGTCCCATCCAGAAAAGTGAAAAGTGGTCCTGATACAGGTTTACGTACTTGAAAATAAGACCATAAAGACATAACAGGGCAGATACTGCAATGGGTTTTATTTGACTGTATGCACATATTGTGAGATCTCCCCTTACTATGTTTGTAGCTTTCCATGTGAACTTCAAACGCAAAAGGTATTTTAGAAGAATCATTAAATAAAAAATAGATTGCACCTGTCTGCAACAAATGAGAATTATTACTAGAGATGTTTGAATAAGTGAATTCCCCAATTCGTAAAAAGCAATTGAACGCTAGCAAAAACATACTTTTGATCATTGTTCTAACATAGGCAGATGAAGCTGTGAATTCTAGGGATTTACACAGTTTTTTTAAAATATGCTGCGTGATAGGTAAGCGAGAGTCTGCTTTGCCCATTTTGTTGTTATACCCTTGAAGACATTTTTTCACTAAGAAATTTGAAGTAGGATCTGGAATATTTTTTATTTTATGTTGAAAGCTAAGAGCAGATATAAATGTAGAGACTGATGATGACGCCATGTTATGTCAAAAACAATAAGAAATGAACAAAACAATGTCTTCAACTGATGCCGGGAAGTTTGCCTTAGTAATGCCATATTCTCTGCTGAACTGTTTATAATGTTCCAAAGCCCTTGTATATGTGGCATGTGTTGAGGGGGCAATTGAATGATGAATTAAATCAGAGGCTATTGCAATCAGAACACCAGGCTGCTCTCTTTGAATGGCAGATTGTTGTATTCTGTTGATTGAACTTCTCTAGGAACTGAGTGATCTGTTGACGAGAAAGATGATCAGCTAAAATATTAGTATGACCGGGCAAATGCTTTGCAATAAACAAAATGTTGTGCTTCAAACACTGTAAAATAAAACGTCGAACCAAGACCATGATCTTTTTATCTTTTGAAGATTGCTTATTAAGAATATAAGCAACTGCTTGGTTGTCAGTATGAAATATTACACATTGATTTTCCAACTTGTTTGCAAACAGCTCAACTGCTAACACTATAGGAAAGAGTTCTTTTACTGTAATATGATTTTCTAACCATGCCCTCGGCCAAGTACCATAAAAGTAGCAATTCTGAAAAAAGCCCCCAAAACCAATATTGCTTGCGTCTGTAAAGAAATTCAGAGTGGCAGAGGTTTTCCATAAATTCGACAAGAGCAGTGATTTGCCATTAAACTGATCTACAAAATGAGACCAAGCCGAGAGATCTGCTCTCGCCTCTTTGTTTAGTCTTCTATGGTGAAAAGGCTTCACAAGACCTACTGATAAATCTATTAAACGTCTGAGAAATGTGCGACCTGGGTTCACAACTGAACATGCAAAGTTCGATAAGCCTACAATGGACTGAATTTCTTGTAAAGTAATTGACTGCTTTGATTTATAGTGTGTCAGGAGGTTTTTAATTTTCTCTAATTTATCTAGGGGAAGCCTTTTTTCCATCAAAACTGAATCCAACTCAATGCCTAAAAAGGGGAGACAAGTACATGGGGGACTGTTTTGTCAACCTTAATTGGAACGCCTAGATCCTTAAATAAAAACTGTATTTTTTCCAAATCTTTATGACTTAAAGCTAAGTCAGGTGGTCCTACACATAAAAAATCATCTAGTAAATGTACTAACTCCCCTGATATTCCCATTTTATTTTCACAAATCCAGTGTAGAGCTGAACTTACTTCTTCGAACAGTTTACAAGCATAGCTTAAACCAAAGGGTAAAACCTTATCATAATAAAAACAACCATCAATCATAAAACCTAGTAATTCCCAGTCAGATTTTTGTATTGGAACAATACGGTAGGCCATCTGAATGTCTACCTTGAACATGCAACATTGTTTCCCATACTTTTGCATTAATCGAGTCGCATCGTCTATATTCTGATATATGACTGTTTTATATTCCATTGGAATCCCATCATTAATTGAGTCGCCTTCTGGAAAACTTAAATGATGAATGATTCTGTAATCCACAGTTACCCCGTTAGATTTTTTGGGGACTAAACCTAAAGGAGAAGAGCGAAAATTTGGAAAAGGTTTTGTTTTAAAGGGACCTGCTACACGTCCCTGATCAATTTCAAGTTGAATTTTTTGTTTTAAAAGAGAAATTTCCATAGTTGCAGATTTCAAGTTTCCACTTTCTAAGTATTTCCGCTCACCAGCAAAAGGCAGTTGAAACCCCGTTTTAAAACCATTCACCAAAAAGAAACGTTTTTCTTCGTCATATCCCTGAAGCCAATAATCCAAGCGGTTTGCCTTTACTGGGGTAACAACTGCGTTTTTATTTTGAGACAACTGCTTTGGGGGTAGGTTTAGTTGTTGTGAATTTTGTTGCTGAGTGTTGTACTGTGTTTTGTTGGCTTTGAAATTTGTGAGTTGTCCCCCATCACATTGTTTTTTAGTATGGGGCCCTCCACATTTTTGGCAGGCATGAGTGTAAGGACATCTTTCCCTGTTACATGATCCCCTGTTGTTAAAAATGTGGCATGGGTATCTAGGCGGGTGGACTTGGACTGTATTCCGAAAGGAATGAAGGGCTTGAGATGTATTGTTATTTCTTTTATATGAGGATGGGAGATGAAACGCCTGTCTTTGTTTATTTAATCCTAATGCCATAGCCTCACTATGTATCTCGGAATTTAATTTGTCCCAAGGATATTCCTCAGGGTTAGAAGATCTCCATTCCCTAAAATTTTTGTCATAGTACAAGGCTGCTTCATCCCCCATACTCTTTGCAATTTTCTGAATGATATCCCCATATTTCATTAAAGCTGGGGTATCTTTGGGATCTTTCTCTGTATAAATCCCAACAAAAACAAGAAAAGCTTGGACCCATTGGTTAACATTTCTTATCTCAAAACCTTGTTTTGATGTAGATTTCATCACACAATCACCATTTGGTTGCTCCTGAATTTCAAAACTTCGTTTACTTTTATCTTTTATGCCTAACAAAGTGCACATGTCCACATATTCATTTGCCCAAATTTTACCTTTTGTCTTGGCATCGATACCCAGCCCTAATGGCCTGCTGATGCTTTTACATTTATGGGTATCAGTAACATCGTCACTGTTCGTTTCATTTCTCTCATTGCTCACATTAGATGCAATTGACTGTTGGGTTTGAAAATTTGGGTTAATCATCACATCTCCCTTAAAGAAGATACAACTCCTTGTGCAACAGCTTGTACCAACACTGGTATTAATGCGGCCACAAGTTCATCATTGGTTTGTCTATTAAAAATATTACTTGTAGGAGTTGGTTCTTCCACCTGTACCTCATTATGCCTATCATCAATAGTCGAGCTAGCTTTAGCCGTTCGCCTTCGTTTTCTTGGAGGCTGTTTGGAGCTCATGACTGTAATAAAATGAAGCAAAAATGCTGCAATGTGTGAATAATATATCTTTATTGTGTAATAAAATTATTACTCCATTAAGTAAATCAATAAAAATATTGACTATCTATCTAAATCACTTGGTAATAAAATTATTACCGCAAGGAGGGTTATAACGGGTATATAATTATACCTAGCCTCATATATGTATAGTTAAACTAGCAATAAAATTATTGCTTAAATAAAAATCTACTTCAACGATAAACGTGGCAATAACATTACTGACCTCTGGTTTGCCACAATAGAAAGTATTGCTCTTCTTATAATGACAGCAAAAGAATTTTTGCTCAATTTGTAATGACATCATTATAAATATCTCTGTGTTGTAACCACAGCTATAGAATTATTGCTTATTATGTCATTGCAGCAATAGAATTATTGCTTAATATGTACCTACAGCAATAGAATTATTGCTTTTTATGTACCTACAGCAATAGAATTATTGCTTATTCTGTAACTACAGCAATAATAATTATTGTTAACCATGTTAACTATGTAACTACAGCAATAGAATTATTGCATATAATATAACTACGGCAATAGAATTATTGCTTATAATTTAACTACAACAATATAATTAGTGTTAACTATTTAACTACGGCAATAGAATTATTGCTTATAATTTAACTACAGCAATATAATTAATGTTAACTATTTAACTACAGCAATAGAATTATTGCTTACAATGTCACTACAGCAATAGAATTATTGCTTACTAAGTAATGACAGCAATAGGATTACTGCTTACTAAGTAATGACAGCAATAGAATTATTGCTTACTAAGTAATGACAGCAATAGAATTATTGCTTACTAAGTAATGACAGCAATAGAATTATTGCTTACTAAGTAATGACAGCAATAGAATTATTGCTTACCAAGTAATGAGAGCAATAGAATTATTGCTTACCAAATAATGACAGCAATAGAATTATTGCTTACTAAGTAATGACAGCAATAGAATTATTGCTTACCAAGTAATGATAGCAATAGAATTATTGCTTACTAAGTAATGACAGCAATAGAATTATTGCTTATTAAATAATGACAGCAATAGAATTATTGCTTACTATGAAATGACAGCAATAGAATTATTGCTTACTATGTAATGACAGCAATAGAATTATTGCTTACTATGTAATGACAGCAATAGAGTTATTGCTTATTAAGAAGTGACAGCAATAGGATTATTGCCTACCAATAATGACGACAAATGAGTAGTAGACTTACTGCTCCATGTAACTTATAAGAATACTTACTCAAAGTTTAATATAAAATAATGGGTTCTAACACATGTACAATGTAATGTAATCACTGCATGTGTAGACTCTCTTGAAAATTCTGAAAAATAAAGCTAATGTAATAAAATCGTGCATTTTTAAATGTGTGAACACATACATTACAAAAATACTAGTATACTAAAACTTAAAATACAGAGTGACTCAACAGGAAGAAAAGTAAAAGTTCTTACAATGAAAATTTTCTACATTAATGGTTGTAATAACTAAAACATTAAAAACAATGAAAGAAATATATGTTTATACAGGTCTACAAATAAACAAAAGATTCGTACTCTGAGATGTACAGCTGCTCCCTTCATTGCGTTGTAGTATTTAAGATACCCCAGTTCATTCAAATGTACACCATCACATAAAACTGGATCTTGTGATTGTTTCAAACCTTTAAATTTCCAATAAATAATGTTCATTAAGCCTCTTTTTATTATTTCACTTTTTAACAGCTTATTAGCCTTAATTACCAACTGATTGTAAGTGACCACTGGACAATGCCTTGTTGACATGCGTTGAATGAGTTGAAATATGTACACTCGTTTTAATTTAAATCGACTCGCAAATGCTGAAGCGATAGATAAAAGTTTAAAGATAAGTTCTTCTACATTCTGATCATTTGCATCATTAATGTCCAAATCGTTCCCTCCTATGTGTAAAAACAATGCATTAAAATTTCCATTCAATAACAAGGTTTCCAATTTGTTGATGTCATCCGTATTATCCACACGGCCTCCGCTAATGCCATAAATATATGAACTTAAGGGTTGCACAAGATTAAAAATGTTTCGACTATTCAGGTCTCTATCACGAGTGTAGAAAAGAAATCTTTTAACATGAGAACTTCCAAAAATAAGCAATGACATATCATGCTTTTACAATGTCAATTCATTAGACACTTACTGTAAATACCAAGAAGCTAAGTTCTAACTCCTGCGAAAGTGACCGAGTGCGGAAAAGTCCGTAAGTTTACAAAGTTTCGTCTCCGCCGTTCACATCATTCTATCGAACTTAAATCAAAGTGTTCTAAAATTAAATGCTATTGTCATACACAATATAACTCACTCGATCGTTAATAAAAATGAAATAGATTCCTGATTACAAAAGAAAATTTTTGCATCCAAAATGGCGGAATTGAGAAAGTGACGCTGACCACCCAAATTGGCCGTTCCCTCAATTAGGCACTGGCTATTACTTTGTATAAGGTGGCTGTTCCAATAATTAGCATTAGTTATTAAATAAATTCAACCATTGCTATTCTGATTAAAACTTAGGCTGGAATGTGCATAAAATTTTTTATACATATAAAATTCATATAGAAATAAGCATAGCAATAAGCATATTTTCTTAGTGCGTGATGCTGGTAGTCACTAATTAAGGTACAAATGAATTGTTAAATGCTGGCGGGACATATAAGTTATCAGATAACATGTACCGAAAGATGTTCTATAGACAAGTTTGAGTGCATAGTTGTAAGTACATGCAATAATTGTGACATTCCTACATATTCAAAATCTCAGTAAAAGATTTTGAATATTTGGGTATTTAACTGAGAAATCTAAATTACACTGTGTTGCTGATTTAAGAATGGTCATATATTGCATATGTCTTCATTTATTTTGTAGACTAAGAATTCCACCCTAACTATTGCTGTGAAACAACCAATACAAGGAACAACTAAAACACCTGCTCACCCATTCAGTCAAAACAACATAACCAGGGTACCAGATACTCTTCTTGTATGTCCATGTGCAATAATGTTGATAAAAGAATAGTTTGTACATTCAATTCATGTTTTACAACCTGTAAATGACTGGCGTTATTTGATGAAATATCGTAAATTTTCTAGAAATATTTAAACACAAAGATTACTTTAATTGTCAACACTGAGGTTGCCAGTTTAAGTCTCACTGCGGAAGGGTGTGCTCGACTCCAATTTTAATTGACAAGGATTGCCTGTTTTCCTACCAAAGGTCTGGTTTTATCCTGTTACTCTGCATGGCTTCCTTCCCCAATATTTACAACATAGATATGTCTTAAGTTTTAATTGACATTGACTGTTTTATTTTTTATTTTTTACTTTGTAAATGTAGGGTTATGTTCAGTGGTTGCTTGTGAGATGAAATAATTTATATACATTTGTATTTGTAGTTTGTAAGCTGCTTAGATCTGGAAACAATAATTAAGTTTTTAGAGAGTAAGCTTAAAGGAAGCACTTCGGATCACCGGTAAGGTCATGAAGTAATTATAATTATAGAACATCATTTTTAATAAACTCTATTTTTATTAAATGTAAATAATACTGAAGTCAGGAGAAAGGGGCTAGCACACAAAATATCAAATAACGTTTACACATATAACACACTCTTTTATTAAGTTTTAAACTTTTATGCTTCTAAGAAGGTGAAGCAACTCATATTAGGAGAAGATACACATGTAACTCAAATGAGTTTTTCTTGGACAAAACTATATCAAACAAGTTTACATCTGATTGCTTATTGTGTTACAAATGTGTTAATTATATATATGTCTCTTTTATTATATTTGTATAAATATCTTGAAATATTTTATACACGATTGTTTATTTTAGTATCAGGAGCAAAATTTTTGAGCTATCTATGGAAATGTTACATAATTCTTGGAAATATGTGTACGTTAAATGAAAATCATTGTGATTTCAGAGTTTTGTGCCGCATATGATAGTTCATCAAACGAGAAATTAGGGAGCCGATGAGATGGGAAAAGATGAGACAAGCTAAAACAGAAAGTCAATTAAAACTTATTTATGTTGTAAATATTTTGTAAATAGTTATTTTCATAATTATATTGGGGGCCTCGGTGGCCGAGTGGTAAAGGTAGTTTTCTACTATTGATCACATGGTCTGTCAACACTGAGATTGCGGGTTCGATTCCCACTGCAGGCAGAGTGTACTCGACTCCAATCTTAATTGAAAAGGATTGCCAGTTTTCTTACAACAGGTCGGGGGTTCTCTCCTGGTACTCCGGCTTCCTACACCAATAAAAACTGGAAGTCATGCAATAGCTGAACAATTGCTGAAAGTGGCGTTAAAACACCATTCAAACAAACAAACATAATTAGTGTATGTTATGTTTTAAAGGTTACATTATGCAGCTATAAATATGAATGTTCAAATACATTTATATGATTGTATTTTTAATCATTTTTTAATCCTTTTAAACAGAATGAAGCAGGAGCTACATAAAAACAAGTTCAAAAAAGACAGATTTAACTCTAAAAACAGATTGACCTACACCAAATTTGCAATTTGTAATATCATGTATGCTTCAACTCTACATGGACAATTACAATAATTATTAACACATGAGAGGCTAACACTTAAAACAGTCTTTTAAAATTTCCAGCTGAAAACAGGCTGACATCCTCAACTTAAAAAACGCTGACATCTCCAACTGAAAACACGCTGACATCTTCAACTTAAAGTACGCTGAGATCATACACTTTAAACACGCTGGTATAACCACCTAAAATCCGCTTTTGTGCATTTACTATATTCCGCTTATTTACCGCTGACAACTAATTTGCATATTGCACTTCAAATCCGCTGATTTGTACCGCTTAATCCCAGCTTCACCTAATTTACATAATTTAGACGCTTCAGCCCAACTTATTTTACACTTCTTTACCGCTTATTGTCCTAATCACTGAACCAAATATGCAAATTAGCTTTTAAAAGCGGTATTTCAGCAGTTCATTAGGTAAATATAAGTAGATTGAAACTAACGCTGATATACTGCTTTTATTCAACTTTAAATCAGCTATTATCAAGCTTTTTGATTAAAAATAACACAGCTGCAATCAAACTTAAAGATAGCTTTTTCTCAACTTAAAATTGTCCTGGGTTAGAACAATATATTAGACGTGAACTTATTAGAGTAAGCGGTATTCCCGAAAATGCTGAGGAAAATACAACGATATTGTCACTGATATTATTAGAACCATAGATAACAGCTATAAGCACGGTTACATATTACGCTACCACCGAGTGGGAAATCCCAAGAGGCTAGATAGAGAATGGAGGCCGTCACCTCCCAGGCAAATTATTGTCAGGTTAAAAGACCATAAAGTAAAAAAAACGAATTCTGAAATGCAGTAAAACACAACTAACTTAAATCACTTGCTAATCAATGAAGACGTAACAAAAATTCGCAGGTCAATCGCTTACAAAGCACGCCATAAATCGTTCATCAAGCAAACGTGGACAGTAGATGGAAAAATATTTATAAGGGATAAATCCGACAAAATTATAATTATTAACTACTCTCAGATACTGAACGTAAATTATCTTACGCCGAAGCTACGGCATCTCAAAGCGAGCCATATGCATTACATTTGGGTGATTATTTATTTAGCATGTGTTACTTTAGTAATAACATGTCGTACGTGAGGCTTTTCACTGTTGTGTTGTACAACCTTTTATTGCATATTTGATACCGCCTATTTTGATAACACTCTCATAATTTGGGTTATTAACAGACAGGTCGTGCAATAAGTAATCAAATACTGACAGATACCCGCACACATGAAAAGTAATCCTGACTGCGCTTACATGTTAAGGACTACTTGAAAAGCAGTCCTATTCAAAATAGGCCAAATAAGGATAAAACCTTACTACATTTTAAACTGGAATTTTAAGTATCAAACCCTTGAACCTTTTTTTTATTTAACAACTCATTTATTCACTGGATTAAAGCAATGTAAACAGACAGCAATTGCTTAATAAATAATAATATTACAAACTGGCATAAAACAAGGCTGCCCATGCTCTTCTTTACACTTCGTGATAGCAGTAGAAATTTTGGCTATTCATATGAGGCGAAATTCAACACCAAAGATATAGAAATAAAACTTGATAAGAAACTCTAATGACACGACACTTTTTTCTAAAATTACAACTTGAAGTTAAGCCTGCATTGAATATCATAGAAATTTTTGGAAGTTACTGTGGCCTAAAGCTTGATAAATGAAAAACAGAATGTATATTTTCGTTGGCAAACTAAAAAGTTGTAGAGATAAGATAGGAAATATTAAAATAACAAAAGAACCAATTAACGTTTTAGGACTACAAGTAGGACACAACAAAACAGAATGTGAAAATTTAAACTGTGAAAAAAGAATACAAATCCCAAAATATATTGAAATCATGGGAAAAAGGAAAATTAACCATCTTAGGAATAATGTTGATCATCAAAACCCTGGTTATACCACAATTTACATATAGAAACAAGAAAACTTTACTGAAGACGATATAATCTCCAAAACAAAAAGTTTTAAAAACTATCATTGTAAGTTTTACGCGAATCTCTTAATAACCTAAAGAGTAAAATAAATATTATCGTAGGAATTGTGTAAAGTACCAAACGTTCTGCTGAAGAACACTAACTAATGAAATATTCACAATATATCCATTTTTTCTTCAAAACGATTTACACCGTGACCGTTGAAACATGTAATATGTTACCCTAACTCTAAATAGTGTGTGTCGTTTTAATATATATCAATGTATTTTTCCATTCTATTTTATTCAGGCGTGTAGGCCTGAAAAAGTCTTAGGGATGCAATTAGGAAGGACAACTTACGCTATGTAAAAATGTTAATATCTTCTAAATTGGATCATGGGTTAAATCTATTTCCCTAATTGTTGTTTGCAGCGTCCAAGATTTATTGATATCAACATCCACGTATGTTCAGTGCAATTTTACATCTCTCAAAACAAAGCGGGTGTGTAACGCTCGATCTGTTCTGCGGGAAGCATGTGCTGGTGTTAAAAGATCGGTTAGTGTAAGGTGTTTAATAAGAGAAACGAGCATTGTCTTTCTGAGTTTAATTCATTGTAATTTATTGTTCGTAACGTATGTAATCTCTAATGCATGCATTCAAATTCATATTACGGTGGTATATTATTAAATTTAATTAAAGTGAAAACCATTCAGTATAATTTGGTAAGCATTCATATTTGCAACACACATCGTTGATACTCACACAAAGAATATGTACACTTAATACTAAGCGATTTTTTATAAATAAAACACTCTATCAGATACAAAATATGAGAGAATAACAATCATTTAAGATTTTGACATCATACATTCATCTCCCTGTGCAAAAGTAGAGTTAATTGTTAAATACCTTGCGCAAACTTCCGCCCAGGGTTATAACTACAAATTTCTAATTGAATACATGTATGTCATTGTGGCTGAGTCCTTGATATCATTTTGAATACTGGTCTATTAAGTAGTGTAATATATTGCTAGTATTTAGTTCCGCCTGAAACAATTTCATGCATGATGTAAAATGCAAACACATTTTAAACGCTTTCGCATAAAAACTGCTATGACAGTCATAATGATATCAACAAAAACAACTTAATAATTTCGTTAAATGTAATTATGATATTGTTTAATAATTTTTTATTTATGTTGGTTTTCAAATGCACAATGATATTATGATATTGCACAAGGCACTCCGCCGTGCTGTGATGTTTATAATTGCTGTTTCTTTCTTTCTAGTCATGAAAAACATCATTGAAAAAGGTAGGTTATTGTTTCTGATTGCATTTATTTACACACTTTTACAAACTTGTTAAAACATAGCAGACGATGCATTTCCACACTAAGTAAAATGAAAGAAATATTATATTTGAACAGGTGCATGCCATCTCGAATAAAGACGACGCAGCTTGTATTTTAAAATATATACCGACTCGATAATAATCTATTGACCTGTTACGAAACTGGTCAAATGCCCTATATAATCTGTTATATTTTAAAAATTACTCATGTTTGTCAATATTATTTCAAAATGTTTTAATTGCAAAAGAGTTTAAACAACTTCAAAAACTAATTTCAATGTCGTCGCAGAAAATAATAAGCTATATGTCAAGCACAGTAAATGAATTACGAGTTAAGTTGTTTAAAGGAGAAATGTTTTAAATATCTGAAAACCAATGCAAATACTTTTTTTCGGTGTCATTAAATAAAACGGAATGAACACATAGTTATTGCGACAGATGAATGCTTTGTAAAGTGTCGAATATGTGTTTTCAATAGTATCTATCTGTGATATTTCAATGCATAAATACACAAATTCTACAAGTAGTTAATAAAAATATATCCAATAAAAACCATTTTAGACAACTCAAAATTGAGACCTTGTTTAGATCAAGATCATTACGTTCATAAAGAGTTCAGAGGGCCTCAACCACGACTGAATAAACGTCAGACTGACAAACATGTCTCCATATTGTGTTTGCTTTTGACCAGAGAGCACATCTGCAAAGTTAAAAGCAGTAAACGAAACATGGGGAAACGAATGCAATAAGACTTTGTTCTTCGCAGATCAACAGAATACTCTTCCAGATGTAGTGTACCTGGATTCTTTTCGGAAAGGTCGACGACATCTAACAGAAAAAGTTATAAAAGCTTTTGAATATGTGCAAATTAATCATGACAACTATGCTTGGTACTTGAAGGCTGACGACGATACATACATGGACAATTTACGAGTTTTGTTATCCTATTTCAATGCCGGAGACCCTGTATATTTAGGACAGAACTTTAAATTTTTTACAAAGCAAGGGTTTCACAGTGGTGGTGCTGGTTACGTGATAGGTAAAGAAGCATTCTATCGTTATTATTTGGTGTCAAAGATGGAAAGTGTGAAAGCGACGGCAACAATGAAGATGTAGATATTGCAATATGTCTAGACAGTCAAGGTGTTGTGGCGTACGATACAACGGATAGATTCCATAGAGAAACATTTCATGCAGTAGCCATGAAAGAACATATAGTGGGCCCCAAGTCTCAGTTGTTACTACAATAGCCTAGTACAAAAGCACAATTTGTAAGTAATGATGCTCGACAAATACATATGTCTCCAATATGTAATTCAACCGGTAAAACAACCATGCTTTTAATATGGTAGTAAAGATAATAAAATATAATATATTGATTGGCAGCTTAAAAGATATAATCAAATTACGATAATTCACATTGTGTAGGGAGCTTGCATTAACTTTCATTATTATTTTTTTATAAATGCAAATTTTCATCTGAGCTTGATACTATGTTATGTTTGTATAAACGTACACTCCTATCAACCAAAGGTCATTAGAGGTTTTAAATAACTAGATATATTTGATTTGAGTGTTATATGTGCAGCTACTTAATATTTGTCACTTTATGACGCACTGTGCAGTGTCGCGATCCGTTACCCTATGTAAGATTATAATAATCTACAGTTGTTGCGATGTTTAGTGGTTAAGCAGATATCTTTGGTACGTTAAAAAGATCTACAGCTTATTAGTTAAGGACAGATAAAATTGGCATAGTATTGTCGACTTATCTGATAGAAGTCAAATAGTGTACATTATTATGGCGATATAATACGAACTATATGTTCAGGTCAACCAAATTAAAAATAAGCTGCCATGTTGATTTATATAAGTCTAAGTAGTTAAATTAATAATTAAAATCAAACAAATACAACTCAATATTCCAATGAACAAGTTTATTTTTATTATTTATTATTTATATTAATCGACCAGTCCATGTTTGTCGGTTTTGCAGATCAAACATTTGTATCTATGAATATGTCTCTTTAAATTATGAAAACTTTACCCTGTATACCTGCACAAAATCATTTAAATAAACAATTCATAATCATCAACATGTAAGAATATTGAAGCATGATTGACGATGTCTGTACCCAGACCCAGAAGACCAATCTAGCCATCAATTGGGATGGTAACAGAATGACTCACGATGTCTTCATCCAGACAGGGCAGACAAAATGACTGACGATGTTTTCACCTGGATTGAGCAGATCAATCTATCCATCAATTGTGATGGTAACAGAATGATTCACTATGTCTGCACACATATCGGTCAGACCGATCTATCTATCAGTTGTGATGGTAACAGAATAGCTGACGATTTCAGCACACAGACTGTGCAGACGCATTTATTCATCAATTGTGATCACGTGATTGTGATGGTAATAGAATGACTGGCGATGTCTTCACACTGATCGAGCAGAACGATATATTCAAAAAATGTTATTGTTAAATTTGATTACAAATAGGCTTTATTGACATATGTTTAGTACTAATTTAAAATTACACACTAATTCAATTGTTTGCACACCTTTATTCTATCTTTATAGGGACGTGACTTTTGCAGTACTTTCATTACGTACCACCGCCGCTTATGTATATAGTGGATATGCTGTTGTATCACGTGACTGTTTATGAGAGAAATTCGAATGCAAGTCTAAATGTTTTTTAATCAAACGTAAGTTAATTCTACTCATGTGCGTCATATGAAGGCGTTATTCTATAGAGTAGAATGTGTTAGAAGTACACTTTTGTATTTATCGATGCTTGTTATATTTATAATAAGGTAAAATAAAACTTTAATCTGACAACAATTTACCAAACTACCGTGTCTACCTATTTATTACCGAACACTTTCAATCTATATTTTTAAGTCCGACATGAAACTATACATGCAAGCTAAGATTGTTTGTTTGTATGTAAAATGAACCCGGACTGGATGCGATTCATATTGTACAAAATATAAAATACTCTCAGAAGCTTTAGTAGAAATGTTTATTTCAGATATATTTATATTTGTTAAAGATAAGTTTCAGCTACTGTTTAGTGAGTCCGACTGAAAGTTATTTTAAGGTGTTGCCTTTAATTTAAAATATTAATCCAGCTTATATATTCTTAAAAATAATCGCCAATTAAGTGTAAAGAAAAGATATTCGTAATTTTACAATTACGTCTACAATTGTCTGTTTTCCCAGGAGTAGCAATCATAAATCTTACGTTTCAGCACGTGGAGTGACACAATGCATTTTGCAGTTAACATAACGTTAAGAGAAATATTCACAAGTTAACGAATATACAACTACTATATATTGGCTGAAGACCCATGCACGCAAAACAAAACAGATGAACAAAAAAGTCGTGTGTTGCTTCTTTTGAATAAGTGTTTAAGATAGTTTAGTCCGACTCAGGACATAAAGCGGACCATGTTTGTGACAATAAACGTGCAATTCCATGTGATAAAACTGCAATAATTGTGTTGTTTTGAGCTCTAAATAAACTTAAACAATTTTAACATAAATAAATCACTATCATGAACACAACAGCAGATCATATAGACACATTTAGACTTAATTAAAAATATATATATATTTCTGTTATTTCACGATCGTCTGTTCTCAGACTATCGATGACAATGTACAGTTTTGTTAATTATATCAAGAACCGTTTGTGCTACAAGTAACTTGCAGGATACAAGGCTAACCGTTTCTGCTTACTTTTGGAATTGTGTACCTTTATGTAAAAATGTGTATTCTAAACTTTGTAGAACGCGTCCAAATTTCTTTACGAATTTGAATGTTGTTTCTTTGTTTTAATGTGACATATTTTATAAACAAGTTTTTCTTGTTCTTCTTCAAAATATCATTATTCAAATATTTGCATTATTGATCAGAGAGTTTGCTGTTTTTTATCCTGTGCAATTAAATCTATGTGGCTAAGTAAGGAATGTCTTACACAACGTCTTTTCCATGCAAAATTACTTAGCGGTCATACTTTACGCGCGTTTAGGAGCCAAAGTCATGGACAAAAAAGACAAAAAGCTTTCTTTATGGTCTATGCGTTTAAAACAAAAACATATAGCTTATAATATCGATAAAACAACAGAGACAACTGGCAAAACTTGTCAATTTAGGTTGAGGTAAGGCGCACTATGCGGGCGGTAGGAATATAACCCACAATCGCAGTGTTGACAGACCACGAGAAAAATAGAAGACGATCTAACATAACCCCTCGCCACCGAGGCCACAACTTTCAATTGAAATCAGTACTATATAAGATACTATTGGCAAAACCTCATGTCATTTAGGATGTATCATCTTAAATACACAAAACTGTCAACAATGAGAGATGTAATGCAGAACCACACCTCGTCGTGTTTCCACTAATGAGTTTTGCTGTGTTGTAATACATAAAAAAATGTTTCCGTGATTTTGTTTCAAAAAGATTTTGTAGACTGGATCCATTTTTTTATAATATTAAATATGTCTACTGCAATAATTCTTACGCTTCTGGACTTAACGTTGCAGAAGTGCCTTGTAACAGGGTAAACAATTAATGTTCGAAAGAATATAAGAATATATAGTTAGTTTTCAACTTTCGAATTAAAAGCTATTGTTCTAACCTCTAGGGTACATTAAGCTGTGTTATTGCTTTGTGCAGATGCATGTTATGTGTGTGTGTCAAATTTAATTGATAATTTAATAGTTACTCCTAACAGTTTTACTTCTTCACATTTAATTATGTTATTCTTTAAATTAAAAGCTATATCTTTATCTTGTGTTTTATTTCATATACTTATGGGATCAGCTTTCGTCTGATTATATTTTAACCATTCAATTAAATTTAGACGGTAAGGCGAGTTTGTTGTCACCAGCATAACTAAATAAAGAAATATCTTTTAAAAAATAATTATAATACCACAGAGCTGTCCAGCGCTTCTCCGGTTGACGGATAGGGTATGCCATCCCAGGTCTGTAATTTATTTTGTCAGTAGCATTAGTTTTCTTGTGGCATAATACTACACTTCAGCTTTATTAAGTTTATCAGATGACATTGTGCTGTTATTGTTTAATCTGGTTATAGGTCTCACAAGCATGGGTTTAACTAATTTTTATAGTTGTTTTATGAAATGCCATTCTTTACTGTTGCCTATTTTTAAATTCACTCTACTTATAAATTTAGTAACATAATGCTCATCTATTTAATATTTTAATTCCCCGATTATTTATTTGATGTTTAGTTCATTTTGTTTAGACAAAGTAGTTATCTATATCAATATGAATATCTTAAACCCGATTTGAAAAAGTTATTCACCGATTTGGCAACATCCAGTTTATCATTTAATATTTTACCATTTTCTTCTGGTATGGTAATGTTACCATTATTTGAAAGATTGGATAAATTGTAGGCCACAACTTGTCAGATTTTACATCGTCCCATCTTTCTACAAATATTTCCTAATATAATCTTCTTTTTATTTTTGTTACTACATTCCTCTGAATGCTATATTCCTCCCAGTTTTGCAATTCCTGTATCTTTTATATAGCATTTGTTTATAAATCGAATTTTTACTTATCAGTTCTTACTCTTCATTTATTATATAGTTCGAGATGAAATATCAAATTTTCCGAGTGACAGAAATCACTGTAAATCACATGTGAAATTATCGTTTATTTTCACTCTCGGGTTTTTTCCCGCCAAAATGTCACAATGGTTTTGTACTATACAGATATTCATCCGCCGTTCATAAAATTTATGATTAAGCATTAAAATTTTACGAAAAAAGTTTTGATCTATATACTAAATAGGATAATCAATTGGGCATCGTGAATATCCAAAATATGATCACTCGTGCCTTATAAAGCATGAGATTAAACTCGTGGGCGGAACAAGTTCCGCGCACTCGTTCAATCAGATGCGTTATGCGGCACTCGTAATCATATTTTGGATATTCACTCCGCCCAATTAATTATTCTATAATTATCATCATATCTAAAATATTTTGTTTTAAATAAAAGTAAAAGCAAAATACCGAACACCGAGTGTATTTCAAAATCCACATTTTCTACACCAGCTACAAAGTTCTGTAACAAACAATGGCAAAAACTATTATATACTTTGCAAACATACTCTTTTTACATTGCTTAAAATTAAAGCGAAATTAAATTATTAACATCACCTCCACCCTAATTTAATACATTCATGCAAACTTTTGGTGAATTTGTAATTAGATCGCCGTTGTGCATTCTTTGTGAAGCATGTTTATTCTTTAATTCAATTATTTAAATCAAATATACCGCATAATGGTGTTTGTATAACACATTGTCGGTATTAACACAATTCATGTCCCCTTTAAACAATAAAGTTGTTGTAGCCTCATAACATTTGTTAATAATGTATCTATTAACTTTACTGAAAGTTTGTGGTCTATAAATAACCAATATAAGCAGTGTTCTTTCAAAGCACGGGGGGGGGGAGGATAACTAAGGATACTTTTAGGTACAGGTCTGCGCACGGAGATTTGAAAACCCACCCTATTCATATATTTCGGACGTTATAAAACGGGACCTAATCATATATTGAATTATAAAATCAGACCTATTCATATATTTTATTACTGCACATCCCAATTGACCAAATAGTACATTCACTACCAAAATGATCAAGTGATGTTAATGTTGTTTGTAAAATCAAAGTGGTAATCATGTTTAGGATGAAAATTGAGGCATGGATATATTTAGATAATTTACAACTACCCAATGATATATTTTTCAATGAAAAAAAGCTACCTATTCATATATTTGGGAGAGGTAAAAAAGTGACCTATTCGGGCCGCACATCCGTATTACCCAATATATACCAAGTTACCCCCTCCCCCCCCCCCGTGTTTCAAAGAAAGAAATTTAATAATATTAAAATCAAATATTTCTGTCTTATAAGGGGGCAGATCTAACCATACAATTACTGCTGGTAATTAAATGTCTACAGTGAACTGAGATTCTGTAAAGCTAATTTCTACTTGTGCTGCAGCCAGTCATAGAATGTGGACTGTATTGTGGCCAACAATCCATTAATTGAATACAACTCGTACCTGAGATTGTTGATGTTAAGTCATCCCGCTAATAACTTGGTTTTTTCCAGATCTTTGATTTGTTGGAAAACATCATCTTTTTCTCCATCTGTTTTATTCAGGTCAATAAATTGTTTGTTTACATTGTTAATTGCGTTTACATTGTTAAACCTACGTTACGTTTACAGTTGACAACGGCTTTGTAAATGAACTTTGACTGAGGGAGAGGAAAATAGTTCTTATTTTGATATTTGACTGCGCCAAACTGTAGACAGTGGATTTATTATTCAATGGAATTTTAATATTGGAGCTGTATTTAAAAAGCAGTTTCATATAGAATTTATAAATAAATTTATTCAGATAATTTATTAAATGTACTGGGTGTTTTTTTATCTGATTGTTCAAAGCCTATTTCTGGACTATTTTATGGGTGTAAGGGAGTTTCCATGAGTACCCTTCGGATTTTCTAAATTTGCAAAAAATTTTATCTGACATGGCAGCCCGAAAATTTAATGTGATATGCGTGAAATAATTCCGGTCGTTTTGAGGGGTCTCTCATTACTCAACGAAACTTGGTGCCTAAGTGAGAGCAAAACATGTCAATAGTTTCCCCTATACAAAAATAATTAAGAGGCCGTTGTCAAGTTGAAGTGTTGATTTTTTACTTTGTTGTCTAAAAGTTTGTATGTCAATGATGTTATTAGTTCAGCCACTGCAGCTATAATGCTGTAACTTTCACATTATTCTGTCAGATAACAGTAAACAATTAAAAAATACATTTTTCTGTCTAAATTTTACTCAAAACATTAAAATTTATGGTTTTAAACAGTAAGTTACATGGCCTTGAATGGCATAAAATTGTCAGATTTCCTTGTAGACAGAAACAACAAAGAATTTAAGAAAAAATTGCTAAATTACTCAAAGGAAAACAGAAGCGAAATTAATTTAGTTATTAAACACTATTGCAACTAAATAAATTTAATTTTGAACAAAAACCAAAAAAAATACCTGTGTGTACTTCAACCCTTAAGAACAGCAATAAACAGCGCATGGGAAATCTGCGAGATTAGGTTCTATATGATATTGCTCACAAATGTACTTTCAACCAAATCCATGATACTGTTTACCCAAAAAGCTAGCAAAGCCAGTAAAATATGGTTTGTATTTTATTTATATCATTAATTTTTGTCTGAAAAACTGATCCAGTAGCAACAGATAGAGTCGGGTCATAATCTAGCACGCACTTTTCCTCCAAAACAAATTATGATTGCATGACCATTTCTACAGGATGTATTTAAATCCAGCATTTTTCTTCAAATGCTTAATTTTACCAAGGGGAAACACTTGTAATCAACATTCATATTTCTACCTTTTAGCAATTAACAAAATTGACACTAATAAAGTTAAAACCTTGTCAACCAAGGGAGATAATTGTAGGCACTGAAGAATGTAAACAAACTATAAAATGAAGCTTTTATTGTAAATATATGACATTGATCCATATTTAAAGAACAAAATTAGAAGATAATAATCCGATTCCTATTTTAGAAATACAATCACAGAAAAGTCTTCATGAGATTACAAAGATAGCTTAAACATTGTTTGTGGGGAAGGCGGGGTGCACATGTAGATGGAAAAAGCCAGGATATGCGCATATATATATATATATATATATATATATATAAGTGACATATCAGTAGGTGGAGTGGTTTCATTTGGTAACCATGGACCTTGTACACAATAAATGCACTCGGTTACTAATTTTAAAAACATGTTTTTTTGCTTTCACCATTTATTTCAAATTCTTGTATTGATTTTTACTTGTTTACAATATATGTTTACAACATCATAGCATTATGACGTCACAGTTTGCATGACGTCATAAAGGGTACTTCAAAACTTCTGGCTGTGTAAATCTCTTTTTTAAGAAACTTCTTTGGAAATATTGCTATTAACCTATTAATAATCAGTTGAATTTTAGTAAATACAAATGTACACCCATTTCTGAACCATAATTATTTGATTTATATATTGAGTACTGTTTAAGAATGTTTGATTGTGAAATTAATACAAAAAGTAGAAAGTAAATGTAAAAATTTGTTCTAAAAGATAAGTAATGTGCCCATTTTTCTTCTTAAAAAGGTAAAATTTTTATAACTTTGGAATTCAGTATTGATATTATTTAAAGATATAGCCTTCCTATGGTTTATTATGGCATATATATAGGTTGCGAAAGCGAAAACTTATCATCCAGCTATAGATATAATGACACATGAAAATTGTTGATTTTTTTTTAAATCAAGTGTTGAGTTGAACAATTGAAAGCGTTAACGTTTGTTCAAAAAACAGGTTGAAACGGCTTTATTTTATATTGGAATGAGATGAAACTTGGTAGATTTGCTCGTAATATGGGGAACAAAATAAAATACAGTAAAAAGTATGAAAATTGAAAATTTTGATTTCAATTTGACAACGGCTCTGTAAATGAACTTTGACTGAGGGAGAGGAAAATAGTTCTTATTTTGATATTTGACTGCGCCAAACTGCAGCATAGACAGTGGATTTATTATTCAATGGAATTTTAATATTGGAGCTGTATTTAAAAGGCAGTTTCATATAGAATTTATAAATAAATTTATTCAGATAATTTATTAAATATATTGGGTATTTTTTTATCTGATTGTTCAAAGCCTATTACTGGACTATTTTATGGGTGTAAGGGAGTTTCCATGAGTACCCTTCGGATTTTCTAAATTTGCAAACATTTTTATCTGGCATGGCACCCCGAAAATTTAATGTGATATGCGTGAAGTTATTCCGGTCGTTTTGAGGGGTCTCTCATTACTCAACGAAACTTGGTGCCTAAGTGAGAGCAAAAAATGTCAATAGTTTCCCCTGTACAAAAATAATTAAGAGGCCGTTGTCAGTTGCGTTTTTAAAATATATTTGCTTAACAACACATAGGTATTATTTGTTATGATTCAGACACTATTTGTATAATGTAGGATTTATTTATTTTTGGTTTGTAAATATTAAGTTTAAATTGGATAAATTTATAAGATGTACGTATTTTAGTATTTAGTATTTTATGTAACAAATGCAATTCGTCTTGCTATTCACTCCTTTTCAAAAAAGGAAACAACTGGTGGAAATGAAAACATGTCCATATACGAAAATAAGTTTGTCGTTTGTTCCTGTGTTTTAGATATTAATAAGTTTATTCATTTACATCAATAAGTACAAGGAGCCTCGGTGGCCGAGTGGTCAAGATAGTTCATCTACTTTTTATCACGTAGTCTGTCAACACTGAGATTACGGGTTCGATTTTTCACTGCAGGCAGGATGTACTCGACTCCAATCTTAATTGACAAGGATTGCCAGTTTTCCTACCGCAGGTCGGGGGTTTTCTCCGGGTACTCCGGCTTCCTCCACCAATAAAAACTAGACGCCATGATATAGCTGACAAATTGGTGACAGTGGCGTCAAACAATATTCAGGCAAACAAACACATCTAATTGATTGGTTGCTTAACTTGTTCTCGTCATGAATAAAGCTGAATTAATCTCGATGGAAGAAACGCAAACATCCAATCAATCAATCAATCAATGAAAATGAGTTATTGTTCAAATTGTATGACACTCTTTTAAAGGGCATGTTTTGTAAAGGTTCTGTTTTATTTTATTGGAGGAGGAATCTGGAGTACCCGGAGAAGACGCCCGACCTTCGGTAGGAAAACTGGCAATCCCTGTCAATTAGGATTGGAGACGAGTGCACCTGCCAGCAGTGAGACTCGAACCCGCAACCTCAGTGTTGACAGTCTACGTGATTAATAGTACACAAACTACCATAACCACTCGGCCACCAAGGCCCCCTCAATCAATTAGAGAAAGATGGAACAAAAACAAAGAAACGAGAGGGCATCCCATGTCCGCCATCTAAGGACGCGCTGCGCAGCTCTGTGAAACCTAGTACTTAATTTCAAATACTCCCAAATTTTAAGAAAACCATTTATATTTATATATCATTAAATATCGAATGACTATAAAAGGCATCGTAAAATAAACAATTGTTTCGGCTAAAATGCGAAACCAGAAATGATTTTTATCTTACGTTTACATGTTCACATGTTTAACTCATAATCTTCTATATATAACCGTGTTTAGTAGTTAATTCTTTATTTCACATTTAATTCTGTTTAAATTCATGTGACACAATGAGATAGTGAATAAAATATTTTATAGATATTTTCGCTTTTGTCGTAAATTTTATTCAGTATTATACACCAGAATTCTAAGGAATTGCGGCACAGAAAGAAAATGGATCAAATTGCGACAAATAAGCTTTTTAGTCGTTTATTATAAAACACCTCGACCTCGTTAGTTAATGTAGCATTATTCTATTATTGATCACCGGGTTGTCTGTTGGACCATTATAGTGAGAGGATTTGCTCGACTGATCATTAAATTTGCAAAGAGCACCAGTTTTCCTGTCTGCTGTTTCGTTGGGTACTCCAGGTCTTCCATGTAAACACTCGACGCAATATTATATAGACTAATATACATTTTGAAAAAAGTGTTAAACAAACTTTAAACATACATATACATACAAATAATGCTAACGCAAAAGCGCGAAGTGAAACAAATGTTACGACTCACGGTTTTCGTTTTTCTCGCTTATTCCGCTTTAAAAAAATTTGAAGACAAATACGAGATGAACGCCTTGGTACACGACGTCAAATAGTTTTTTAATTTATTGCGTGTGTCTTTTCATTTCTTTTTAAATTATTTTTTTTAATAAAATGACAATCTGATGTTTATATATGTTGTCACACATGCATTTTTTATAGATTGGGAGATTTCCATTTATATCATTTATAACTTTTGACCAGTTTTGGTCTTATTATTAGGTTTTAACGAGCGATAAATGGGGACATTACAGTTGACATTTTTATACTTCTAATATTTGCGAGTGAAACGAATTTTTACATTTCGAAATATAAATTTCAAAAACCGGAAGTTGAATAGACGGAATGGAGTTACTAGTCCAAATCAATCCGTCAGATTAGCCAAATCGTTCAAAATACGTCAATGGACGGATGGACAAATTGGGAACGATCTGACGATTGGGAACAATTTGATTGATCTGACTGATTGATAACTGATTGCTGACGAATTTTGGAACGCTGACGGATAGCTGACGGATTACTTAAAGTGTTGCGTTTTCAATCTCAGGTACTGTATACGATGAAAATTATCTAAGTAAATCAGAAAATTAAAAAAAAATATTTAAAACCTAATTAATCTGTTAGTGACACCAGTTAAGTGTGTAGGTCCGGTAACTAACAGCTCGTTACAGTGATCTAAACTATCATCAACATTTAATCTGCCCCAGTAGCAGGAATATCCACAAGGGGCTGCATAATATAAAAAAAATTAATGACCTCACGTAGAGACAACGAACAGTATATTTAATACGAGAATTACGAATGGCAAATTCCTATATGGATTCATGATAAAATTGATAGACCGTACTTTACATATCTTGTACAACATTAAAAGAATCTTGCAATAATCTTTTCTGATGAGGACAAGTGTTAGTTACTGTCTAGTGAAGATGATAAAAGGGCTTGATTTTTTTGTTGTGATATTAGGTTACAAATAAGAAAAGGTACGAGACGGTTTATTAGGTATCTCAAGTTTATTTAGTGTGTAAAGGATAAAGTATGTTTAATATTTTTATCTAGTAGACTGCTTTCACACATGTGTACTGACCTCACTACGATTTTCAACTGTTCAGTGTGTAGCATCATAAGTACACCAAAATACTGACAAAATACTGACAAAAGGCTGACACATGGAAAGTATTAACACAGTCACTTATAAGTTTTGGATGATACAAAGCAAAGCATATCAATTTATCATTTACTAAATTTTTAATTATCTGTTTTCTCATTGAAGATTTAAAAGTAACATTTAAGACCAATTATCCCTAAGTCTCAGATTTTGCTGATTTTCATTTCATAAGTTGCAATTGACCATTGGATCACAAAAATGGTGACTGTTAGTTATAATTGACCACGGTTGCCATGGTAACCGATGCTGTCATTTTTTATCATTTCTCATACTGCGAAATTTCTTATATTCAATTCCCAATTTGTTATTCAATAATCAAAGCATATTCAATATAACATTTTATTTGCTTAATTCAATGCCTCATTGACAATATTCAAAACAGTTTCAAGACTAAACATAAATGTGTAGTCAGAACGAGGCTATGGAATATGTCAAGAAATCATGGATTTTTTCTGGAATTTTTTTACCAAAAAATTTCCATTTTTGCCACTTTTCTGACTCCATTTTCAGAAAATGCACCAAACACAAATACTCATGATGAATATAATTACATAAATTGATGATTAATATTCAAAACTTATAAAAATCTCAATGGGGTAACAAAAGATGTTTTAAGAAAACACTGTCAAAGATGGTAACCATTGTAACTTGTGAAAAAAAGCCATTTCTGTATTGTTCAATATTTCCACGAAACTATTATTTCTTAGGGTTAAATGAAATCATCCTTAATTATTATTTTTAACAGACATCCTATAAACTTAAAATGACATTGAAATCATTTCAGGGTACAGTGTCTCAAGGTCAAGGTCAACTAAAAATTGAGCTTTAAAATATGGAAATCTCGAAGCAAAATCAATTTTAAGTCACCTTGAGTACAACACAAGTGACCTTGAAAGTTTTCTAATGTCATGCTATGTTGAAAAGATCCCTTTTAGGTACATATGATGACAACAATTGTTATCTTGGCTCATATTAGAAGTATGGTCATACATATATTTAAATATCGAAAAATTGCCGTTTTTGTTTTATTACCATGGTAACCAGACTTAACGGTGTTTTCTAAAGACATTTTTTCTTACCCCATTGAGATTTTAAAATTTTTTTAATATTAATCATCAATCTATGTAATTATATTCACGATGAGTATTTGTGATTGGTGCATTTTCTTAAAATGGAGTCAGAAAAGTGGCAAAAATGGTAATATTTTTTACCAAAAATTATAGAGAATAAAGCCCTATTTCTTGACATGTTCAATAGTCTCAGTCTGATCACACATATATTGAAAGTGTTGTAACTGTTTTGAATATTGTCAATGAGATATTGAATTAAGCAAATAAAAAAATTCTATTGAATATGAATTGATTTTCCCCTGAAAAATTGGGATTAGAATATCGCCCTTTTCACTGTATTTTAATCGGCCCAAAATGGCTGAAACAGTTACCATGGCAACCGAAGTCAAATCATAACTAACAATCATTATTTTGTGATCCAATGGTCAATTTCAACTTATAAAATGAAAATCAGCAAAATCTGAGACATGTCATGTCTCACCCTATATGGAAATCCTTTGATCCTTATGGAGAATTGGTGTTAAATACTTGGCAAGCAATACTCGGTCATCTCTCTTGATATCAAATTTCTGCAGGTCTGGTTTTTAAAGAAATTTATCAATTTCAAAACACATTTTGAAATTGTTGGCTTCTAAACTAGTGCTACAATGACAAATTTCTATCCTGCTCGAGCTCCCAATGTTTTGATACAGTTATAAATAACCTTTAACTTTAGCCAACAAAAGACAAATACAAATTACAATTTAATATTGTATTAATTATAACTAATTGCACTCAACTTATTAATTACAATAATAGAGTAAACTCTTAACTTCGCTGTCTTCCAAAGTTCCAATTGGTGTCCAAAGTGAATTGTCTGATCAATAATAGAACTTCTAAATGTTGCATCTAAAAAAGTTAAATGCAAGTCCACTGGTACGAAATATAAAGTCCGATATACCGATTAAGTATCCAATATGAATTCCAGCCACATGTTTTTATTTCTTCTATACGAATGAAGGTCCAAAACAAAATCTGTCCAATAACACGAATGAAAGCTAAAACAAGATATGTATCCAACAACCAAATGAATGTCAATCCAAAATCTCTCCTCCAAATTTACAACCTAGTCCTTTATATATATCTCCAAAATAAAATTTTCAGAATTTAGAAGGTCACGGAATGTTGTTATTTTTGTATCTGACTTATTGCATAATTAACAGTTATAGAATATTCTTTTTCTATTTTTATTTCAAAGCTTTCTAATTGTTTGCTTTATTTGTGTGTGTTGTCAAATAGATTCAATTTATTTTGAAGAGTAGACAAAGTAAAGGTCATTATAATCTACAATATAACCTTTCCTTTTTTATACATTTTAAAAGAATTATTCTTTTAAATGCGTACAATTTTAACAGACAATTTACCTGTCGATATAACAAATGAGTTTATTCATGCATGCTGGTTTCTGTCAGTTGCCTGAGACAAAAACCCAGTTCATGTTTCATAACAATGAACTTGTACTTACTGTTTCATAATTAATGCAAACACTGGAAATTTTAGACATATGCTCCAACAAATGTTTCTCCATTCGAGTGGTAGGCAACTTTTTGTTAACTTTTAATAAATAGCGTGAAATATACCTTGTGCTTTCTTTTCCGCGCTAAACATTATGAAAAGAATATAATGTAATTTGTCTGGAAATTACCTATGGAGTGAGTAATAATAATAATTAATAATTTAACTAATTCTTACAAGCTTACAAAAGTCACTGATAACTCCTGATACAACATTTCGATCCTGTCTGGCTACTTGTAAGCACACTGGAGGAGAGTAATTACGCGTCTGGCATAGTAAATTCTATTAATCTTGGTATCTTTGATGACTTTCCATTAGGTTTAATAAAAGATTCTTATCAGGTCGTAAATGTGGTTTGAGAATTTCGATTTGTTTTGATTACCTGAGCAAATAGTATGTTTTAATACTTGATCAGAAATATCAAGTGAATAATGCATGTCTTTCGAAAAATAAATTTGTCGATTTAATCTGCAACATCGTTTGTATACTACGACACAAAACATAGACTTAACCATTGATAAGAAGGGCCATTTTCAAGTATCACATCCTGTACATGAGGTTGTCTGGAAAGTTTAATAACATCTGCATGTTAATAAATCATATACCAAAAAAATCCACCAATTTGACATATTTCTTTATTCATCTAAGCCGACAGCAACAAAAAGAAACGGTTAACATAAATCAGAAAATGACAATTGAAATTTTAATGATTCCAAAATATATGTCATTGTTGTTGATGGTAAAAATGGCCGCTAAACTTTCTACTTTATTTTGCATAGACAAAGTGCATTATGGTGTCGGAAAATTCATTTAAAGACCCACTTATTATTGCAAGTAAATATAGGCTCAAAAAATAGCGCAAATAAACTTAAACATTTAAGTTATTTGACTGGTTCATGTTTATACTGTGTTTTTGCACATTTATTATCAAACTTCTATGAAAAGTGATTGGGAGTTTGACAATAAAAACATATGGAATCTTTCTTTAAGATCCATAATAGGTGACGGTTTCTGAGCATACTATTGACCTTGGACAACTTGCTAATAACAATTTATAGCCTCTGAAAGTTATATTCCATCTTCTACTCTCTCGATTGTGGTTAAAATTCGTGTTCCTTTTATTCCTACACAAGAAATATATATTCTAGCTACAAAGCTACATATGAATACTTGTTTATTAGCAGTCTCTGTGGTAAAAAGCAATGACAATGGTTGCTGCTAGGACTAAATTTAATAACCGACAATGTTGCTTTATTATATAATTATACGCTTTCTGACGTTAATCTGCTACACATTTTATTTTGACGACATTTTATTTTACATTTATTCTTTTAAATTTTAAGTATCCGGCTATTTTACAAAAATAACAAACTCCGTGTAGTGGTTTGAATCTTTTAAGCTTGGAAATATTTGTATCACAACTCAGTTTTCTTGATATAAAATATGTATACAGGTCTTCACATGGTTTCTAAAGCTGAATGGCACTAACTAAAGAAGATAAATAGCAGTAACTTTCATAGATAATTTATATGAAAGCATAGATGCCATACTCATTGCTTAAAACGAAAATGCGGTGGGTTTAATCATATATTAGCAAATATTTATAAATACGTGGCATTCTCTGTTGGTTAGTAAACCCGGAATCAACTGCACTACAGTAAAACATTTGTAACAAAAAATTTGGTGGGTTTGTTCTTCATGACGTTTTTGTCTGCAATTTATTTATACTTGTAATGTGTCAAATAAGTATGTCATCAATAAGTTGAAAGGGGATATAATACCTTGTCTAAGGGTAAATGTCAAAATTATGTTGTTGAAAGTGGGGTTTGTACCAGTGAACTGTACAAGAGCCGTTAGACCAAGCGATCAATACATATTTAAGAAATCAGCTGGTATTCAGAAATGGTCACCAAACATAGCAAGTAAACAAGGACGATGAACAATCACCAATAAATATTGATTTACATACATTCCTACTAAAAATCCAATCCAACGTTCATTACTGGTACATTGTTCTCATTGTTAGTTTCATTTGGTAAACCTATCAAATGTGAATGTCATAAAATAATGCGTTTCAAGTTGTGTGTGCAAAAACTCGGGATATGGATATGAGGTAAACTCAATCAAACAAGGAATAAAATGTGAAAAGCTGGAACGAGAAATTTTGAGATATGCCCTTTTTGCTTTCAGTATGTCTACTGAAAGAAATGCACTTTTATATAGGACCATCGCTGCCACAATGGTATTTGTAGCAGTCACGATAAAAGACAATTGTAGTTAACACAAGATGACTCACTTTACAGTTTTGTTTGTTGGGTTTCTTCTTTGCGTTGTGTCATCTTTTCCCAACTCAGGTTATGTCCATAACCGTTTTATTATTATTGAACGAAAGATTCTCTTACCTGTTTCGTTCAAATCTTGCTGCTTTATGCTCTTTAAATGCAGGTTCCTCATCTTAAATCAAATGTGGTAAAACTATTAATATCATTGATTATGTTCACTCCAATACAAAATATCAAAGAGTTTAAGCCCTGCCTGGCACCTTTGTCATCATGCTACGAGTTGCCTATTAAATTTTATTCTATTTATGAAAAAGTTATTATAATTGCTATAGGCGCAGCTAGATTTTGACATAATGTAGACGCCATTTATGTTGTTCAAATGCACTTAAACCACTTGTTTTCAATATCGTCTAAAAATACCACGTTCATAATCAAATCAATCCACCAGACTTTTTATCATTTCCACAAATTCTTTTTAATTGATAATAAAATAAACATGCATGTATGTTTTGGTTTCTTCTAACCACAAAATTCTATTATCAGTGTCTTGTGCACTAGTTTGATACTGACCTATTTCAAACTGTTTTCTAGCATTTAAGAACAAAATCAGCATTCTCCGACGATCTGATTAAAATAGTATTATTTCTGTGAAAGTTTGCTAGATCTTAATGCGATATACAAGAAATCGAAACAAACTGATACCAAATAGAAAACTGGACCGCAATGATCATAATTCTTCCAAAAATTGCAAACGTATTTGAAGGTTTTTACTATATGATTGAATTTACGTTTTACCTAAACAGGATATTTGCAATAATTACAACTTTTCTCAACCTTGAACTATAAAGCCGAAATGCAGTCTTTGATTCGAAATTTATACACAATACGATGTTGTAAAGGTGGAGATACGTGTTTCAATATCAGTTTCAGGCTGACGTAGAATTAATACAAGTATCATGATAATTGCATCCGTGCTCAATCATAGTTTCAAATAAACGAACACGTGTGACACACGTGAAGCATCTTATGGACACCTAAGTGTTATTTGTAGCACACTTAGTGTTATCTGCAATATTTAGTCAATTTATTTTTTAATTCCGCTTTCAAAATAGGCTAGTTTATGTATTCTTTTCCGTATCTCAATATATATTTTAAAGCATTTGGCTGTCTCTCTCCCCACTCCCTCCCATCGACGCCTCCACCCTAGTTAAGGGACCATGGTATGTCAACGAATAAACACAAAAATATTTGAAAAGGATAGACAAATCACCAAATGGTACAATGATCCTTAACCCTAGTACTCTTCTCTGATATTAAGATCAACTATTTAGAACGGCAAATAAGACCAGGTATTACTCAGGAGATAAAGTTCTGGTGCCAAAAGTCACAAACAACGAAGAAAGAAGTCCAATGGTTAAAAGATAACCTAGCACACTTGATTGGCCAACTTGACAATATATCTCTATATGTATGGTTGGGAACCTGTGATCTGACAACCTATCATACCAAAACTAAATATTGAACAGCATACCGATCCATTTCAAGCAGTGATAAAAGCAGCAGACTATTTCAAAAAAATAATAGAGCTTCTCCGACCATATCCACTGTGCAAAGTCACATTCCACCTTACTCAATATATTATTGAAACAAAAGTCGTGGCCACCCGGATACGAGCAAGTTTTAAAATCAAGACTGTCAACTTGTCAACTTAGTCCAGGAGCTGAATAGTTAAATAAGAGAAATAAACCAGACACTGCTCTAGCAGTTGACCTGAGTGATAAAAAAATCGTCACCAGAGAAGTGAAAACAAATATAACTTTGAGCTATATAAAGACGTGATACATCCTTCAACGCTATTGTCAAGAGTATGGCTTACGAAGTAAGGTTGCTCAAGACCAGGGCTGCAACTGAAGGATCAGTGCGGACACCTGCTGCCGATAGGTGAATAGCAGTCGACTGTGGGATTATCCACCAGGTACCTATCTGCCTATCGGAAGCAAACATGCCCACAAAGACCATACTAGACAGATCATCAACATAGGGAATCACACTATATACTATATTAATTAAAGTACATTATTTAGAACCCTTTAGAGTTAGGCAATACAGAAAAACATAGTCTAGCTTGTTAACAGTCAGCTAATTGCAGTCGACAGTTAGATTACCCACAACGTACCCTTTGGCTGACTGTTAACAACCTGAAATGGCAATATGCAGATACGTGCGATACATTCAGAAGGCCTAAACCATCGGTAGGTAGTCAAAGACTAATCTCAACATAAAAAAACTTTGTTGCAAAAGCTAGAGGCTATCAAAAGGAAGACACAACTTGAATTAAAGCTTACAGGAGGTGGACTTGTAATTCTGGCAGATGCCACTACATTTGAGCTGATAAAGGATGCCGCCTTTAATTATTGAAAAAGCAAATGGCAGAGGGAAAAGTCATCTTCCAGCAAGAGAAGGACAAGACAAAGACATGTTTATTACAGCTGACATTTAAATACAATGATAGCCAGTGGGGCTACAAAGTCAATACCGCAAGACCAAAACAGATTTATTGAAGTATATCAGAAGGAAATCCAAATAATAGTAGAAAACGTCACACTCGTAATTGTACTCTATTTACGAAATACATTAACCTGAATAGGCAACGAAACTTTTACAATCTCTCGAAGACGCAAGCATAAACAAGCAGTCTTAGAGCTTATTCGTAAACAACTAGAAACGATGAGAATAAACTTTACTGCAACAATGTTTGAACTTATATGCTCCAGTGTGCATTTGCACATTTTGATAAAACAAATAATATAACTAGAAGAAAAGTATCTGGCTTGCAGTAATGGACAGAAAAAAGGAAACCACTGTGCAACCATTGAAATAATTATCTGTATGATATACTCTAAGAATCAATCAACCGAGCCAAAAGAGCCCTGTCAAAATATCTCAACAACATCGAGGCATTACATAATGATAAACGTTAGAAAATGTTTTATAAAGTCAATCGTGCGTATATAACAATATGTTGAATCTGTTGTATTTTTTCAGTGACTGGATTTGACCGAAGTGTACGTTAATTTGACTAATAAACACATTTAATTAGTTTTCAAACTTATAGCTATACTTAGATATAAACAAACGTTTGTAATTTACAAAATTAAGGTGAAAACATTATAGTATGAAATGTGTATGACTGAAGGGGTTGTAAATATATTAGTTAATTTAAAAAACGAAATTGAAGTAAACAATGATTCCATCTTGATTTTAAATTAAAAAGCTTGCTTGTTTGTCGATCTGATACTTAATAAGCTTACTGGTTGGTAGACTCGTTTATATAATATTTTGAACTACCTGTATTGTGTTTTACACGATCCCAGTGGACTTATATCATTCCATAACCGAATGAAAAGATACTTGAAGCATTTAGATTAAACGCCACTGATGAGTCTTATGTAGACGAAACGCGCGTCTGCGTCGCGTCTGGCGTAAGGAATTTGTCACCTTGGTAATTTTGATTACATCTTGTTGGAATATTTGAGGAAAGCCAAGTAACAGCACGGCACGTCCGCGGCTGGCGGACTTGAAAAGCAACTATTTGGGGTTAAGTTGGAAATGAGAAAGTTTAAGATTAATATGTTATGACTTGTTTACGTCATTTATTTATATTGACATTCAATGACTAAGACCATTCGTTGGTCAGTCTTTGTCTAAATTTTTGACAAGAAACACCGTCATTTGTATCGTTGCATAATCTTCTAGACTTGTATATTATTTTTTGTTTATGCTGTATCGTCATGTTTGTCGATCCGATACTTAATAAGCTTTACTGGTTGGTAGACTCTTTAGACGTATATATAATATTTTGAACTACCTGTATTGTGTTTTACACGATCCCAGTGGACTTATATCATTCCATCACCGAATGAAAAAATACTTGAAGCATTTAGAGTTAAACGCCACTGATGAGTCTTAGGTAGACGAAACGTGCGTCTGGCGTAAGGAATTTGTCACCTTGGTAATTTTGATTACATCTTGTTGGAATATTTGAGGAAAGCCAAGTAACAGCAAGGCACGTCCACGGCTGGCGGACTTGAAAAGCAATTATTTTGTGTTAAGTTGGAAGATTAATATGTTATGACTTGTTTACGTCATTTATTTATATTGACATTCAATGACAAAGGCCATTCGTTGGTCAGTCTTTGTCTAAATTTTTGACAAGAAACACCGTCATTTGTATCGTTGCATAATCTTCTAGACTTGTATATTATTTTTTGTTTATGCTGTATCGTCATGTTTGTCGATCCGATACTTAACAAGCTTTACTGGTTGGTAGACTCTTTAGACGTTTATATAATATTTTGAACTACCTGTATTGTGTTTTACACGATCCCAGTGGACTAATATCATTCCATCACCGAATGAAAAAATACTTGAAGCATTTAGAGTTAAACGCCACTGATGAGTCTTAGGTAGACGAAACGTGCGTCTGGCGTAAGGAATTTGTCACCTTGGTAATTTTGATTACATATTGTTGGAATATTTGAGGAAAGCCAAGTAAAATCACTGCACGTCCGCGGCTGGCGGACTTGGGAAACAACTATTTTGGGTTAAGTTGGAAATGAGAAAGTTTAAGATCAATATGTTATGACTTGTTTACGTCATTTATTTATATTGACATTCAATGACTAAGGCCATTCGTTGGTCAGTCTTTGTCTAAATTTTTGACAAGAAACACCGTCATTTGTATCGTTGCATAATTTTCTAGACTTGTATATATATATATACAAGAGAGAGAGAGAGAGAGAGAGAGAGAGAGAGAGAGAGAGAGAGAGAGAGAGATGAGATGCATTATTGTTTGTTAGGATATCTAGCTCAACTCTTTGTAGCTGTATAAATAACATAGGCACTGCTCACAAGAAAATTTATTGATCTCGAGTTAATTTTTGCTTTTAGAGGATTTTTTGTTTCTTCTTAAAGTCGTGTGTCTGCTACAATCCAATTTTGTCATTGTGCTGATTAACTTGTCTTTAAGCTCTTACACATGCGCATATTGTCATAACACAGTTGGACAAACTTAAATCAATTTTTATAAATGTGATCAAAAGAGTCTTAAAATGTTTAATTATACCTGAATAGATAAAAGTTAGATTATACCCGAATAGAGATCATTTGTCATTTGCTTGCTAACAAAACAGGCTACTATCCCAACAATTTTGGTAAATCACCCCAGTAGATAATAAGTAAAACTAAAAACGAATAACGATTGCCTTTTCTGGCTTCTTAAATTCGTCAGACATTTTTGCTAAAACGGTAAAGTATTTAGATCATTTGGTACGTTTTAAAATATTGTTTTGCCTTGAGTATTTCTAATATCTCTAATGAGTCGTCAGACAAAGTACGTGTCTGACACGGTTAACTATATAAACTTTATATATTTGATGGTTTTCATTCGATTAATTGACGAGTACTTACGCAACTCCAGCAAATAATCCTTTAACATGGAAAAATTGTATGCTAACGATCTTCCTTACATATGACTGAAGGTAAAATATATTGGATCGCAGAATTTATTATTTCCTTATATTTTTTGCTCTCACTTAGGCACTTGTTGTGCATTGTGAAATTTCTCAAAACGGCAGACTAATTTAACCTAAAAACAATAAATTTTCTGGGTGTCATGTCAGATAATTTTTTTGGCAAATTTAGAAACCCGAAGGGAATTCAAGAAAAATCACAAACACCCATATAATAGTCCAGAAATGGCTTTGTTTGTTTGTTTGAATGGTGTTTAAACGCCACTTTCAGCAATTTTTCAGCTATTTCATGGTCGAGTCGAGTACACCCTGCCTGCGAAATGGGCTTTGCACAATCAGCTAAAATAGCCAAAATATTTTAAAAATTTTCTAAATAAATGTATTTAAAAATTGTATATGAAACTGTTTTTTAAACACATCTATACTACAGTTCTGAGCAGCCAAATATTAATAAAGAACTAGTTTATTTACAGAGCCGTTATCTTATTGGAAACGCAATTTTCAGTTTTCGGCGCAGACAAATATCAAAAGCAGAACTAATTTCCTCCCTCATTCAAAGTCCACTGACGAAGCCGTTGTCAATTAGTCCTGTTTTGACTGATTGATTTGTTAAATAAATGGTAACGGAATGTCCAGCGAGAATTATAAGCTATTTTGAAAACAGATTACTAAACAACAACCACGTCAATGTATGGTGCAACGTGACAAAAATCAAAATGCAACAAGAAACGAAAAAAGTGTTGAGTTATGGCAGATAATTTAGTTTTTTTAGCAACTACAATAAGCCTACTCTAAAGTGAGGGGCCTTAATTCCTTTATTATGAAAGACACGTTAAAGTCAAGACATGGTGATGCGCCCTTTAGTCCTGTGGGTCAAAAAAGGAAAATCCTTTTTGAATGAATGCCAAGTGTTTTCACATACTTCTCAAATGTAACAATACTTTTAGTCATATAAAATATAATAATTTTATATAAAACAAGTTATTATGAGCTAATGCCCCTTGATGATAACCCCGCTATGAAATCAGAGAGGTCTGAAAATAAATCCGAAAATATGGCATAGCTAAACAACTATTAACAAAATTTGAGTTGTATAATTTACCTATGGGGTACGGGAGTATAATTATAACTGTCAAATAAATTTTCTTTATCAACCAAATCCGGAGTAATTACGGATGTTGTCGCCATGTTACGTCTCTCTTTTGACAAGTACTGAAAGTTTATCATAGCTTTTTACAGCAAACTCTTCTGTTAAACAAATTATAATTATTGACGTAATTATTTCGGTAACATAGTTACGAGATTTCAGATATGTCTTAATGTTTAGAAATGCCTTTAACAGCGAATTGTTTGTAATATAATTGTCTTTAATATAAGATTAGATATTATTCAGAACATGCTGAACCCCAATCTCAGATAATGACTTTATCCTGATGTAAAGCTCGTTTTGTGCTTTTCGTGATATGTCATCCTTGAGTACCAACTTTTAAAAGCATATATTATTTTAAATTCAAAGCCATTAACATATGACGGAAAAGTATTAAAATGGCTTTAGGGTTAATACATTTTGTCATCACTTTGATGGTTTAAGCATATAAATGATACCCTGATAAAAGAAACCATGCTATTTTTATAGAATATCTAGAACCTTTCGTTCAGTACACCTTCAAAATAATGTGGATTAAATTCTGTTTTGATGTTAATGCTTATTATGTCAAGGACTCCACATTTTTAAGAAGTTAAAAACAAGTAAACTTATTGTAGCCGCTACAGTAGTTTAGGTATCTCAAGCTCTCAACTGAAATGCACAATCGTTTATTATTTATTTACTTGATTTTATAATTTAAAAAGTTCTCTTTAAAGTATTAAATCGACCAACAATTTGTGTTGTTATGGTTTCGATGATTGAAGCGACGGAATAGAATCAACTTAACTGTAATATTATGTTATGATTAAGTGAGTCTTATTTTTCATTGAGTCAGAATAAGTGACAGCGATCACAAACATTTAGGTGCTTTGAAATTTAGAGGGTTTGAGTAACGAAGTCAGAATAAGTGACAGCGATTACAAACATATAGATGCATTGAAATTTAGAGCGTTTGAGGAACGAAAAACATTGTCCTAAATTTAATTTGTTATGTGGTCCGACAAGAGAGTCATTATAAATCTGGTCAATGAAGCATAACACATACAAATATTTATTTTAAATTTGATATAAACTAATGATCATCCTACTCAATCAGAATAAATACAACAAATAAGAGAAAACATTATCGTCCTACTTATGAGATTGTTATTTATCATAACTCGTCAGGACTCTAAAAGTATAGATCCGCAAAACATAACACAAGACTTGAGAAAATATAAAATGATTAACAATTTAAACGTAGCTCATGTTTTAATGTAAAACGTTACGATTCTAACCATGATCATATGTATTGTGGAAAAAAATCCAATTATTCCAATTATACAATCAATGTTGAACTGAAATTACAAACGATATACAAAATACGACTTAAGCGAATATGTTGCCATTCTTTTCTCTCTTTGACATTTAATGGAAGTTATTTGTTATCTGTGGAAATAAACCAAAACGAAGTATTGTGTGCTCTTCTTCATTCTGTAATTTGTTCACAACTATTACATTTGGGAACGTTGACAAGTCCAAGTTGCTAAATAAGCTTTATTCTTATTCATACTAGGACTGCATAGCAATATTTTATTTTAAAAATTCTTTTAACACGATATCTTGATAGACTGTTGATGTAAGCTACGTTTGAAAATAAAATCGTGAATTAAAGAGCAAATGATTTATGTTGATTCAATTTATAGATAAAAATTCGTGGATAAAAATGTGTCTCGTATGTTATAAAACTTAATTTCTCTTATAATTATAGTTCGTTATAAACACTTTAACGATTTAGATTTTTGTTGTACTTACATGTATATGTCCTCATATTTTTACATACAATCTTGCATTAGTCTGTGAAACATGTTTTTAATTAATTACTTTATGACTTGGGTGTTAAATTTCTTCCATCCTAACTAAAGCTAGAATCCTGATCCATAGACGTTCAGCAATATCCAATCAATTAAGCTTGTATACATTTGAAATGAGAACAACTCGAATAGGGTGATAATTTCATTCCAGTATTTATTTCATTTTTATTGGTCGAACTACCGTTATCGTTCATTTTTTATAAAAGGATCTGATATATGAATACATGTTAAAATAAAATAGTGTGTTTATTAAAATGAAATATATTCTAGAAAAGCGGAAACCCTCTGTCCCTACTCACATATTTATACTTTTGTAGTTGCGGTCAACATTTTCTGTCCTGTTTTTTTGGTCTACGTTTTAGAAGTAATTTTCTTTTACTTAATTAGTTATGCACAAATGTTTTATGTATACGCCGATATTTTTTACAGAAAATGCTCAAGATATCTCAATTTTTCAATAGCAAATTAATTACTTTATTTCAGTAAAGTAGCTGCCATCTTAAACACGTTTTTAAAAATGTTGCTATATGTATTCGAAGTAATAGAAATACAAATGATCCCAAATTGTGTTATCAACTATGGAACTTTAAAGAAGAAAAATAATCGATAGAAACACTTTAAAGAGTAAAACTGGCCATTTGTCATTATTGGTGTATTGCTTTAATAAAAATGTGCCTTTTTGGACATACATATTGGGTTTTGTACAATAAACAAATATAATTAAGTTCGTTTGCAAGTTGGGGTTTTCCCCATGTACTCCAGCCTTCGCAACAAAACAAAAACCTTGACGCCACGATAAAGATGAAAAATTAGTTAAGATGGCGTTAAATCCCATTCAACGAATTCCAATTACCACGTGTACATGTTAATTAAAAGTAATATCAGATAAGAATAACTTGTGCAATTTTCAAGTGTTTGGACATGCACTGTGTTATTCACGACATATTTCTTCTATATTAAAAAGGGTTCAGTCAATCTTGATTATACAGACACATTCAGATTTACGTTAGCCGTTTATCATTGAATTTTGGCTGTGCACATCTTCTGTTTAAAAGATGTGTAAAATGTTAAACAAATATTTTCCGTTATGGCGGGGTGGATGGTTGCGAAACACACATTTCCAAATCACAATATAGCGTATAATAATGCAACTATTAACATACATATTTAAAATTTTATTCAAAAGCAATACAATAAGCATTATCAAAAGTAAGTTGCATACTACCAAACATCATAATAAATAAAGGAATCGGGATGATAACATCTTTAGCATGAAAAAAGGGATTACAAAACCTTCAAGCAAAATTAAAACTAGACGATGAGTTATTTTACCGACAAATATTGTACAGTATTTGAAATCTTAAAATGAGATTCTATAATAATATTTGTGTCATTTCAAGTCGACAATATTTTAAAACAAATTGACTACACTAAAAAGACCCAAAAAGTATAAACAACACAATCAGTTAAAAACGTATTTTTAAGCTTTTAGATCAATCTTTCGATAACAAATTGTTACCGTTTACGTTAAATATCTGTGTAGTAGTCCTCGTTTGTAACTTGGATATTTACTTTTACAAATTATAATTTTAGCTCTTCCACCAGATAAATTACAGTCGGCTAACAACCATTATGGTCGAGGGTTCAGACGGGGCTTCTATAATAGACCTGCCAACGCAAGCAGAAAGTAATTTAAAGTACTCTTTTCTAAAAAATGTGCTGGTCACTGTATAAATAATAATATTTACAGAGAAATTAATAATTTCAAAAACTGTTGCAACAAAGTAAGTTATTTGTTCGTCATCTTCGAAGATCCCTGCATGCCATAAACCTGCTGTCACGCGGCCTGGAATTAAACAGATGAAGTAAATGGTGGTTATTATAACAACTGTTCTAGAAACTGCTGTTTCTTTCTTAAGTCTGTCTTTTTCAAAACCTTGTGACATTTCGCTCATGCGTCTGCTATTTCTAATTAGTCCACGAATAACTAATATATTTGTAATTAAGATGATAAGGAACAGAATACCACGAGTTACAATGAAATACGGCAAATAAAAGTATCGCTCAAAATAAGGATAGCTGATATTTTCTGATACAAGAGGACGTATAAGAACAAAACAAAAGCATATTGCGTATCCAACTATGTATATTCTGATAGTAAGTTTCGTGTTCCATGTTTGCTTAAATTTTAAAGGACTTCTTACGGCGAAACTCCTTTCACATCCAATAATCGCAGCACACAAGCAACTACTTGTTACTAAAGCATCCTCAAAATAAGAGATTTCTTGCGGTAGCACCTTTACCAAGAATAGTTGCAGTGGTATACTGGCAATGATCGGCAATACAAGTAAGTCTGAGAATGACATAATCCCGATAAGTACATTAACAGATGTCCACAGTTTTCTTTTGAACAATACAATTAACGTCATCATGTTTCCGATGATCCCAAAAACTCCAATACAAAGAACTACTACCACGTACCAAAGTGGCATATACTCTAGATCAACGTTGTTGAAAATTGCACCAGGAGATGTAACACCATTTTTACCAGTTGATGTCAAGGCGTAATCTTTAACGGTTGTTTCATCCATCGTTATCTGTTTCCAAAAAAGTAGCTGAGCTAACGAGATTTCCTTCTTATCTATATAATATCAATTGCTCCTGATAACCTATGAACGAACATTTATGTGCAAAGCAATCTATTTATTCGCAGAAATGAGAATTTGAGACTTGTTTGTCAGCTAGATGTCCTGCTTAGCAGTGGTAATGAGATCAAGTCGGATTTCATCTAAGCGTATGGCCTTTTCAAAGCCAGAAAATTTCTAACATTTGAAATCTTAACGTCCAGCCTCTTCAAATTCTTAGTAAAGTTTATTGCAAATTCATATCCGCAAATATTTTAATAAACCGAATCCTATTTATGCAATTTGAATAATACATGAATTTATTAACTTGTTGCGACTCATTGCGCTTTTGCACTAGGTACAATGTAGTCCTGATTGCAGTGTGGCATATTAGTAATTACAAACTTATGTCTATTTCTTCCAAATGAATCTGCAATTCGAATCAAGCTGGAATAAAGACGGTGATAAGGGCGTCAAAATTAAGATATTATATAAGCCAACATACAAGTCATCATGCATTTAAATAAACCATTGTTCTATATGTTTCATAATAATACATGTGGTTAGATTACTCATGTTTTGGTAAGCAAATATGATACTGTGTACTAAATATAATATTTTTTAACTGTGAAAATGGCTCTTTGATGAAAAAACACAGACAGACTTGAAAGTTGATATATACAATAGATGTCAACAGAAAAGCCAAACATAAAAAGCAAGACTTTTAATAACGGCGCAGTATCCCTTTAATTAGCAGAAGACATTAAGACGTGGAAAATTTATTCAATTGCAGCGGATTTGTCTGACTAATGACCAAATGTTATTTTAGGTGACGTTATGGTAATTTTTCTGAACTGCAGATTATGTAAAACACGACATTATTCAAGTATTTTTCCGCAAATGAATATAAACGTGCTGAAGATATTTTAATAGATAGGAAACATAAACCTGAAATTTATCATTATGGAAGTTAGACACTGTTTATTTCCGAAAAAAAACGTCATAAAAGAAATAATCAAACCTTTTATGCACTTAGAGTATGAAGAGTATATTCTCAAAAGATATACATGGGTATATAGACAATTACTCTAATAAGAATAAGTTGATTAATAAGGTTGAAGAGTACAAAGGCATCATTAGTCTTTAAAAGTCAGTGGGAAATTCCCTCGTGCTAATTGGATACTACAACCACACACCATGAATTGTCTGTTGTTCTGATTAGTCGAAAACGCTGCTTTAAAACGAATACAAATCAAGTATGGTTTCAAATATATATTCCTCATGTAGTGTTGATTTTTGAAAAAAGGAAAAACATGGACGCTCTAACCAATCTTTGCTTCAAAATGACATACATTTTCGTGTTCCTGTTTTCTGAAACAATCATTTGTTACCTGGTTAAAATTATGTTTGTGTGATTTTGCAATAAAAAATAATCGAAGGTATCTAGGAGTGATCGTAAAGTCAAGGACAGATAAAACAAAGGTCAAACAAAAGAGTGTACAAAAACAAAAAACTATTAACACAATGTACTCCGGACAAAGAATCTTAACTTTGTTTTGAGAGGACAACAAATGAATTCTTATATGTAACTGGCTGAAATTCATATTTACTGAACTACAATGTCTTCGCTATTCCTCATTCCCAAGATTCTAACCTTAATATATAAAGATGTGGTTTTTTAACAAAAGGAGGAGGCTCTTACCAGTGCTATTACTTTTCACCTCAATCAAGACAGGGGATGTCAGGGTATCGCTTAAACATTGGTGAACGTGATGAATATTCACAAGAAACAAAAGAACAAAATTTAACAACAACATAATGACAAAATAAAAATATGTATGTTATATCCAGATCAATATTATCCATTAAACATTGACTCGCAAAGCAACTGATAAACCTGTAGGACGCTTCATATTGCAGTAAAGTAGTTAATCACTACTTAAATTGTAATTCATTAAATCGGAGTGCATTGGTTGGTATAACATTATGACTATCTTAAAGGAAATTTACGAAACCCCAGAAGGCCCATTCGAGATTCCAGAATCGAAATTCGAAACTCGAGATTCGAGATTCGAAATTCAATATAGTTATAACCAATCAGATTGCGTGTGACAAAATCGTCTACCAATCGGAATAGGTCTTATATAAACGTAGCCACGTGCTTTTAAGTTCGCGGGTTTTGTGCAGTATTATTGTGGTCTTTAAAATTATTTTTATTTGGGGTTTAACCTAGACTGAGTAGTTTCAGAGGATTTGTGCTGACAAGATAATTAATAGGTATTTTCAGCACATTTCTAAATTCAAAGGGCCAAAATAAGCCAGTTGCAGATCCAGAAATGTCAAAAAGGGGGGGGGCACTCAGGCACTGACTGGCTAAAAGGGGCCCACTTTTGGTCATGCTTTAATGATTTCCTGTACATCCAAATAAATTTGTCCGTCAAAACTCTGCTGAGCACCCTCTGGATCAACCCCTGATAACCCCCACACAAAATTTGAGGACAAAAATGCCCTGATAATATGTTGTACCTACAAGTTTTGTACAACTCCATACAGTAGTTTCAAATGAGTAGCTCCGACAAGATGATAAATAAGTATTTTCAGCAAATTTTAAGTTCAAAGGGCTATAACTCCCACGAAAATTTGAAGATCAAAATTCCATGGTAACATCACAACTACATATGGTGTACTTTCTACACACCAAGTTTTGTTGAATTCCGTTCTACATGTACATTCTTGTTTCTTGATTTGTAAAATCAAGATGAAATTGTGAGCAGAATTAATTTGATAAAATAACAAATAAAGCTGATAAATTTTATTTTTTTAAACAAAAACATGTTGAGCACATTCATTCTTTGACAAATTTGTGGACGGTTAAAAACCCCAAATAAAAATAATTTTAAAGAAAACAAATATATTGCACAAAACCCACAAACTTCATAGCACGTGGCTACGTTTATATAAGAATTATTCTGATGGGTAGGCGAGTATGTCACACGCAATCTTATTGGTTATAACTAAATTGAATTTCGAATCTCGAGTTTCGAATTTCGGATCTCGAATGAGTCTTCTGAGCTTTCGTAGAAATGTGAAAAATTTAACATTTTAAAACAGGGTGTTGATAAGAACCTCAGGGACAAGATAAAACTACATAGAACACCATAGTCAAGACACGAAAAGAACACTGTAAAGATACATACATTAAAAATTCTTTTACACCTCGCATGATGCAAATGCTGTCGAATGTTATCCATTGGATACTACGGGTTCCATCCCGGGAACAACATGTATATCGGACTTTAATTAAAATATTATTCGAAGGGGCGTAAAAACCCTATCAAATAATCCCGTTGGTTACGAAAATTATATAATAATTATAAGCCTCGCTATTTGTAACTCGCACCATGAAGAAAATTCCAACACTTCTTAAACATTTCTGTACTAAAATCGATATAGTTATACAAGCATAAGCAGGTGATAGTGTTCTGGTGCAAGACAAGATTATTGAAGCTATCATGATATTTATATTTAAACCATCTGTAGTATCGTTTTTATCAATCTCAATATAGGAACATTAGATGGCCTGAAAACACATCAAGGGCAATAACTTGGTAAGAGTTGGTCACAGTGTCTGGAATTCAGTGATGATTAAAATATTTATAATATTCTTTAAATTTTATAAATCGCAAAATGTCAAAGCATTGATAAATTAGGTATATTCTACCATAGAACATTTAACACTGATCAATTTCTAGGGCCAAGCAAAACCACACATTAACATGCTTTGTAACAGGACAACAATAATTTGGTAAAATGTTTGTTTTAAACTGAAACTTTCATGGTGTATATTCTACCATCAGACAATGTGTTACAATTTCTATTACAAAAAAATTCACGTATTACCTTAATGTCATATGACAGTACAAAAGATACATCGCGGCTCATATGCAACACAGAACTACAATTGAGATCTTTAACAAATTAACAAAAGAAATAATTTGCAAAGACAACGTAAAATGCTCATATAAATTGCAAACAAGAATTGTATAAGGTTTAAAAACCGGGAAAACGATCTGTTCGCAAAACTCAAATGCAAGACCCTGTAAAACCAGCCTTTCAAAGAGTTTGCTTCTCTTTTGATAATAGCACCCGATGGAATTTTCATGGCTCTCGACAGCGATCTATAGCTGTTAATTGAACCAATATATTATTTCGCAAGAGTTGATTCAAGTTCACGATCATAGGATTCTAGCGAACGTTGTTTTTAAAATGACTTGTTTTAACTTGCATATCGCTGTATAAATTATGACTCACAACATCAATTTTATTCTACTATATTAAGCAAGATGAAACCACGCTGAAGTCGTGTCACAATCGCTACAATAAATAATGTATAGACATATAAAAATGAAAATGTCGAATTTATTTAAAAAGAAAAAATAGGTACAATTTAAAGTGCCAAATATCAGTCAGTAAAATAGAAACTATTCATTTGCTGTATAATTTGTCAATAAAGCGTATTATATATAATTTATCAAATATATTTGAACAATTACCAATAAATGAAAATGTCGGAAAACGTCAAATGTAACTTTTTACGAAACAAACTATTGTTTTCCTTTCAAGTATTGATACCACCTCACATTAAAAGTATCAGATAGTAAAATTGCTACATTTTGTTTGCTGCCTGTTGTTTGCTTCAATCAACATGTTATAAATAACTCACATATTATTGTGTAGCTATCAAATATAATTTACATATAATAATGAGGACTTTTGTTTAAGAATTGTTTCAATATTGACAACATTTAATGTACGGTGTGTCAGAAATTGGAGCTATTTATTTTCTGCAAAATATATCAATTAAGCATATTATATATAATTTATATAATATAATGGAGCTATTTTAAATAATGTATATCTAATAATGTCGAAAACGTAAATAGGTGTAATCGTTCCATTTTGTTATATCAAGCATCTCACGTGAGAAGTATCGGCCAGTACAATAGGAGGCATTTCATATCATTAATATGCAATGAAGTAAATGGTTATAAATGAGAACCAAAACACTGAATCAAACAGCGTGCATTCATAACTAGCACTCCACAAATAATGACTCCATTTCAGCTGGTTCTAGTAGTAACGTTGGTAAGAACATTTTAATTGTTTAGTATTTTTACGTTATTTTAAATATTTCAATTTTTATCTTCGTGTAAAATTGTCATTTTTTCAATCATTAACATGTTTATTTTAAAAACGGTTAATCCCAGAGTTTTTGTCTTTCTATGTCGCTAAATAAGTAGCAAATAAAGTACAAATAGGACTTAAGTATTTAAGTTTCCCAGACTCGAGTTTTGACACTAATAAATCTTCTATACACAGATAGATATAATTTTAAAACAAAAGAAGATTGCTACAAGTAGTCGATTTTCCCGCGCATCAAGCATAGAGGTGTGAACACTAAAACGGAAAATTATCTTTCATTATTGGAAATAGTAAACATGTAATATTAAGTAGAGGCGGATTGGTGCATAAGAAAGAAAACATCAGCTAACATGATAAGACTTGATGTGCAAACTTGAGTATAGTTCTTGGCAAATTGTATTATATATATTTTTTATGTTTGAAAAAGCTTCTGTGAAAAAGCATATCATATAAAAATCAAAAACTCGATTTCAAATCATCTAGTTTTATTCTGAAATTTAAATGGTACATTTATACTAATATTTGATGTTATATGTATTATTTTTGATGAAACGGTCAAAGTGTCGGAACTACTGCAAAATTTGACTCAACATTGCGGTAGTGTATGCACAACTACATATTACATCGCGGCGCGACAGACAAACGAAGGGACCAATACCTAATTCCGTTTCGGTGGGGAACAAAACTAAACCAAAGGAAAGAACAAACAGAAGATCGTAGAAACCCATTCTGATATTTTTATCATTAGTATAATTTGATTCTCTAGTCCTTTCTAATAACAACGTGATTATAACAATTCTTAATGACAATTATAATGGCCCCGAAAGACAAATTATCAGTCTGTTAGCTGTAAAGTAAGCCTTTAATAGCATGTTAGCTCTTATGACATGAAAACAGCAGTTATTTCTATAGGTGTCTTGTGTTATCTAAACTATACATTGGTTTAAACCGTGCATTACAGTGAGGAACGGAAAAAATATCATAAAGTGGTCGGGTTGTTCCTTAATAAATGAAGAAAATGGTGCATTTAGTGTTTCTAATTGCTTCATAATAGTTCTGTTACAACAATATTCAATAGCAAAATTATAAAAAAGATTCTAGCATGTTGACACATATTATGATATGAAATAATAAATAACGGTAATGATCTTTTGAATATGGTCTCGTTCAATGTTATCTAACGTTTTATGTTTAAACTTATATGTTGACAGTCTATTCTGAACAAGATGCCTGCGCAATTGTTTGTTTTTCTCTTGGAAAGCGATGTATGTCAAAACACAGATTTTCGTTTTGTTTACATTTTTCACCATTAGCAATCAGTAAAATGAACCGTAGAAGATATAATTATTATTAATAAAACTTAATGCCACTGAATTGCCAAAGAAATGCATCCATATATCCAACATTTCCTTCTTTTTGATAAAAATAAAACTAAAATGTTTTTACATTAATTTTGAGTGTTTCTTAACTCTTATCTTTTTTATTGTGATTACACAAGTATAAAAATGCTTTGTAGGAATTTGTTATGTACTCTGACGTTATAATGATGTTTCAAAATTATTTGGTAAAAATGTCAACTGCTTCAAGTAATATGTAACCTAATGGCATGTTGGAGTTGGCTTCCGTTCAATACCCGAACCTAGGTTGCCTTGTTTTAAGGAGGTTAGTCTACTGCTGATCACGTGATCTCTCATCACTGAGGTTGCGGGTACGAATGTCACTGCGGGCAGGGGATGCTCTTTCCAATATTAATTGACAAGGAGTGTCAGTTTTTCTACAGATGGTTAATGGGGTTTTTCGCGCATTCCTGATTCCTCGCCCACTTAAAACTGGACGCTATTATATACCCGAATATTAGACGAAACGCGCGTCAGGGGTAGCAAAATTTATTGCCTGGAACTTTGTTGTATTTTTGATTATGTTTTACGAAAACAAAGTTCCAGGCAATACATTTTGCTACCCTTGACGCGCGTTTTGTCTATTCTAGACTCAGCACATGCGCTCTACCCAAAAGATTGAAAATGCTAAACACTATATGAATATGAAGAGCATAGAACAATAAAACCAAAATATGCCGAACTGGAAACCAAATTATGGCTTAGATCATCCTACACCTGAGGTAGGAAGACCCTTAAAGTTTTCACAATTTTGAAATTTACACGCACAGTTTCATAGCTTTGATGTATTCTTCAACACAAAAGTGTTGATGCCGGAGCGGGCTATCGTCGGGGAAATTACACTCCACTACAAGCGCTAACCACCACGAATGTTAGAAATAAAAAAATAAATACAACAAAGTTCCTGGCAATACATTTTGCTACCCTTGACGCGCGTTTCGTCTATTCAAGACTCATCACATGCGCTCTACCCAAAAGATTGAAAATGCTAAACACTATATGAATATGAAGAGCATAGAACAATAAAACCAAAATATGCCGAACTGGAAACCAAACACCAAATTATGACCAAGATCAACTATACCTTGGGTAGGAAGAAACTTAGGTTTTGGCAATTTTGTAATTTACACAGACAATATATAGCTTTGATGTGTTCTTCAACACAAAAGTAACATAACGCTAGATATATCCTAACAACATCGCAACCAACTATGAGACATATCTTCCGATATTTATATAAATTTATCTGATTTCATTACCTTTTTATGTCATATTCACCAAGCGTTGCCCAATATATAGTTTTATATATTATATGATTTTGTGTTGATTAATCAGTAGTAAATAGCTCATTGGGGACAAATCATCAACAATTAAAGACTGTCCCGTACACGCTGTTTGTCTCTTTTATTCAGTCTAAAGATCCTTTTTCATATGCATATTTCAAATGAGACAAATGCAGGTAAATTCAGGTGATAATTGTTTTGGGTAATACTATTTGATTTTTTGTTTAAGTTTTGATAACTTAATTCGTGTATAATTTTAATTTCAGATATTTGGTATAAACGGTAAGCAACTGTGTAAAATTTACCTGTTGTTAAGTTTTAATATTTAATATTTTTCTGCTGGGATGTTTTTTGGTATTATTTCCGTCTATTGTCTTTTAGATATACTTGAAGTTTATTTAAGATTTAAGCAATCTCTTCTAAAATCTGGTGCATGCGCATGGGAAATCAAACATTTGTTCATTTTGTTTATCACATCCATTGTCCACCGTTTCGCACGAATACATTTTTGCTCACATATAATTTAAAATTATGTTTGGTGTTGCATGCCTAGTCATAATAAGTTATTGACTCGCAGCTCTGAGGCATTATGGCATCTATTCCACCTTGCAAGATCACTCAATCTTATCCGCTATATTTAAATATAGCTTCACAAACTGAATTGCATTTATAGACATACAGAGTACATGTGTACGATAAAATTCTTTTTGTCAGCCAAGGTTCTTAAACCGAGGTTCAAGGGGAGGCCGAGCTAGTTTTACTGGTAGTAATGAAGTTGAGCAGAGTGTCATTTATTCACAAATGGCGGATAAATATGAACATGCCAATAAATAATTTGTTGCAAAATAAATGACAATAAGAAACATAAGCAAAGATGGGTGTTAAAAAATATGCCAAGAAACATATTAAAAAAAAATAAAGTACAAAAAGTAATAAAATGGTATTAACCAACGTAGTAAATGCATATATAATGTCAAAAATCCATTCAAACAGCGATCATGTTCGCATATTAAGAGAAACACCATGCCTTGAGCAAAACAGCCACTTTAAACCCTAATGTTTAGGGATAAAGGGGAAAGCGATAAACTACCAAGAAATCATTTTTTGATATTTGTAAGAAATTTCACAGGGTGGTAAAAGGATGGATTTTTCTTAAACTTTTCACAATAAGATTGAAAAATTAGTAAACTCAAAACATGAACCTTACACTTTGATTGTAATTGGCAGAATGATCGCATACAAACGCACAGCTGTTACTCAGTCTTAAATAACATAAATTAACTGACCAATCAGCATCCGAATAACTCACTCATTATGCAATGAACAACCATGCCCCAACTGAAGGTGGCTGCCCGGTGTGAATTCCTAATAAACCCAAACTTACCCAAATTATACCCCAAAACATATTAATATAACATTTTTGGCAGTATTGTCCTGTTTAAACGTATTATATACTCTATTTTAGTTGAAAAATGTTCTTAAGGTGCAGTTTCCTGTGTTAAATTTGATCTTCTGAAGCTCATTATGATAGTGTAAAATGCATGGTAACTTCCCACTTGGTCTGTTCCCATTAGGTCTATTCCCATTTGGTCTACTAGTTGCCCATTCCCATTTGGTCTACTCCCATTTGGTCTACTATTTGCCCATTCACATTTGGTCTAGTCTCATTGTGTCTACTCTTGAAAATTATTATTCCCATTTCGTCTACTCAATAAAATGTAACTAAGTTCAAACTTGGTTGTTAAATAAAATTATTGTGTTTTAAATTAAGTGTTTACTCATTATGTTTTCATAGCGACTCTAACAGCATTCTAATATTCTTAATTTTTTACTTTAATTTCTTTTGAATGCCAATTTAATATTCTCTTCATATTTATATATTTGATCTTTTAAACTATATAAAAAAGATATTGGGACATTATAATTTTTGTAAGTAGACAAAATGGGAAAAGACCAAATAAATGCCGACAAAATGGGAATGAACCAAATGCATTACCCAAATGATACCCAGAGCGCTCGTTAAAATTAACACTTTTTGCAATTTTAAAACAAAATAACCCAACAGAATTAGAGATCGAACATAATTATGTTATAACCCGCTGCACTCTATTATTGTCTTGATTTATGTTTTTGTTTGTTTGAGGGTGTTTAACGCCACTTTCAACAATTTTGCAGCTATATTATGACATCCAGTTTTTATTGGGGAGGAAGCCGGAGTGCCCGGAGAAAACCCCCGACCTGCGGTAGGAAAACTTGCAATCCTTGTCAATTTAGATTGGAGTCGAGTACACCCTGTTTGCAGTGAGAATCGAACCCGCAATCTCAGTGTTGAAAGACCACGTGATGAATTGTAGAGGAACTACCTTAACCACTCGGCCGCCGAGGCCCCATGTCTTAATTGAAGTCGCATCATAAAACAGGGTCATATAAATGTTTCCATAATGTTTTTCTTTGTGACTTTTGTTGTAACATTTTCCAACATGAATAGAGCACACATAACTTTTTAACAGAATAAACTGCCAAACTATGTCATTTTAACTAGTGCTTGCGTTTGGGTAGTATATTTTTCCGATGATAATGGGCTTGATTTCTTAATGATAAGTTCACTTAAATAAATATAGAGTAAGCAAAACGTTTAAACAGAAAAAAACTTACAAAATTTTATTTTTCAGTGTGTATGATATAGTTTGGTTACGTTTGGGTATATTTGGGTACGTTTGGGTAAAATGTCACACCCGTGGCTGACCTGTCTACCCGTATTGCATAAAACAAAGATAATTACTATAAAGATTACATAATACAAATTTGCATGTCTTTACTGCAGGTGGACACATTACATAACATACTGATGGCATAATTTTAGAAACCTGCTACATTATATAATACAATTGGTTTCTTTACAATTGCATTAAATCCCTATATGTAACGCCATTTAGGAACAACATTTGGTACTATTGTCTGCACCATTATTATACTTTGTACAACTTTTTTTATTTCTAGTTGCAATACAAAGTATTCTTACTGTAAACAGACTATAAATTTACATTAAGAGTTACGTTTAACTGTGCTACCTCTTAATGTATTTTTACATAAAGGGCAATTTAATGTTACACAATCCTGAAGCTCAGCAGCAGAGGAGTAATACATTTTGGAGAACGTATGAACACGGGGGTGGGGGAACTACTAACTACGGATATTATTAGGTACAGGTCTACGGGCGAAATTTTGAGAACACATCCTATTCATATATTTTCGGACGTTATAAAATAGGATCTAATCATATATTAAATTATTAAATCAGACCTATTCACATATTTTATTATCATACATCCCGGTTTATTTAACAACAAATAGGTATTTCGTTTGATCAAGTGATGTAAATAGAGTATACTTGATAATTGTAAACAGTGGTTTACTTACGCTCAAGATAAGAATTGAGGCATGGATATATTTAGATAATTTACAATTACGCAATGATATAATTGTCAATGAAAAAAGCTATTGAGAGGTAAAAATGTGATCCTTTCGGGCGGCCCATCCGTATTACCTTTATCAAGGTACCCAGCCTAAAATTACTGTGCGTATGAACTTAAAGAGTTTATGATTTACTTTTATGTTACACCAGACAGGTGGCTGCAAACATTTTTCTCTTTAATTCATTTTACGAATACATTCCTTTTAAGTTTTACCTCTTTGGCATGACATTTTATATCAACTTACTTTCTATTCTAACTTACCGTTAGGTAAAGGACATGAAACATTTATTAGCAGTAGTAATATTTAAGCATGTAAAAAAACACTTTATTTCTCACTACTGAGTCAAAAAATGATTATATATGTGCGTAAGTTTTAAATCCCAAATCTTATTTAAAGCGGTCATCGGAAATATTAATTGATAAAATCTATAGTGACTGTGTCTATAACGACAAGGTCGTGTTCGTTATCTTTCTATTTTATTAAAAGATAGCTTATGTGGGCTGCTAAATTTTTACACACAAATGTTGTTCATGTTACACTCCAGTGCAGATAACAGATTTAATATGCTTCTCACAAACTACATTAGTGACATGATTTTAAATCGCGTAATATGTTATCCTTTTTGACGCAATATTTTCACCGCGGTCTTATTTTTGACCACAAGTTAAAAATAAATAACACAAATCTATGATAATAATAAAATCTTACAACAACAAAACACGCATGTTAAACGTGTTATAACAGTAATGAAGAAATATTATGTACTTATTTTCTGCTTTGCTTTAATGGACGCCATTCAAGCTGAGCAAACATACAGAGCAGCTGTATATGCTCATAGACTCGTACAACCCTCAGATACTACAAAAAATGTCAGTAGGAAGGTGGCTTTAGCGAACATGATGAAAAATATTGAAATTTATGAGATGGTAACTGTGGAGGCCAAGAGCAAAGTAAGTGCCGTATTTCGACTATTTCTTTCTTAAACTATTTTAGTATTATAGTACATATCTGTGTTATATGTAAAACTGTTGTGGGAATCTGTGGTTAAAGTAGACATACTGCGTGTTGGCAAGTGTGCTCGACTCCAATCTTAATCGGCAAATTGCCAGTTTTCCTATCCAAGACAGGGAGTTTCCGCCGGGTACTCATGTTTTCTCCTACATGTAAAATAAACCTGGGCGCCACGATATTGCTGAAAGAAGTGTTAAACCATATTGTAGCAAAACACATATTTTTTAACCTATTGCTTGTCCTTTAAATTTAAAAACATGAGAACATCAGCAAAAGTAATAATACAGTATAATGCAGTGTAACGTCTGATTCTTTGGGTAAGTTATTTTCTCTCATATTTCGAAATGTTATATTTAAATTTTTGCCAATTTTTTCTAGGCCGTTATTATAGGATTAAACACTGGGTTTTAGGAAATTATCAATGTGTAAACTCCGGCGACTCACTCACAAACTAAATTAAGTCCGAAGGACTTTATGTCAAATTTGTGAGGGAGTCGCCGGATTTTACACATTGATAATTTATTTTTAAAAAATGTGTTTAATCCTTATAATTCTGTGAAATAATCGCTGCGATTTTTAAAACGTACCGAAGCCGGAAAGCGTAGGGATATGCAAAACATAGTACCAAAGGAATCGTGGTTCTGTAAAATATTGATAGGAAAAAACAAAATGAAACGCTACATTGTATTTATATTATATTTTGTTTGAAATCTCAATCGATTTAATTGAATATCATTGGGGCAGAGAAAACATTGCCCCCCCCCCTTTCTCCCTGACGATACGCTAGGAGGACGCCATATTGTTTACATTGGATACTGAAAGTAGTCCGCTCACAGGAAATATCGATATATAAATTATCTGAGAAGACGCCATTTGAGTGTTTTTATCTAATCAAAGCACTTAATATAAATAAATTACAGCATGAATAGAATTATAGAGGTTTACAAACTTCCAATTCATGCACGATGACTTTATCGATGGTGACTTATAACGTACTAGGTTTTCCTGACAAAATGCCACTATACTGAAATGAATAATATTGTTTAAAGCAAATGAATTACAACATTTGTTTAATATACTCGCATTGACCAATATTCAACGCTGTTAGTAAAGTTAGCGAATTTGTCACTTCTTTCTGCTCTTATTGTAAGCATTTATCCGTGTATATGTAAAATGATTCACGGATACAGTTGTTATCTTTTTAAAGAACAATGTTCCAAAGAAGAATGTAAATGTCCTCAGCTTGCCTTCTGGTAACTCGTATGTGTTGATACTGAATGTTTTGGGAGCCCTATTTAAACTGTATTTAAGACGTTATCTTAATTTTGCATTATGCGATTTTAATATACGACAAAGGTTCTACATCTAAATAGACCAATCATCCAATAAGAAAACCTGCAATTAGAATATCGATCGTGTCCACTCCACCAGTGGCAGTTGTAACTATGTTCCCGTTGGTCCATCCTTTCCTTGATTTATTGTTTCTTACTTGCTTTCGTGCTGAATGCTACTGGAATATTGCTGGCTGGATGTTACGCAAACATTCAATCAATCAATCGCTATAAACTGTTGATGTTTTAATTTGCTTTTACTGAACATACAATTATTTTTTAAACAACAACAACTGGGCGCCACATTACAATATAGCATTACAACCCCATTTGAACAAACAAGCAACATAATAAGTAATATAGTATTATACAAGACAACGTTAAATACAGTTATATTTTATGTTAAGGGTGTCCAGATTTTGGTCTTTCCAGAGGACGGGATTTACGGTTTCGATTACTCAAGGAATGGGATCCGACCATACTTGGAATACATTCCAAACCCTTTAAACGAACAATGGAACCCATGCAAAGAACCCAACAGATATCAGGACACTGACATTCAAAGAAATCTCAGTTGCATTGCAGCATCCAACGATATGTATATAGTTGCAAACATTGGTGATTATAAACCTTGTGACGTCAAGGAAGATCCAAAATGTCCATCGGACAGCCATTATCAATTTAATACAAATGTCGTCTACAATTCAAATGGAACACTTGTAGCTCGTTATCACAAGACGCATTTGTTTTACGAAGACGAATTTGATCCTGCCCCCAAGGCAGAGCATGTCTATTTTGATTCTCCGTTTGGAAGATTTGGTGTGTTTATTTGTTTTGACATCCTTTGGAAAAACCCTACAATTGATTTAATTGAGAAGTACAATATTTCAAATTTTGTTTATTCAGCAGCGTGGTGGGATACTATATTTACATCTGCACCATTGTTTTCGGCGGTGCAATTCCATTCAGCATTTGCAGTAGGTATGAAGGTGAATTTGCTTGCAGCCAATATTCAGTTGCCAGAGGAAGGATTCCATGGGAGTGGAATATATACACCAAGTGGGTATAAGACGTTTTACTATAATAAAAATCCGAACGAGGCTAAGCTTTTAGTTGCCGATCTACCGATTTATAACGGTAATGAGCACCTTAATTTGAAAAACATAGCAAAAGATACAAGTCAAAATCATCTAAATTTTGCACCAAAAAATGGCAGAGTGAGCGTCCTCAACGACAACTTAAATGACTCTTTAGTAAAACAAGCCAGTGAACATGGAGGTAACGCTGTTTACAAGGACGTGACAGAGCGAGATCCGATTAAGCGTCAAATGTCACCCGATAAAACTTTCAAAGGGAAAATTATTAATGATACTTATACATTTACGATTTTAGAAAATGATGGAGATTCCATTTCTGTATGTGACAACGATCTATGTTGTCATTTGGACTATCAAATGATGCAATCGTCAGGAAACCTGGTCGCATTTGGTGCCTATGATGGTTTACATTCATACATAACAACTTTGTATCTCCAAGTCTGTATCTTACTAGCATGTGCAGGAAATACAACAGAAAGTTGTGGTCAATATACAGAGGAATCCAATTTATATTTTCGCGAATTTCGAATAACGGGTAATTTGACCACAAAATATGTCTTCCCGGAAATACTCGTTAGTGATGGAGGTCAAATGTCATTGGCATCTGGTTCCCTGTTTGAATACAACCAAGGGGGAGCACTTGAAGTGTTCAATGGACTTCGTTTACCACTACTATCAGCAAGTCTGGTGTCGAGAGATTATTTGCGAGATTAAGACTAGAGACTATTATAAATAGACCGGCAAATGGAAACATGTTTTACTTATTATTCAACTTTTTTCTAGCTGGAAGCTCAAAAAAGGATATTGGTGTTTCACCTGCATATAAAATAACCGAAAAAGCTAAATACCTTTCACATGCACAAGAAATAAAAACAAGTATTTTATTTGATTTATTCTAAGCAAATAAAAATAATAATGTTCTTCTGTGGTAAAATATTAAATGCAGAAAATAAATGTACACCCAAGAATAAGAAATAAAACTATGTAGTACTTATAGTGTAAGTACTTCATCTGTTTTCGAACCTATTACCCGTCACAGAATACATTAGTTATACGTCGTTCGACATTCCAACCAACTTGAACTACATCAAAATATGATTTCATCATTTAACCCCTTTATATTATGAATAGGGTCATTGGTTTTTTAATTGACAGTATCACAGGGTTCCAACCAGATATGAACAATTTAGGCATCATTCGGAGGAACGACATTGTTCCGAAAACATGTGACCGTTGACTTGATTAAATAAGAGAAATTAAAGTCTCTGTATCTATTACTAAGATGACGAAAGAGCCACTAATACATGTTTTATGCGATTATAACCGGAAAGTCGTGTAGTAACAATGAATCTTAATTTTTAATGCTCTGTAAGAAACGTGTATGATGTACCAACTGGTAATCTGTCTTGTTGTTCCCGAGTAACAGATTCACATCGGGGCACTAATTTGTTAGTTAGTCCACAAAATAGGTTAAATTTTCTGCCCATTCATGCCAAACTTTGAGAATTAACGTGATAATCTCTTGATTAAAAATGCCTAACATCAGATATCTGTATGGAAATCTTAAGCGCCAATTAATCACATCTCCAGCTGCTAAAAACAATCAATAGCCAATTTAGCCATCTAATTTCCTCTATATTTTTCAATGACCACCCCATTCCCATGATATGCTTATATAACAATCCAGTCCATCGATCTGCTTGTTTAACCATTCAGTTTAATGTTCTGCCCGTTTATCCGTCCCTGTCCCTCCATCTACTTATTTAACTATTCTAGTCCCTCCATCTGATTATTTGACCAGCGCATTCCCTCGATCTGCACGTTAAACAATCCGTTTTTTTCTATGACAATTAAACCGCCCAATTCTATCGATTTGCGTATTTAACATCCCATTCCTTTAAATAGCTTATTTAATCATACAAGTCCCTTTAAATTGATTATTTAACAAACAATCTAATCTATTTGCGTATGTATCGAATTGCTCATTTAACCCTCCAATTCCAAGGATCTGCTTATTAAAACATCAAATCTCTTGATCTGCATATTTTTAACATGGTTTATTAAAGAGAATGGTAACTGTTAAGAGCAATTCTCTGTAACCACCAAAATATGATGGCACGCAATTAAAGCAATGATAGTTTTAGTTATTATAAATTGAAGATCTTATGACAATAAGCTAAAAATTACATTACAAGATTAATGTATTCTTTGTTGTTTCCATGGAAACGGAGGTTGAAATATGTATATGTGGCTATTCATACTCAGTTGAGCAATATTGAATACAAACTTTGAAAATTACTAAAATGAGCATATAATATTGTACTATCTAAAAGTTGTTGTATTTTACTACAAAATGAAGGTAGAAAAAGTTTGAAAAGTATGATACAAGTAATTTCAAAATTAAATTTTATAAAACTTGGTTGAAATTCAAAGGCTATTTTGAGGCACGATTCTAAGAAAAGTCAGCTATTTGACATTTTATCACTTGTGTTTTTTAAAAATTCAGTTTAATCTTACTCAGATGCAATGCAAAAATCAATGGGCAAACCAGTACAAATTTAGATATTAAGAAACAAATATGGCCTCAAACAGTGGTTTACCTTGTCTTTTTGGTTATTGGATGTACCAAATTACCTCCCTTTGTGGTACTCTTTTGCTGGAGATTTAGCAGAAGACAAGAAACATGGAGGGAAATTTGTTTATGAGAACTGCTATCTTTTAAAATAACTAATTAACTATGTGTTCCTTAAATAGATTTTTAAAGAATAGTAAAAGTGCATGTGAAGGTGACACTGTACTGTTGAAAACGTTGTCCTATGATGAAAAGATTAGCATTTTGTCAGAATGCTCTCTTTTTCTTTCTGAGTTCTCTGAAAAGCTAACAATTTGTTCACACAGGGCTTTTCCTCCCTTTTATTTAGTGCCGAATATCGGCACCTTTCCCAATGGCAAAAACTGCCTCTTTTTTCCCAATTTTGACTTAAATTTCCCAATCGTAAATTTCCGGATATTTTTCGGGTTTTTTCCGACATCGTACCGCATATTTTCACACTTATGCTCTCTAAAATGGAGGGAGAATTATGATCATCGATATCATTTTTGCGCTTTAATCAATACAATTGCATAACTGTTTGCATACGCTCAACTTTGAAACGTGATTTAATGTCGATAAATTTTCCCAAAATCAGCGGAGAAGGACATTCCCAAAAAGGCCAGGAAAAGCCCTGTCACAACACAGAGACATGTGTTTTGATGAAGTAAAAAAGAGAAAAAAACGTAAAGTGTGTGGCATTGGGTCAATTAGTCCACTTCTTTCCCAGCATACCACTTCAAAGGTTGGAGATCGCCACATATCTGCAGAGATGCACACAAGTGTTGCTAAGACGACAGGCGTTTTTATTCCTGTTGGAACACGTAAGAATTATTTAAAAGTAAATGTGAGAATTAGGCCAAATAGAATTATATGTACGTTTCCTGTTTCATTCCTGAAAAAAATAGGGTATGTAGGTAGGCATTTAAAAAAAAAAAAAAATTTGTTTACCTAGAGTGAATGGGGAGTAGATTTCAAGTTTAACGGTACTTAAGCAAAAATGGCAGTAAAAATGTAAGGGTGGATATGAAAATCAGATAAGGCGGGGAAGCAGGAAACACATATATTATTTTATTTGGCCTAATAGGGCTGTCTCCCTATTTCAGTGCATTATAATTATTTAAAGTGTAAATTACATTAAAAAAATATTTTGACAGGCTGCAGAGGTTGAGAGAAAATATTCTGAATATATTTATATGATAGGTATAAAATAATGCTAATAATGAAAAAAAATATTTTGCCATGACACATTAAATGCCTTAGAAAAATACAAATAAATGTTTTTTTGCACACTGGGTGGCACATTTTTTTTATTCAGGTAATTAATTGTGAACTCTTTCAATGACAATAATATATATAGTCTTTTTTACTTTTTTTGTAGCCATTTGCAGACTTTGTCGTGATCACATAATGTCCAAGCCATCCTCAAGTATACCAATCTCCGAGAATGTTAAGGAGAGTGAGGTAATAAATGAGAGAAATTAATTTCAAGAAACTGAAAAGAATAGACATGATATGGAATATTGAGTAAATATGCATGGCTCAAAATCACATTAAAAAATATTGAGATAAGAAAACAATTGCCATTGTTGTTCATTAATCTGTTGTTCATACTCTATTTGTGATTGAGGAATACCGGTACCACATACATGTACAAAATAATACGAACATGTTTACATGTACAGAATTTTTTAAAGCAAAATGAATAATTTGCTTGTAGCAAAAAATGTTAGAAGCAAAATTTGAAAATTCAGCAAATAAATATTGAATTCAACATTTGCACTGACAGCATAATAAATACACTTATACACACATGAACTTGTACTTTTTAATTTCAGGAGATGATTGATCCTTATACTTCAGACAAAAAAGATTGTTCATCAACAAGTAGACAAGAAAAGGTTCATACATTTTTTTTAATAAAAATGATATCATAAGGCCAAATAAAATAATAGGTGTGGTTCCGGTCACCTCTTTAAAAAAATGGGGTCTGTAGGTCAGAAAACTTTTTACCCCAATTTTTTTATTTGTTCCAAATCGAACTATCCGGAATTTTTACCGATCCCAGTCTGAAATTACAATTTTTTCTATCACTTCCTGTTTATTTTTGTTTGAAATATTTATGATTTGGGGACTAAACATTGGTGGATTTGTTTATAATAACACTAAAAATAGGGTACTCAACTTAATTTTGATAATAAGTGCCTTAAAGTGGTAAGGTTGGCGACAACAACAGGGTCGGTCGGGAATACATTGTTTTTGACAAGATTGAAAAAAAGTTAGGGTCGAGGGGTTAAAAACTAGAGTCAGTCGGGTGACCAGAACCACACCTATTTTTTTTATTTGGCCTAAGTATTTTGAATGCAGAGTTTTTTTTCACGAGATCAATTTGTCAAAGTTAAAAATAAATCATTTTACCGTTACATTTGCTGTACAATACCTTGTCCCCGCTTCTAACGATATTTAGCATTCTGTTCTGGTTTACGACGTGCAGAGCCTCGCATTTCTACCTGTTTCTAAGGCTCGTACAAATAAATTATATATTTTCTGACACTGTACGAATATTGTATATGTATAATATTTGTTTACTTATTTAACATGTTTAAGGCCTTGACCTATTTCTATACCCCGTAAAACATTTTTGAATCAGAATGTCTTTCCGACATTCTTGCATTGTGAAGCCACCTCCTCCCAAGAAAGTTCAACCGATTTGTTTATATTTAGTAGGATCATGGATGTTTGGTTAATAAATGTGGAAGTGTGTACTATACCACCATTTTGATTTGATATATTTTGTAGAAGTACTGGTTTTCTGATAGAGTTTTAATTAAGGGATAGATATATTTAAAAAATGTTGAAACAAGTAAAACATTTATTTCCTTCCAGAGATTACATGTTGAGGTTGAAGATGATGATCATTATGGTAGTAGTGATGAACTAAATGGCAAAAGAAAGCAATATAAAAGAAAGTGTGTTGAGGTATGCTTAAATTTTGTAAATTTCTGGTATTTACAAGGTTTGTCAACTCTTAACAAAGACAAATTTGCTTTATGTGTTTTCTTCAACTGCTGAACCTATTTCATAAAAAACATACATCACTGAAATCATAAAATAAAATAAACAAGAATATGTCCAAAAGACATAATGCCCAGTCTCGCAACATTTTGGACAGACTGTCGGACCAATGGACCCGAACACTATATGCCCCCTACTTTCGTAGATGGGGCATAAAAATGAAAACAAATACAAGGGGAAAAAAATGTAAAACACATGCAACAAGTATTCTAAAAAAATAGAAGAATTTTTAGACATTTTATATTAAGGTGTTTAGATTTGTGACAGTGTGTCCATCATTTAAAGCTGTATTAATATTTTTTCAGTTTAATGATCATAAACCTTTATAAATTTGTTTGATTTTTTTAAGGATGTAGTATACTTCAGTCAGACCAGCTCATTAGGCTCAATGGTGACAACATTAGATAGTCAAGACTCAGATGCATCAGTCATGAATGTCTCCAGACTAGAAAGTCTCAATGTCTTTCTCAGCCATTGTAATGTTAGCCCTGTTAAAACTGTTTCCAACAATTTAGAAAGCTCTAGTGAAAGAACAAAAAGACGATACATTGAGAAGGCCAAACAAAGTATTTTTGCTGTTTTAGACACAATAGCACCTCATGAAGGGGATGTATTATGGGAATCAATTCTTGGTGAACAGGAAAATGATAGGCAACAGGATACACTTCAGACTTTAAAGAAAATTTATATGCATGCAGAGAGATGGCAGTTCAAAAAGCAGGTTCTGTCCATAATTGTGCAACAGATGTCATTTGAAGAAACCCAAAAGGTATATAAACTATAGACTCATTTCTATAAACAATTCTGCAATTTGTGAGGGTTTACAGGAACCACCCTGTCAGTCTGTTCACCTATTTGGTATGCACAACTCCTCTTAAAAACATCATTCAGAAAAAATAATTAAACTTGTGGATATATAATATATATGTATATATATATATATATTAATGTTGCCTTTATTTTACAGCTTATCCCTGGATTGACATCTTTTAGATATATATATATATATATATATATATATATATATATATATATATATATATATATATATATATATATATATATATTAATGTTGCCTTTATTTTACAGCTTATCCCTGGATTGACATCTTTTAGATACTATGAGGCAAAAAAACATGCAAAAACAGAAGGGCCAGGTCTTCCAGTGGATGTTTCTGTTGAAAAGAGAGACAGGATTAATAATGAAAGTCTTGATCATTTCATTGATTTTTTGACATCTAGTCATGTGATTAAAGATCTGCCTTATGGTCAAAGAACTCTCAAGTTGGATTCTGGAGAAATCATTATAATTCCAAATGTTATAAGAAGCCTTTCAGCGAGCTCTCTCATCGAACAGTATCTGCAGCTCTGCAAAGAAGATACCATTAGTCCCTTAGGTAATAATCATAAATGAAATAATAGATGGTACAATTAATTGACATTTGTAAAGTGAAAGCACCTATTTGGGTATTGGCTATTGGAAATCAGTTTATAATCTAAGTATTCTTGTATGGATTTGAATTACTGGTATATTATGGCAATATTCGTTTTAGTGCTAACTTAACCTACTAATATTAATACCACACACACAAAAGTTTGTCAAAACCTAAATTCATTCAAGTTTTGAAATTAAAACTTCAAAAGGCATGCAATAATGCACCTGGGTCAAACTGTCTGCTCACATCACTCAAGTTTGTTTAGTATGATTTTAACTAGAAAAGTTACATGTACAAACTTGACATACATGAAGCAGCGATTACAAATTTCTGATATGTTGTTAAAATGAGAGCAAAGTCCACACAAGTAAATGTAATTATGTTTAATGTTACATTTAATTACAAAATATTGATATATTTTAGGAAAGAGCACCTTGTACAAAATACTAACAGAATGTGCAGCCTCAGTAAGGAAGAGTGTTGAAGGATTGGACAACTATGTGATGGAAGGATCACATGCTTTTCAAACATTAGAGGAAATATTTGTGGCAAATTCTGAGTTGAAAACCAAGTTGTTTGATGTAAAGAGTTACTTAAAAAAAGATTTTAAGGTTAGTTAAGTATAACAAGTTTTAAAAAAAACAAAACAAGAGGCTCCCAGGAGCCTGAATCGCTCACCTGGTCGTTAAGATGTAAGGGTCTCTTCTATGAGCCATTAATTATCCCTATAAGGGGTCATCTGACCACATTAACCCAATGGAGACTTTTGTAGGGCTTAATAAGCTGAAGGTTTCAGTAAGCAACAGCTTTTATCTATCTGCAACACTTTTCATGCTATAGGTCATAAACTGTAAACATGAAAAAACACTATCTTTTACCTAAAAAGGGCCATTACCGCTATAAGGGGTCATCTGACATTTTCAAGACTTTTTGGAAACACAAGTTTTTTGCAGGACACCCTAAGGATCAATCATACAAAGTTTCATTAAATTCTGTTCAGAGGAGAAGATTTTTGAAAAATTGTTATCAGAGGACAGACGACGATGGCAGACCCCAAGTGATGGCAATATCACCTGGACCACAGGTCCAGGTGAGTTAAAAAAATAAATCAATAAAATAAAACAAAACACAAAATATTTTTAAGAAAATTTTCATGCAAATACCAAGAAATAATTAAGGGTTTATGGGACTGTTTGTCCGTCCTATTGCAATGTGGGACATCTTTTCTTTTGGACATCATGAAATATCCACAATATCATGAAAATGGTATAGTGATGATAGTTTTGAAATATGTTGCATCAGTTGCTGTTTGTACTTAAATTATTGGGTCACACACCCATCAGACATTTAGTATCATTTGATTTATCATTAAAATAAAATTATTAAAACTTTTTAAATAGAATTTGATATATTGGATGTATACAAATAAAAAAAACTATCAATATGTATTTGTTTTGTTTTGTATTTGAAATGTCTGTAATTTAAGTATGAAAATATTCTCTTTTTTTCAGATTCATTTAACTAAAGAAACTTGCATTCTTCAACATTGTTTAGGATATGCTTTAAGTATTCCTGGAAGTGAGTTTGAGCTTAAATGTGACCACAGTCATAATAAACATTGTCAAAGCTGCATTGACTTAGATACCACTCTCCATGAAGTTATTGCTGGTGCTGAAGAAATGCAGATAGAAAAGAAAGATGCTCTAATGTTTAAGGTAATTTTTATACAATGTTTTCCTAATAACTAGTGGCAGTATGTTCTAAATAACATAGTATTTAACATTATACATACACCTTGTGTTTTTTTTTCAACAATGCTTTAACCTTAGTACTTAGCTTTATTTACAATGTGGGAAACGACCGCTCACCAAAACACCCAATGCGAGTAGAAAAGATTTTCGTCGAGCTCAGATCAACTGCTACTCGTCAGTTTGGCAAGCTGAAATTATCTGGCGAGTTCTAAGAAAATGTAATAATCCAGGCTTACTTGATCATAAATGTACCATAACTAAGTGTTAAGGATGTTATTGGCGATGTTTCTCTTTGGTTTTTAAGAGTAATTAAATTCATTTTAATTATAAACATAACAATTTTTGACTACGATAAACTTGTTTTAACTTCCGGTTTTTACACCAGTAGGGCTAAAAACTTTGCGGTGATCCCTATCTCAGATTTGCCATAATCGTAATTTTATTTCTTTATTATTTTTTAATTTCTTTATCTAAAACAATTTATATTACCGAAATATCTAGATTTTCCACTAATCCTAGGTGAAATATGATGTTAGAAATTAAAATTATTACGGAATTAAAAGAAATGAAGTTAATAGACCAACTTCATTAATGGGTAAAAGGTCAGAAATGCGGTACTTATTTTTTTATGGCAAAAAGTGCTATGGGCGCCAAAATTTAAACTCTAATATGAATAGTGTTTAATCAATCCAAAAACAAAAGAAAGAATTACAGATTCATCTCAAGGAAAGAGAAAACTAACTAGATCTCAGTCTCAACATGGTTGTTTATGTTATTTCATTTTTATTGATATTGTTTGTTTGTTTGTTTGATAGCGTTTAACGCCACTTTCAGCAATTTTTCAGCTATATCATGGCGTCCAGTTTTTATTGGGGGAGGAAGCCGGAGTACCCGGAGAAAACCCCCGACCTGCGGTAGGAAAACTGGCAATCCTTGTCAATTAAAATTGGAGTCGAGTACACACTGCCTCAGTGTTGACAGACCACGTGATCAATAGTAGACGAACTACCTTGACCACTCGGCCACTGAGGCCCCTATTGATATTGTATGTTGGCGACTAACTTTGAAAACCAACTCGCCAACTTAGGCTTTTAGATCATTAATTCGGCAAGTACTATTGTTTTGGTACTGGCCAGGATGGTGAGCTGGAAAAAAATTGTTTCCCACACTGTATTTATAATAAATGAGAATGCATTTTCAGAAATACAATATTTTAATTTTAGTATAGGTTATGTTTATTTTAAGTATGTGCCATTTTTGGCTAGATCTTGGCAGGCAAATCAGTGTGCAACCCGGAGCAGCAAAAATATTTTCTTAATAGTTTTTTCTTTGTCTATTGATAGTTGGTATATGTAGCTTCAGCAAAGGTCCCATATCAAGCTATACAAGCGATAGTATGTTTTCATTCTATGCATATGTATCAAAATAAGTGTAAACATGATTTTAAATTAATGTACACTAATTTTCTTTTTCAGGTAGAAAAGGCCGTTAATGACATTAAAGACCTCCAAAAACATATAGTAAGATCAAAGAACCAGGAACAAGCCCGTAAAGAAATAAGTGAAGTCTTGGAAGAAAATGATGTTATGGTAACAGCAGACTGGGCAATGAAATTTTTACCAAGACGTTATCGGGAAGGACAAATAGATTGGTTTGCCAAACGTGGAATCAATTGGCATGTTTCTGTAACCTTAATAAAACTAGAGCATAAACTGGAGAGCTTAACACATCTACATCTCTTCCACTCCCAGACTTCACAAGATGCATCAACCACAACAGCAATTCTGACTGATGTTGTTAATGACTTAAAGTCAGTTGTTCCAAATCTGAATAAAGTCCACTTGTTTAGTGATAACGCAGGCTGTTATAAGAGTTCAGTAACTCTCTCAACACTTAGGCATGACATTGGTGAAGCATTGACAACCTACAACTTCAGTGAATCACAAAATGGAAAAGGTAATGATTTTTATACAATCAAAAGAAACTACTTAGTCACATACCATACAAAAATAAGTAGGTTATCTTACCATTCAAACCATGACCAAAGTCACTTGTCACATGTATGGCATTGAATTAAATGAAATATAAGATTTTGTTATGATTTATATTTAAACTGCTTTACTTTGGTATACATTTGGACTTGTTTACTTTTAAGTACTACTTAACCCATTGGACACAAAGAAAACATGGGCATACAAAAATTCATATAGTTGATGCTGACCAATTTAAAAAAAAAAAACAAATAATTTTAGATAAAAGAAATGAAATTTTAAATTGTTTCAAATTGTTTTAATTCCTGTGATACATGTTTGTGTACATTCTACTTAACTTTTTATGCCCCATCTACGAAAGTAGGGGGCATATAGTGTTAGTCCCAAATGTTGCGAGATGGGGCATTATGTCTTTTGGACATATTCTTGTTATTATTTCATTCTACAAATTAATACAATTTATGTTTTAATTTGTAATGTTTAATTTTAGGGCCATGTGACAGAAAAGCAGCTCATGCAAAATTTGTAATAAAGAAATACATTAATGAAGGAAGGGATGTTACAACTGCAATGGATATGAAAAAGGTATTGACAAGTATTACATTAACTGCACTTTCATTTGAGAAAAAAGTTCTGAGATTCGGAATAAATCAAAAGCTTTTCTTATAGTTTTGAACTCTCCAAAATGAAAACTAAGTTTTACATGCTTTCTGATGATGCAAACATAAATTAATGCATTCAAAAAATGTGCATCTTTTTTTTCATATAAGAATTGTACTGTAATTTCTCAGCTATTATTTTTCGTAGGGTTTTGATATTTGGTATATGGCTTTGGCTAGGAGTATCATAGGGATGCATTTTCAGGTCTGTCTCTTATCTACATCGTGTTTAACAACCGACTTTGAATTTTTTCAGGGAAGAAAATTAGACAAATTGTTCATAACAGATTTCTCAGCTGCTATTATTCGTAGGCTTTCGATATTTGCCATTTGGTATGGAGTTTCAAATGGTGGAATGTCTTTTCAGGTCTGTTGCTATAAATCTACTTCCTGTTTAACCAGCCAGCTTAGAATTTTTTGCACTTTTTCAGGCCCTGGAAAAATATGGAGAGAAAACTTACAGAGTAAGGGTGGTAGACACTTTACAAGATCTTGAGATTGAGAAACACAAGGAAACCATAAAGAATGTCTCCAGCTTTTATAATTTTAGTTTTGAGGAAGAAGGCTTGAGAATGTGGCAAGCATATGAAATTGGAAAAGGTATTTTTTGTTGTTTTGTGTTGTTTTAATGGCAGATAAAAGGTTTTCATCCTGTTTGTTTAGAACATGACAAATTACATTCGTTGAATTTAAAAAAAATTCCAGAACATTGTAGTTTGGATCATCGTGAAACTTATACATCATCTAATTATTTGTATTTGTTTCTAGTTAATTCATGGTTCACTACTCTATAAGTTTGATGCATGAAATAGAGAAATACACACAATAAATGTAATTAAGCTTGCTTGTTGTTTATCTATTGATTGGTTTTCTTCTATATCATTTTTTTTAATTTGAACAACAGTCATAACAAAGTTGTATTAAATAGAATTCTTCTTATGTTCTTCAGGCAACCATACTAAAAGTAATACAGGGGTTGAAAATTTTTTGGGGCAAGCCTAAGCCCTGGGCTTTTCTAACTTTGAAACCCTAAGCCCCAACATTAATTAACCAAGCCCTAAAAATAATCGGAGTGATGTTCTTTTCCGTTTGTCTATAATTGTGGATTTCCAGGATTATTTCTCTTGTGTTTATAACACACTTAGATTCAGTTTTTTCTTCTTAATATCAAATAGCGCATAACCTTTATCATAATAAAATCTATGAAAAAAGCAATAGATAAAGTGCCAATTTTCTATCTACTTCAGTAATTGTAGCCATACAAGGTATATACAAATATAAGTAATTAAAAAATATAAAAATATTTGTAAAGGTTGAGACATAAACATCATTCATAAAGTTCTTGTATACATCATAAAATAGAAATTTGTACTTAAATGATCTTAAATGTAACGAAACATGTTATACTACTTTATTTGATTCATATTACTATACTCGTGTCAATAATACAACAAACATATTTCTAACAGTTTGTTATGAACATGCCATGTTTATCTGAGCAAAATTTTCAAAGAAGATAGATAAAATAACATAACATTAAACCCAGAAATAATTCTTCTGTTCAGCAAACTTCCACTTGGACAAAGTTATTCTGATCAAAATTGCTTCATGTGACACCCATCTACAGAACTTATAATGATGTCAATAATTACTCTTTCAAGTGCGCTCATATATTTATCAAAGAAAATTGTCTACAATACACTTTGAAAGAACTGAGTTTGAAGCCAATTGAACGTGTTTGTTTATGAAAAAAAAAAAAGATTTTTCACTATGGGCCGTTTTACTTTACGTTTCTTCATTGTTCACTTCCGGTAATTATTCACATCCGGTAAATAAACAAATGGCGCGTAATCCAGTTGAAAGACGTAAATCCTATTGTTTTCCGTTTTTATTGAAATATAAACATTTACTGCTAACTTGGTAGTCTGGATTAATTATTTTCAGATCAAATATAAGTATCTTAAAACTGTGAATATGAGGGAAATAACCGGGCGACGTCGACTTCGCTTTTGATGCGCCGTAGCCGTAGGGCAACTTCAGGTCCCAGTAGGTCGACAAAGTCGCTCACTTCGCCCAGTGTGTTGAGCCCTGAAAGTTTAAGTTTGACAACGACATTTCTCGTATTTGTAACCAAAATTAATTGGGGGATATTTTGTACAGGGAACAAGGGGGAATGGAAACAAATTTGATTTTTTTTAATGAACGTTACTAGTAAAGTGCCGAGAAGATTAAGATCCGTCATAAATAGAAAATCAATATCGATTTATTTTATGATTTTAAGATTTATGAGTATTTATAGGACAATTTTGACGGTATACACTTTAAGAAACATTGAAAATAAAAACAACATTTTATTTTTTGAAGAAAGATCAAGCCCGACGGGCTTTTTTCATAGAAAATCGGCAAGCCCGACGTTTCAGTTTTTTAAGCCCCGGGCGTCGGGCTTTAGGAATTTTTAACCCCTGTAATAAATAGGTAAATTGTTTATATATAGGTGGTATTTATCTTTTCAGGAAAATTAGTTCCTTGGAATTCCCTGAAGCCATCCAAGAACACAGTCCAATTAAAGATAATAAGTGATTGGAAAGACTTGGTCATCATAGATAAAGGTCTTGGTTAGTTTTATTCATATTCAAATCTACCCAAAACTGAAAAAATTGTGTGGTTTCCCATCTCACAAATAAATACTGCTGCAGTAAAATGAGATAAAACATTTAGAATGTATTACTGGTATTTTGTGAGTTCTTTTTAGGGCTATTCTATGTCACACCCAGGATGGAACACTACCTAAAATTATAATTATTATATCCCCACTTTAAAAAAGAAGGGTATACTGTTTTACATACTGATAACTCCTTGGTTGCTGATTCTTGGTAACAAGCTTCATATGTACATGATGTAATGTGAGATACTATTTTGGATCCATGAGACATCTACTTCCTGTTTGCTGAAAACTTTAATGTTTTCCATCACATTATAATTTTGCCACACTTTTTTTCACTCACAACTTAGCTAATATTACTCCTAGGTTGCCTTTTTGGTCATAAGCTTTACACACAAAAGATGTATTGTAGGATACATTACATCCGATTTCTTATCTTGTATTTACAGATGAACAACCTAAAGATATGAATAACCAGAAGATGAGTCTAGTGTGTCCTATGGAGGACTGTGTGAGGGAGTTTAAAAATCAGAAGAGTCTTGATCATCACCTACTACAAGGAAATTGTGACTACATCTTAGATAGGGAGCCATTGTCAGACAAATGCAAAATTATCTATGCCCAAAAACTTGCTAATGCACAATGCTGTTGCCCAGAGTTAAGTGCTGAAAGGGTTGTAGAGAACAGTTGTGATCTGTTGAAAGAAAGTCAAGGATGGGCCCTAAAAGGGAAAAAGAAGAAAACTGTTTTTTCAACAAAGCAGAAGGATTTTATGACAGAAAAATTTATGATAGGGAAAAGGACTGGTAACAAAATAGATGGAAATTCTGCTGCTGAAGATATGAGAAATGGTTGTTATGGATTCTCGAAAGATGAATTTCTAACTGGCCAGCAAATCGCCAGCTTTTTTTCCAGATTAGCTCAGCAGGATAAAAGGATGGATTCTCTTGACCACCAAGCAGCAAAGGAGGAGGATAAGAGGTCAAAATTGAAGACAGAAATTTTGGATGCCTGCAGCAAATAAATTAATACCAACCCCTTTATTTGATTTAAATTTCTGTTCTACAATAGCACCCAACTAAATCAAAGAACAATAACAAGAAGCATAAATCATAGACAAATGTTTGGTCTTCTTAAAAACACTATAAAACAAACACATTGTACCAAAAATGAATAGATTATAAATAGTACTGAGAGCATAAAATTACAGATACTAAATTTAACAAAAAAACTACAAATACACTGGTATTAAAATGAAGAGCCTTAATTGTAATCATCTGTCTCTGCCTCCATTCAATCTTTGGTAATAGATGTCTTGGTATCTACTGAAGGGATTGAATTCAAATTTGGTCTACTCTACACATTTTTAGTCAAATGAGTTGTAGTGTTTTTTCTAGACAGTAGTAATGGTTAGGTCATGAACATTTGTTACAAATATACAAACTGACTTGAAACCTTTTTGTCTGAGATAAAGGTCAAACAGTGGAACAAAAAGCCATTTGGTTAATGGTTTGATACAAAGGTTTAAAACATTACCTCTAAATATACAGTCTAGAGATATCTTGTTTATAATTTTTTTATACCCTATAAACAAAGTTTAGAAGTATATTGAAATCATATCTTGTAAGTGCAACTTGTTCTGAACTGTTCAATGGATTTTGATAAAATTGTACATGAAGGAAGTACATCACATGGGAGACATGCATGAAACAAAAATCCTTGCTCTCAGATATACTTAGGGATATAATTTGACTTTACAATTAGGGTTTTTTTCCATTACAGATTGTCCAAATATCTAGAAAAAAATTCCTAATCTGCTTAATAGATTTTAATGAAAATGGACATGAATGGATTAACCAGTATTCCTTGTTAATACTTATTTGACCTTGAAATCAAAGTTGAAGGTCAAAGGTTATCAACAGTGGTACAATGCAATATATGATTCATCCACCAACTAAAAACCTACCTATATCTAAAAATGAAGGGATATGGACTATATATGCTATATATAGATAAAAGCATGATGAAGACAATTCCAATTATTTGACCTTGAAATAAATGTCCAAGGTCAAAGGTTTATTAATAGTGATACACAACAATATTATTGATATATCATCCAATCAAAAACCAAATACCTATGTAGATAGATATAAGTACAACATCCTAGACATATGCCATATGTTTGAAGAAGATTTCAGTTAGTTGACCTTGAAAGAACGATCAAGGTCAAAGGTCACTAAGTATGAAATTAAACACACAAACATTATCAGGTGTGTTTACTTGCAAAAAACTATAAGTTTACCTCCAAAGATAAAAAAGATACATCTCACAGAAGGCAAATTTTGTTGCCAAAACGTGTGAAAAAAAGAGGATATATTGAATATTCAGCAATTTTAATTTGCCTGTCAAATTTTTGAATATCATTTGCCCATAAAAAAAATTTTTTCAAGTTGTAAAATAATATAGGTACTACTAAATTACAGCAAACACAAGTCTGAAAGAAGCTGACTTATTTTGGAAATTTATATTGAAAATTGGTGTTTTGGGGTCTCTTTATGAAAATTGACAACTTGACAATGCAATGGTATTTTGATAATGTGACAGCAACAAAAGTAATAAATCTATGGTATTGTGATAAATAAATAAGGTTAAAGTAGTCCTTTAATGTAATTTTGTTTCAAAACAGGGTTGTCCTTCAGAAATTTAGCAAATTTATACCCAAAAATGTCCAATTTTAGTGGTTTTCCTATTAGATTTGCATAAAAAAACAGCTGTTGTGGTTACCATGGCAACCATGCATAACAATGACGAACCATACATGTTTTGTTTCTCTATGATTGGTACTTAACATAATAACAATGTTTCATCAAAATCTAAGGTCATTCGTGCCGAACCACTTTATAATATTTTTGGTGGTTACAGAGAATTGCTTAAAAACAGTGACAGTGCAACACACAAAGCAAAATAGAGGTAACATGATATTGGCGTTAAATGTAACAAAATATTGTCAAATGGGCGTGTACTCGTCCTTCTGAAAACCTGGATTGGATATTGCTGTTTTACTTGAAGTTGATTCGACACTGTCGACGTCAATGGTATCCTTTAGTGATGTTTTGTTAGTCTCGGGTAGTGTTACAACTAGGATTGCTGACAATAACATAATACCACCGAACATAAGGTACGATATTCCAGGTATTTTTTCACTCTGTAAAAGAAAAAGGCTGAATTTTTTTCTTTTTATTTTCCTAAATTATTTTTTATTCGTTATTGAGTTTCTTTAATATTGTTAAATGGAATTTGAGTATATCAATATTATGCATCTCATTTGACAGCTATCACCGCTTTAAATTGAACAGCCACAAATCGGTAAGGTGACGTCAGGCAAGTCCGTTTAGCTAGCTGCTTGGAGCTAAAAGATTCAATACGGCAACCAGACCAAACGCACTTCATCTGGCAAGACTCAATACAAAAAAGAAGACTTAAGCTTTTCACCAAGTTTAAAAAAGTTTTTTTTAAATTTAATGATTGAAAATAGGACCGCTATATAAAATGCAAAATTATTCACAGATTGTATGTGACTTACCGCAAATACTAACTGCGGGGCTACAGTAGCTCCTATTCGAGCCAGCGCGTTGTTGAAACCATAACCTATATTTCTAAATAAAAACATATTAACAATTGTATGTTATTGTATGTTTATTTTTCGTGCATATGTACAATTAAATTACCGTAATGTTGTGTATTTGACAGTGATCAATTCTGCTTACCTTACGTACATGTTAATTTATTTTTTAATTTACTGTTAAGTTCGTTTGTTTGATTGAATATGCTTTAACGCCACTTTCAGAAATTTGTCAGCTATACTAATAAGTGCAGTTTTTATAAGGAGCAGTAAGGCTGTAAAAACACCGGACCCTTTGACAGGAAAATTGTTTATACTTGTCAATAATGGTTGTAGTCGAACACATCATGCCAACAGTAGGGCAACAAGCAGCCTGACATGTTGTTTTAAGTTAATAGATTGCCAAAATAGTCATCAGTCGAAAATGTCAAATGTTTCTGTCTTATTTTTTCAGTTTATTCTCGAAAACTAATTTTATATAATACAAAAAAAACATAAACGATGTCAAATCAATCAGTTCAAGCAATTTGCCATCCTTTAAATGTAATGAATGCTGTTTCCATATTGGGGGTCACAATGTTAGTGCTTGACCCACAGAGCTGCCAAGCGCGTCTCCAGGTGGTGGATAGGGAAGGCCATCTCGTTTTGGGACGTTAGGTTATAATCAGAAAAGCCTGAACGATAACAATGGCATGTGTTTGGTGAGTGCCTCGCTCCTTTCTCGCAAGCAACCCATTTTGTAGATGCCGATAAAAAAGGCTTGTAGCGGCTACAAAAGGCTACATTTTCGCCTATATCAAATAATCCATACTCCACAGTATGTGGCATTGAAAATTATCTGCCCATTTTCCCGTGCTTTACCCGGCCATTGAGTAATTGTTTGGTAACTATTTCTCGTCCTGAATATATGGCACGCGTTCTCGTCAACAGTATGATTCAAATCCGTAGATTGAGATTTTAACACCTGAAGTGTGCCATGTACTCCCTGAGGCGAAGCTGAAGGTATTAAAATCCATATCTACGGATATGAACGTATGTCAACACAATCCTTAAGGTAACGTTTTCATCATTATCAAAGAAAGTTGGATTGAAATTTGATAAAAATGACGATTTTTTACAAGGTGTAGGGTTTGGAAGAACCTTACAGTTCTCGAAAATTTGGGGGTTTTTTTGTTTGACTCGAACAGATGTTGAAAATTTTACTTTTGGCGCCGAAATTAATTACCATTTCTAATATAAACGCATCTTACGTACTATTTTGAAACTAACTGTAGCAACACCCGGGTATATAACCTGGCAACGCCCGGGTATATTGTTTTTTAAAGACATGTAACTGACCAATCAAGTGTCAAGAATAATGCTCGTACGGGGATAATGGATATCGACTACTGACTAATAGGAGTCGCTTAACAGTTTTGTAGGTATGCAGAGATGCTGACACTATACACTTAAACATTTACCGGACTACAGTTGGATACAATTCTGATGTTAAGACCATCAGTGCTGACCATCCGGACGATACACATAGCTTGGATGCCAGCGCAAACCCAGTTTCTAAACCATCTTTGTCTGGCATGTCTGAAAGATACAGATACATACTAAGGAATATCCAATCTATTATTGTTTTAATCTTTCTAATTGTGTTGGTGATTTCTTTTCTAGTCTGTTCCGATTTAATAAATATTTATTTTAAGATATAGTTACACAATTGACAACAGCATTATTTGTTTTAGTAATATTGAGTACATTCTAAAAAGTAGTTTGCGCAAGTAGCTTTTTCAAGTTACCTATAAACTGAATTATGCCAACAAAAATACCAACTATTCCGCCAATCACGAAACACATGAACGTGGTCCATTTCCGCCCAATGCTGAAAAACACATGCGTAAGTTTTTAATGAATTAAACAATGGTCACTATATATGTGCGTTGTGTCAGGACTTTTGCAATTGGGTGAAATCTATCGTTTATTGTAATTTAAGAAATTGAGTCACCTGGTTACTAGATTATTGCCAATACATTTCATGAGTGCCATGCGCCACAGACAGGATACAGTAAAGTATGTATAGAATTTATAGATGTATTCAAAATATTTGTTGAAGATTTTTATATAGCTAATACAAAAATTGTGAATATTTTTCGACGTTAGCCTGATGCACGATTTTGGTTGAAATGCCGTATTCTTTATTGAGTAAAAAAGTTAATAGTTTCAGTCTTAAAAAGTTGCAATTTTGGTTTGCTCTTAATAATGGGTTGTAATGAGAGGTATAACTTTACAACCTAGCCACAAGTATTTAAAGAAATATTCCGTTAATAAGTTGTAACAACATTGTGTGAATAATTTTTGTGGGGGTTAATTGGACGTTAGGCCAAACTTTGAACTTTGCTACCAAACCTTGTTTCTTACAAATACAAGAATTTTGTTATACAAAGCATTTACGTGTAAACGTGTAGAATAAAAGCTTTAAATCTCATTTTAACTTGTATAGACCCTACCAGTTAGTAAAATACCATACAGCTGTTCCAATTATGTCCATTGCATTGATCAGAATTAGGTTTACGTACAGGTTTCCGGATAGTTGTTGCACTCCAAAAGATATTGCATAATACCCGTACCCACACGAAATCCTGTAAAAACGTATGTAACACTATAAGATGTTAGGCTCTTTCGCTCAGTTTTATTTATATAGTTTTTATGCAACTTCTGTCTAAATTTGACAGTAATAGTACCTAAATGTACAGCATTTTGTTAGAGACAAATTGAACTGAATATAGTATTCCACCTAGCTAAAATAATGTAGCTCCTTTTTTTCCATCCATAAAACAGGAGCTACATTGCAGTAGCAATACTCCACCAATTTCTATTTCTGCCATTAGCAAACCCTTGAACACAAACACCTAAACAATAAACAACTGAGTAAAATTTAATTTTTATTCAAAATAATGTACATACCACGTAATTGTTAGTTTAGTACAAGTATAACACGCAGTCGTCTGTATTTTACACGTCATCGCAATCAGACATGACTCGGCACCGACCAATTTGACTTAGAGGATGAGCATTAACGTAAACTCTCTGTTGCTCAATGCTATCAATGAGTTTTGTAGTACTGTAGTACATTGAAGTAACTATCTGACTAGTCAACCAATCGTGCTCGGTATCACGCCCCAAGACAAACGGTTCTCGGTAGCCCGGTATAAGTCAGACAGATTAACAATTTACCTGGAACACAATAGTTTTAACTCAAGTGTTTTGTTTTGTAATGTTTCTGTCCTATTGCAATGTTGTCGTTGATAATATCTCCTTTTAGGTCGATGATTTTTACAGACCCTTGCATTTGACTATTATTTGTTTAAATTATCTGTTAAACCTGATGTGTGTGTTTTAGACGTCTTAAGTAACTAACTAGGTAATGAGACGATAAGCTTTCTGCTTTCTCATACCCAAGTCTTTGGAAGCGGAAATTAACAACCAAGGCTATCTTAGAATAAGATTGCCTTGTTTTCAGTGTAGATGGTGTTTTATGTATGATATTGATTCTTCTTTTTGAAGACCTATCAATCGTGTAATTAAAATTTAGTGTAAAGACATTAGAAACACGTACCAACCGACTGACAACATCAACGTATATCGAAGGAGTTTGCGATTTTTTAGAACATCTAACAACGTATATTTCTTTTCGTTTTCTGTAAATGTAGAGGATTTCACCATTTCCGAAAATTTATAGTAATCTGGTACAAGAATTCCATTCCTGTTGGCAATTTTTGCAATTACATCATGTGCCTCCACAATTTTTCCATTAGAGACAAGCCATCTGTAGCTTTCGGGCACAAAACTGAAAACAAACAAAAAATAATTTGTTCTCCAACTAGCAGTCTAAGACTAACCAGTATGCTTAGGATGCCCGCATACAACGCAATGGTTAAACAAAAGTTAAAGAAGGTGTTGTATTTGATCCGATATTGCAAATGAAGTTGTTAGAAATAAAGTAGCACTTAATAAAAGTACCCATCGTCTGGTTACCTTGACCACACTGGAGTCTGAGAGGCCTAGTCGTCTAGGTATTTAGTATAGGCTTTACTTATTATGACCGGCGTGACAACACTGACTTTTCGAGTTCGATTCCCGATTTCCTGTAAAATCTAAACTGACATGTATTGCCAGTTTCCTACTGAAGGTCGTCGATTTTCGCTTACACTTCCTATTAAAACTCGACTGCATGAAATAGCTTAAAAGCACACAGTGACGTTAGAAGTATTTAAACAGTAACGTCATCAATTCAAACCCCAAATGCAAAATGGTTTTTCATTTTCTATTAAATCCTTTACAATGTAGCAGAGTTCTCCGTGTGTTGTATGTATATGTTCATTCACTCTTGTTTTTATCTGTGGCTACTGGGACGGTTCCTACAGCTGCCTAGCTTATCTCCAGGCGGCGGATAAGGTATGCCCTCTACTAAGTAGGGTGCCAGGTTATATTTAGGAAAAATTGTCAATATATCGCAGCGGTGAAAGGTTAAAGACTACAATTGTAGATTTTGAAAATGAGTAGGAGAAATGCAGCTATAAGTTGCACATTTCTACATTATTGCCTAACTCTTCATACTTTTCATTTTGCATTTAAAAAATTTTATGTTTTATAATCCTTCACATTTCACAAATTTATTTACTGTTTTTAAAAGTTGTTTTCGTCCGGAACACAGCTTAATTGATCAATCAATTAATCAATCTTGTACTTTGAATGAAAAACTACGTGCATTTACATTAAAAAATAAATCATATATCGAATGATTTAAAACGATTAAAAGATTTTCAGTGTAAGCTTTACATCTAATAATGTTAAATTTTAGAGATTGTGTATGTCTTATGTCTAAGATTGTAAAATGATGCTTTCTTATTGAATAGAAAATTGACCAAATGTATGTGTTTCAAATGTTTAACACCTACCATATGCCTAAAAAGAACGGAATATTGGTAGCTGCTATCGCCAACTGAATATATTTCCAATAATGCAACCACCAGCACAGACAAGCATACAGTATGCTAAAAATAGGCCAGAACGGAAGAGAAATTAACATTGATCTGTACTTTTTTGGTGTAAACTCGATCAGGAAAGTAAAATATACAGTCAAATAAAATCCGCATCCTACACCAATAAAGAATCTAAATGTAGCAAACATTTCCCAGGATGTCGAAAAAGCAGCTGCCGCATTAAATATCAAAAGAATTAAAAGAGATGTGAAATACGTAAATTTACGTCCTAGAGTATCTGCTATCTGACCGGAAACGAATCCGCCGACAAATAATCCACTCATTTGTATAGTTGTAATGGTAGATGTTATCCAGTCTCTATCACACACCAAACCCCACTGAAATAGGTCTAGAATTAAATGAGATTTGTCATGTGTTGTCATATGCAGTACAACAGTAATTAACAACATTAAAATAATCTTCCATCAAACAATTATTGTCAAACTAAGGAGAAGCTCCGGCGGTCGAGTGGTTAAGGATGTTCGCTGGTCATGTTGAAAATAACAAGGTATCTAAATTTATATATTTGATAAATAGACCATAGTTAAAGGTACAAAATAAGCTTAAAAAATTCATAGGTTGCTGAACTCTTTTTCGAGATAATAAGCATCCAAAATTTGGCGGGAAAAAGCTTTCTCTGACTTTTTCATAGGTTTAGCATTGGACATGTTTTAGTGTAAAAACCTATGAAAAAATAACACGAAATTTATACAACTTTGTAAATTAGCTTTAACTCACCCAATAAACCCTATTATAAAAAGAAAATAGGGGGTTGCTGGGCAAAAATATTATCCCTATTTTAATGGTAAAATCTAGAGGATTTTGAAAATCTGACAGAAATCTCAAAAATTGACCAGCGATCATCCTTAAGGCAGGTAGTCTTCTAGGGCATGATCATAGTAAATCACTATTTAGTATTGGTATTTTGTCTTTTTTTCCCGGGATTTCTACAATCGCGTGCTCGACTTCTGTAATGTTCAGTCTTTTTTTATGATGTTTAAATTCTGTTACTAAGTTGTAGCTGACTCTTGTCAATTTTCGATCGTATTCTTATTGTACTCGATTGTAATTGGTGCTTATATGCAATACTAAGCATATTGTAAGCTATAGACAGCACGAATATGTCGGCAACATCGCGATCCTATTCGATTAGCCAGTTTTATAACGAAAACACACTTGCTTAACATATTCGACTAGAAACAGTGAACAGTGTCTAGGTTTCTTCATATTAGCTGCATATATTCAAAATGCTTTATGTTGTATTGTAAACTCTGTCTATATTATAATAATAATAATAATAAGCTGTACTTAAAATCGAAATGACAAAACAACATACATAACAACATAAGCCCTAACATGCTTTCACATTCAACTATATATATATATATATTCACATTAACATCCAAAAGCGACACGCGTGAGCAGAGAAACTAGTAAGCATGGTACTAGGTGATGACCCAAAAATAAACTAACCTCACTGACCACTGTAGACATTTCTGTGTCATAGTTAACAGATCCACACACTACTTCCATGGACGTATTATCTAACTCACAGGTTTTCCAATGGGTAATGTTCGTTGTATAATCGACTCCATTCACTGTTTTCCAGTGGCAATACCAGTCGGGCACTGCCCCACCAAAGGTCATCATTAGAGTGCTCCACGCAACCGATATTTTACTGCCCAGTACAATAATAATTAGTATCCACTGAAATAAACCTAGTCCTCCAAGGTCGTCGATCATCTTTTCCAAATATTCATTTAAATCTGACGCCATCTGTATTTAAATTGAAAAATTGTTTAAAACGGTTTAATTTGTCATAACGCTGTTATATAAATATTGAATAGATATATGATTCGTTGTAATAAGAATAAATGACAGTATTATTTACAGAAATAAATCGTAATTTCTTCCAATTCATGGCGAACTAAGAAGCGATGAGAAAAGATGTAGCGATATACCGACGGTGTGTATGTCGTAAGACCGTTTGTTGAGTACCTAATTATAATCATATGATTTAAACAAATTACATGTATTAAACTAATTCGCGCGATATTTCTTTAGTTTTATAAGAATATGTTTAACACAGTTTCAGGTGTGGATAGTATATTTAATTTTTTTCTACTGGTCACTGTACTTACTCTGGTCAATGTCTGGTATACTCCTTTAAAAAGACTATCCTGTTAGAATGAGTTACAAGTTATCTATCCCATTTTGTTTTAAATTCAGTGCAAGAAAAAGGTTTCACTAATACACCAAAACCAGACTTTTTATGATAAATTTTCGATTTCTCAATTTTGTCACGAGATAACATCAAATTTTAACTAATAACGTTATCGTTTTTATTGGTCATGTGATGATATCTATGTTTATTTGTTATATCTCAGGTACGCAGTAGTGATAATGCAATAATGCTTCAGTGTCTACCTGTCCGGCTGATATATACAAGAAAGAGGAATATTTCTGATGGAATAAAAAACTTTTTTATTCGTATTTGACATATATAAACCTTTCACATCTGACAACCATTGTCCAGTGTCTAAGAAATGACAACGTCGCGTTGCTCAGCAAATATGATTGTTTGAGGCCACGACTTTCGTTCATTTTTTACCGTCAATTTTCACCTCGAGGTTGAACAATGTCTAATGCTGGGGTTGCGTGCATGTACACACAATCACTTCATTTTAAACTTTCAACAGAATTTTTCTCTGCACGATTGGTCACTGTATAGTCCAGATTTGTCCCCAATCGGACAGTTTTGGGACCAACTAGGGAGTGGAATCAGGAAGGGAGCGCATGCATCTTACAACATCAGTCATTCAAGAGCTTTTCTTCAGGAAAGCGCTCCACCCCTGAAGACCAATAAGCCAACTTATGTAAACAATGGTCAGGTGTTTGTGAGCAGCAAATGGTGGCAATTAAAAAATCGCTGGCAAATATTTAACATAAACTAAAATTCCGTCAGTATATGTTTTATTTAAGAAGATATTCTAGTACTAATGAAGCGTTATCTAGATTTCAACATACCGGTATATATCGTATTATCGATAAATAACTTAAATAGCAAACGATCTACATTTTTTGTTTGAGTTGGACTAAATTGTATTTGGAGTTGTCTCCCGTTTATCACTGAAATTCTCTGTAACAATAGATTTCAATTTGTTCTGTTGTGTGGTTCACGCTTCTAAACTCGCATTAGGAAGTAGTCAAGGTTAATTATAACTTTCACATTTAAACAAAAAAGTTTTATTCAAAAAAAAATTTAGACCTTTCCTTTTTTAATTAAGATTCGTGTCATTAAGAATTATCTTCCATGTCACGATGTTCAATAAATTCATAGTGTGCAAACAACGATGACTTTAATACCATTATATGTTTTATTTACCTTCAAGACAAATTGTATATATTTTAATATAAAGCCACTGTTATTTTATGAGGAGTTGATAATTTTTCAGTGAACATCAATGATAATACTTTCTTAAATTTTCTTTTCAACGCGGTAAAAAAAACATTACATGAGCTTTCTTCATTTCAGAAATCAATGGTATTACGAAAGTCAATCACGTTGATGTTGGCCTGCCTAAAGTGACGAAGAATATTCATATAGTTATAGACTCATTGTTTATTTATTTATTTATTTATTTATTTATTTATTTATTTATTTATTTATTTATTTATTTATTTATTTATTTATTTATTTATTTATTTATTTATTTATTTATTTATTTATTTATTGTTAGTTTTTTTATATTTCTATTTATTCTATTGGAATTTATTAAAAACAATGGTTTTTTGTTGTTGTGTCTAAATGTGTTTGAATTCGGTATGCAAATTTTGTGTAGCACGGCGCGGTTAGTTTACAAACATTACTATAATTTTAAATGGTATGTCCTACTTTAGGCACCGCTGTATTATGCTGTGGAAGGAATTAGGAGCTCTTAGAAGTCATGGAGCAATTTTTTCGAAACTATATGTCTTACAATATGTCTAAGGACATCATTTAGGACTGACTTAGGGCAGTCTTATGACGTAAACACCGAAGTTATCCTAAGACCATCCTAGCAAAGATTTCTTAACTCTGTCTTATGTGTTCTATTTATACATGTGTGGTTTATTAAGAGACTGTATAATGTCATCCCACTTTCGATGTAGACTGCACTTAACAAAACGTAAATCAACGTTTTTTAAACATGTATAGGTAAATATATAATTATATATGTATTTTAAATAGTTTGTTATAAATTAAAACGTCAAATGTCTCTGTAGTGTTCATTTCAATGTGATATAATTTGGCACGAGTTTATAATTGAGCAAAACCGGTTTGACTGCAAGGACTCTTCTTTGTTTTGGTTCAACTGTTGATTTCGTGCTAACCTGACTATTTGTATATAAATAAGGCTAACATTGATCTTCTTGCACAATTTATGAGGGGGGCTAGAGGGGTCCATTAACAGGTTAGCACTTTTTTATTTTGCCCATAAACACATAACAGCAACTTTAAAACAAATGATAACAGATAACAGCAATTTACATGAGAAAACAGAAAACACTGAGTTCAAAAATAAAAAAAAAAACAGATAACAGCAGAATCTCATCGAAGGGCAATACTATTAACAGCGAACATGGTCTTATTTTCAATAAAACAGTTAACAAAAATGTCAATATTTCAGAAAACAGTTAACAGCTTATGGTTGAAAAACAGTTAACAGTTGCTTTTTTTTAAACATCAGTTAACACTACCTGTAAAAATGCCCAAAATACACTAGATCAGGAAAGATCTTGCCCCCCTCCCCTTTTTATAATGGTAAGAAAGGATGCGAATTGAACAAAAACGGAGCTTTATTTTTTTACAAAAGGCATAAGTGAGTGCTATTTAGCAAACTTTATAATTATATATTGAAAAATAAAACTTAAATATGTAAAAATTAAAACAAATTAAAATTATGATCATACTAAGACAATCATAGGAAACCTATTTCGTTGTCCTAAAGATAGGATAAAAATTAAGACTTGTCCTAACTTGCGACATCTTCGGTGAAACCAATTCCGACAAATATTTTTCCTAAGATTGTCTTAGGACATGTCTTAGTTATAAGACGTCTTAAATCATGGCCTCTGAGTTAATATTATGTTATAAACTTCTATATTGTAATATGTGTGTGCATAATCCTTAGCTACAGAAACGGTATCTGGACTGGAAGACTGCTTAATTAAAAGGAAGATCCGAAAACAAAACTGGAACAAACCCGGAATACGTATATTTTAAAAGGATCATTTTAGTTAACTTCAAGAACCCGTATAGTTCTTATTTGAACCAGTTGTATGTTGTTTTTACGAACATGGGCATAAACTCTCTCTCTCTCTCTCTCTCTCTTTCTCTCTCTCTCTCTCTCTCTCTCTCCTCTCTCTCTCTCTCTCTCTCTCTCTCTCTCTCTCTCTCTCTCTCTCTCTCTCTCTCTCTCTCTCTCTCTCTTTCTCTCTCTCTCCATTATGTTTTGGTTACGATAACTTTCCATGAAGTGTTATGATGTTTGAACATGTCTGACTATAAAAACTACTGAGTTTGAATTAGATGTATAAACTTAATTTTTCTATAAGGGTAGGAATAATTAAAAATTCATCTATTTGTGCAAAATATATCGCAATATTAAAATGCCGTTTAAAAACTTACTAAAACATGTAGCTTGATTTTTTAGCTTAAAAAAATTATTTATTTATTGGAATGAAACTTATATGTTGGCATGCAGGATTTTAACTTTTATCTATGAAAGATATTTTTATTTCATTTGAAATGGAAAAAGAAAAAAATACTTAGGTCACAATTTGGAAATGAATGATTAACAACTTACAAAATTATGAAATATCATATAAAAACAATTAACGATAATATAAAAAATAAAGTTGATGGCCGGCATAGACATACTTATAAAGGTCGGACTGCGAGAAGTAGAAACAAAAATGTGTGGTGATGTGTTCGCTGGTGTGACATATTCTTTCAATAAAATATTTACTCACACAGACCCATTCATATAAAATAAACTACGATACCAGAACGTCTTTTGGTTATTCGGGTTATCTCGTTATTCTTTCAATAATACATTATTTCGAAAGTACAGACGTGATAGATTTTTCATCAACAAAATGTTACAGAATATATGTTAGTGTCAAAACTGAAATTGCTGAGAAAATTGGTGCAAGATAAATACATCTTAAATATAAGTTAACAACAATTTACGAGTAAGTTTGTCAACACCAGTCTGATTATCTGAAGGTGCTCAGACTATTCTCTTCCTTGACATAATGTATTAAACAATACTTGTAGCACGTTGCATTTAATCATTTTCGCATTTATCCCAAAATTGTGATGTAGAAATCTTTACAAAATAAAGGCTTGAATTTTCTCCGTTTAGTTATAAACTTTATATCTGAAACGCAGCACAGCATGATACTGTCTAAAACTTACCTATTTGTCATTTCAGAAATTGGAAATATTCTTTATAATTTTAATTCTAACTATAATACTTGACAATTTTGACATATAGACAAGAGCTATGACGTCAAGGAACTATTTTGAATTATACGACGTAAGAATACGTGGTAACCGGTATTGCTTCATTTAAATTGACTTATTAAATTATTTCAAGTTGCTCTTTTATACTAGTGATATCCACTCTAACCCGGTACGTCATCTAATTCTAACAGTTCTGATGACTGACCAGCGAAATTTGTCACTTGCATCATTCATATGACCACAAAAATGTTCGTGTTTATATTACGGTATGTCTCTGTCAGGGTCAACTTTCTTTAGACCGCCGATGTAATGTTTTCTGGTATATGTGATTTCTTATTAACGTATGAGACTTTATATATATAGTTTATTCTCACACAGCCAATAATACAATTGGTACAGAGAATTTCAAATTAATCAGGTTTTTCGCATTTGGTTATTTGTTAAATTACTTTTAGGGAAAAGTTTCGACGCACTTTTTTGTTCGAAATATAACGGGTTGAAAAGGACTAAAATTTTATTTTTAGGTGTCATTCGAATTTTTAGCGACTTTGTTGTTTGAATACTCGTTGAATAAGTAAGGGTAGGCAATTGCTACATTTCAACATTTTTCTAAATAACTAAGTTTTTATTTTTTTTATTTTTTTAATATCAATTAATAACTTAGTTAAGATGTTTTGATTTGTTAATATTTATTCATCGCTGAACGCACATTCGGGTATGTTGTTAATGTATATTTCCTTTCGTGTCTGTGAGCTATCGATATATTTAGAATGAAGCGGCGCATCTTTCATTTAGTCAACATAAATAATGTGTCAAATCATATAGACAAGATCCAAACTTATAACAGTTCCTTTTGGTGACTTGCTGTGGAGAATTCCTCATGGACGTCTAAACTATGTGCCGTCATTTAAAGAATAATCCTGAAAGGTAATTGTGTTTACCGTCATATGTTGTAATGATTCAAATGTAGTCTTATAGAATATATTTGTTTATTAGCCAATCATGGGCCCATTAAGGGCAAATGACAATACATATTTCAGCATTATGATTTAACATGTATACACATATATTGCAAGTACAATTGAATAAGGAAGAAGGAAAAAAGTAATAAAGACAATAACAACAATGATGTCATCATGATAACTTGTTTTGCTGGAGAGCTTAATTTAATATTAATTAGCACTGCTATAATTGTGATGTTACCCCCACCCCCCCTTTTTACATACATACACAAACTGGCACACATACATGTATACACATACACATACATGGTCACTGATATGGAAATGGGACCGAGGGCTGATGCATAAGAACATGCTTAGAATAATTTAGCTTACAATATTTCCGCAGAGCTCCACCTTGTCTCTTATCTAGAAGAATGAGCTCTATGTGTCATTCTTATAGAGTCTTATATCTTTATTTAGTAGTGAAATAACTAACCAATTATTTCTTGAAGAATCATATACAAAGAATAGTTGTTCTATGTAAACATTGTTCTAAATACGACTATATATGTTGGACAAAAGTTAATGAGTTTAAAGAACAAATTTTTTTTGAAAATTATCCATGTTTTAAATTTTATTCATTATTTTTGTTATGAAAATATCTTAATAATATACGTCACATCTAAACTTGTATTTGTTGTATGTGTTACCTGATTGAAGGAGTTTAGTTTGTTACGTCCTACGCCGACAACTTAATGCCCTTGGTCGGACAGTATGTGATACCTGTTGAACGTTTCGTTGCAGTCAAATTGAACTCTTATCTTTAAGTTTTTTTAGGAAATAAAATCTGGGTTTGTAAATAAACATGTACGTTATTTTAATTGGTTATATATTGTACCATTTTCATTTTATCGTTTCTTTTTAATTAGAATTATATTTTTTATTGAAAATCGACCATAACATGTTTTGAACCTGTATCTTATTCATTGACCCTGCTGTGGTTGTAGACTTAAAAACGTTTAAAACATAATTCTAAAGACTCAATTATTACAGGCATTGGAAATATGTCACAAAAAAAGAATATTTTCTCTTATGTTAAAAGAGTAAACATTTCTTCATTACCGTGTTCTTATTTTTGTGGCTTTTAAATTTACTCAAACGTAAATCTTATACATTCCTGAGTTTTGAATTTCTAAGGTGCCACGACAATAACACGTTATGGACTATTATTCTTTCAAATGATGCGGAACTGGTTAACATGTAAAATGTATTTTCAAGTCCCAGCATCTCATACTGTAAAACGATAAGTGTATAAAACGGCGGGAATCTGTCAGCGCTCCACGTGCTAAATATATGTCTGCTGCAGTAGACCATTGATGACCGGAATACTTTATTTCAAAAACAGCATTGCAAAGCAATTAATATTTTTCTTTAAATCGTAATCATTTATTTTTTTGAAATTTTAAACTTTTTTACTTCTGTTCTTCGATACGTTTAATGTTGAAATGATATTAACAGAGAAGTGTTCATGCTTACAATACTTGCTTACGTCTTTTTCTGATTAATTATTAGCAGCACAAATAGAAATTGAATTCGATATTTAAATTTAATTTTATTTAGTATTTATGCACAGATTTGGTTAGATGTTGCGTTAAAACATGACGATCGCAGGGTATACATGTACATAACTAATTTAACATTGTTGTGTTCTTGCATGAATAAGGACCTTTGTGGCCTAAGTGGCTTAGTTGCTCACCTACTTCTGATCACATGTCTTTCAACACTTAGGTTTCGAGCCTTACTGGGACCAAGGAATACGGGACTCCAACCTTGATTGACAACTATTGCCCGTTTTCCAGCCGATGGCCGTGTGTTTTCACCGGGTACTCGGGATTCTCCCCAAGAAAATTCCTGGACGCTTTGGTATTGCTAGAAAATTGGTGAACCCTATTGGATAAAAAAAACAATTCTTCACGAAGAAACGCAAGAGAAGTGCTTAAATGACATAATGTGTGGTGGTGTTTTCTCAACATCGTTTTCTCCATACTGGTACCATTTTGAAATTTAATAACATTACATCTGCCCTTTTTTCTTGCTAATTACTGTATCACGAAACGGAACTGGTGAATCTTGACAAACTTGCAATATTTATTTTGATATAAGAATCGCAATCTTGTATCGGAGGTCTTAATTGTTGATTTAGTAAACAGTGAAATGTTTCTCTGTAGACAATAATCACAAACTAGTATCAGGTTTCATTTTAATGAAGGGTCCTATCTAGCACGTCGTGTCGCTTGGCTACTGTCAAGAATTAATCTAGACTGGTTCTGCTGTGGTTTGTCCAACCATTGACAATGCTGTCATGTTCTGTACCGTCAGATTATATAAAAGATACAGTGATTTGATAAAGACGTTAAGCAGAACTTTCAAATGGTTTAAATAATCAGGACTTCAAAAAAGAAAGATTAAAAGTGTTTTATCAAATCATAGATATGCGCACTTGTTTATCGTTTCCTTATAATCTCGAAACTTCAGCGCTATGTCGAAATATTTGAGACACGTTCAATACCGTATTGTTTGTATGTTTGTTTTTTTGAATGGTGTTTTAACGCCACTTTCAGCAATTTTCCAGCTATATCATGGCGTCCAGTTTTTATTGAGGGACGAAACGCCGGAGAGAACTCCGGACCTGCGGTAGGAAAAAGTGAATACTGTATTGTATTTATTTTCATAAACATAAAAATATAATATGTCACGTTAAGTCAAATTATTCGTATTCGGCTTACTTAATATTATACATTCGTATTTATTCTCTAAAAATCAAACTTTTGAAACATTTCATTTTCTTACTTAAAATTCTTATTTGATTGCATGGTATGTTTTTACTGTGTAGACTCAATAATGCATTATTAAAATAGGGCGTAAAATAGGCAGCTAGTGGGATAAAAAAATGTACACTAATGTTTACGTTTTTAAGAATTTGTTTTTTATTTAGAGATATGAAATCAGAGACCTTTATGTTTCTGGAAATATATCCATAAGCAAAAATCGTCCGTCATGGTCAAGGCAGAAATCGTCAGTCGTGGTCAAGGAAGAAATAGTCAGTCGTGGTCAAGGCAGAAATCGTGTTTTGGTCAAGTCAAGAAAGTAAACGTGATTTTAAGTTATTTTCTGTTAGTTAATATCTTTAATAATCTTAGCATTTAATGTATTAAAGTATTAAACATTTAAAAGATAATTTCGTTATTAAAACGTAAAATGTTAAGGATTTTTGTATAATTAAGAACAATGCACAGTAAATGAGCACTTTCCTGTACCAGGTGAAATCTCAGAATGTTTTATTGTCTTCTACATCTTACATTGACTTTATTAAATGTTTTCAAACTTAATAATCAGTTATTTCCTTTTTCTTTTTTCCCGTTTTTTTTTTGGTTGGGGGGGGGGGGCGGGTGTTCTTAATATTTATTTATTTTCGTTTCTGAAAATACGCATATAATTCTATGAAATTAACATTTGATTTGACCAGAACATAGTATTTTTCAAACAGTAACCCATATAAGAAAATGGTGCATTAAAATTGTATAGATCCTATATAATATATAAGGACTCATTGTTTAAATGCATGTACATGTAGTGAGCAGGCTTTTATCAAAATCCTTTCCATAATGTTGTCACTTACTTAATTATATTGTAAAATCAAAGTTCGTATCTTATCGTAAATTTAGGTGAAAATTTGTGAAAATTCACAGAAAACGAACGTGTTTATTATTTCTGACTGTTGCCAGCATCAGGGAGGGTTTGTTATGGGGGTTGGCCGGTGCTAACTGACAGGTTTGACACCTCAGAGTGATTAATTACCTTTGAACATGCATCAAATGTGCAGTGTTTTGCATGTAACGGCACATTATGTGATATATTACAGACAGTTGCCAAAAAATATCTCTTAGTACTCTGGTATTAAACTAAATAATATATAATCAACCTACATATATTTAATATACGTAGAAAATCTATGCAAATCTCGATGATAAGTCAATTGTCTTCAGTATCAACTTTTAGCCAATCAAAATTGAGTATGCATCCTTATTCTGTTGAGGGAGGCAAAATTGTCAAAAGTTAAAGTATTATTTATAGGTTTATAATCAAGTTAACGGTGAATTATAGAAAGGTGTTTTTAACTTGTGTTTATCGCTAGATAATTTTATTATCTCTATGGATGTAAATGTGCCGTTCTCGTCCAGAGCGAACGCCTTCAGCATAGCATCACTAATGTCTGGTCAACTCTCAGAAACATTTTACCCAAATCTACAAAATGGAAACGAATATTTTTTCGATTGGAATAATTCTGGATATGGCATGAAAAATATGGAAGGTTTGTGGAATTTACTTGTGTAAATGTAATTTAGTCTATATTTAAAATGAAAAATAACGGAACATTTAAATACAATTATTTTTAAATAATTCTCATATTATATTCGTTATAATGTGTACTTTTTTGTTAATTTCGTTTCATATTATAAATCAATATCTTTGGTTTTTTTCATCTTTTTTGTATTTTATGTGCATGCCCTTCATGGGCCTGTTAATAGGTTAATAAAGTAACTTATCTTATACCATCTTCGTTAAAAACATAGTATCATAATTCAAGATGTTTAGAAAAATGTTGAACATTCTGTAATTAATGTACAAGGCTACATTCTAAAAATGAATATTACTTTTAAGAGGGAGTGGGATATAATAATTATTGTTCTTGTTTTATGATAAAAATAGTTGTTTTACATATACACAATTGTTTACAAACAATTAGTGAATTATTCAGCAAATTTATGTGCATATAATAATTATTATCTTTGATATGCAATCTGAAATTATCGTAAAGTATTATGAAGTTCAATTAATTTATAATAAGAAAAACAATAAAAATGTATAAAATATTTTTTTATTCCTAATGATGATATACACATATAATATAATTTAATAATTTGGTATATGTGAGTGACCAGAACGGACTACTTTATAGCCCAACGATATCATCTAAAGGAAAAATATAACTTTATGTATGCTAAACAGGTCTAAATATAATATTCTGTATGACACTCAAAAATATCTAACAAAATTTAATGTATGAAGAGATTTATAAAGCGACAATGTAAAGAAAAATATTTCGTACTTTTTATTTTGCAAACAGTTTTCTGGTCCTGCATGGTATTTTGAATATAGTATTCGTTTTCATTGTGCGTGTGGTAAATTGATTTCTCTAGTTAAAAATCGTTTAAAGATTACACTTACATATAAATTGATAAACCAGCACTAAATAGATGTGAAATGCATTCCGGTAACAGAAAATAACCGGAATTATTTTGTAATTATTATAGATTAAACGAAATAATTCGAGAATACGAAAATAATTGTATATTCAGGAATCTAAATATAAAGAGGTAATTTTCAACAAGTGTTTGCGTACTGTGATAGAGAGAATTATACAAACATTCCGGATAGTTTATCCTCTCCATCCCGATGTGGAGGCCTTTGATCTTTTTCACATGATCCGTGTCGAATGCACGTGTGTTCTGAAGATTCCATCATTAAGCAATATTATTTGTGTGTTTTGAATGTTTATATAAACATTTTTCTATTTGTACACATTAAAATGAATTTTTTGATGACCTCAGAAATTCAGTTAGTTCCATTTTATTTATTTGTGCGATCTCAGACATTTCAAATAGATTTTAAACAATTTTTCAATATAATTTTTTATGTTTTTGTTTTGCATGTGTTGAAATTTTTTAATCATTTTATTGAATTAACTAGTTTAAAATGATATTAAATTATTTTATTATTAATATTTAGATACTTTTAAAAGGATTGAAAAAACCATACTATCGGCAATGAAAGAAATTTCGACTGTTTGCCTAAAGTTTTGTTAAGGGTCGGGTTAATGAAAAATGTATATACCTTTTTACAATTGCATCAAAAATTTATATCAAGAGATGGGAGACCAAGAACCAACCTCAAAATTCAATTTATCACGAAAAGAAGATAACAGAAGAAAAAACACCCAAATACTACCGAAAAATAAACAACGCAATTGACAACAATTACAACTGGTATACTATAAGCTCGCTAGTATTAAACGAATGTACTATAATATACCAATATTAAATTATTGTTAATACATCTGTGACATTTTTAAACGCGATATATTATAATTCTTAATTAAACAGCATCTATTTTGTTTTGCCTGTAATGACAGTCAGTTAATATACTATCATGTATACTGAAAGGTAACTAGAAACATGCAACGGATAGAAAAAACGCAGAACAAGATGCACATTAATTTGTTCGCTTAAAACAAAATAACAGAAAATTTTTAAATATATAGGTATTATATTGGGTTATACCGTCATTCTACACATACAAAATGATATTTAAGCGTGTATTTGAAACAAAGTTATTTTAGTGTAATAGGTAGAACAGATAGTCCATGTCAACTTCGGGTGCCATAGTAAATTTATAATTAAAATAGAAATACGTATTTTGTCAGCCTAACAATTTTCCAGTACTGATATAATCTGTTGTCGCTGTTGTTGAGATCTATACATTTTGATATGAGTTATCAGTTTAAAATCTTTAAATCTCTTAATAATGCATGATGTTTCGTCTGACCTCTCCTCTCCTAATGCCTTGCTATTTCTCATGTATGTTTTTAGTTGTTTTTCGTTACTTTTCGGTTATTTGATGTTCCATATTGAGTGATTAGGGTTATATTTTGTTTGTAGATGCAAGGAACAGTTACAGGGACCTGTTCAAATCAATTTACATGCGTTTTTGAATGATACTGGGTCTTTTCGGACATCCATGTTATACGTTAATATTCGGCCTTTTCCCTCTGTGTTATTACATATATATTCAAAAGAACCGATTATACTAATTTGGTGATACAAGACACTAATCGTGTTTTCCTTTTTTTTCAAAGCATGTCTTCTCCATGCCGGAACGGGGAGACCATTCTACGAGCCACTGAGGTATGAAGGATTTTCTGAAGGGTGCACTCGACAAGCAGACACAGATTGTGAGAAATCCATGTCTACAGACTGTATGAAAAACACTTGTAAATCAGACAATGAGAATGTTGACGTAGGAACTGATGGAAAGACGGACAGTAAGAAACCGATCCATCACAAGTTAGCTAGCGTGCAGGTACAGCTAGAAATGAAAACACTCTGGGACGAGTTTGACGAACTAGGAACAGAAATGATTGTAACAAAGGCCGGACGGTAAGCCATATCTAAAAAAGTGTATGCATTTTCGTATTTCTGAATTATATCGAAATACCTTGATGAACTGTTTATATGGAACGATCTTTTTCTTGTAACTGGTAGACGTACACGCATAGAATATGCTCTACCAGAATATGCCATGACAACGGAAATAGTAGCTTACCAGTGTTTGGCATAAACTGGTATACGGTGAAGTTTGAAAATACTTTCGTAAAACAGTAACATTCATAAACAAATTGCTAGGATTTGAAGAATAAAACCTTTGAAATTTGAAGTCTAAATTATTTGATGTTTATGGCATGTCCATATTTTTGTTTGTTTGTCTGTTTTTCTTAATTGTTTGTTGAATCTATTATTAATTATATTGATTATTCGGTGGATAAAAAAAAAAGTTTTTTGGTAGAAGGAAAAAATAAATGTCTTTCACCGTCTAGTAGGTAATTATGGAAATTTCCTTTCAGAACGCAAATGATGCAGCTATGATTGACGTTTAAAATCAAACAAACGCGTTCTGACCTTTCCTTTCGACACCAGATAGGGAAAGGTGTTGACAAGAAAAGATAACTCTTCAATCAAATGCATGATAGCATGTGCAGACTTAATCACCAGTGGTCAGTTTGTATACTAAAGCTGGCGAAACTGTCAAAACTGAAGAAATACTAAACCGCATTCGCGTGATACCTTGTTACTGGTCGTATTTTGTATCTGAAGTAAATTAATGACCGGCCACGAGTTATGGTATTGTAGGATGTTTTTTTGCTTGCTCCCTACTGGTCGCTTGATTGTTTTTGTATTGTTAAAAGAACTGTTTGATACAATCTAGAAGCAAATTAAAATGCAAAGGAACACTTCATGCAGAGAGCCAAAGGGAAGTTCCATAAACTGCAATTTAACAAGAAATGTCATGAATTATTGCTGTAGCATACTTAACAATATCAATAGAATTTGTTTTAAATAGGCAAATTGTCGTCAGACGTCCAAAAATCCACGGTAAAGTTGGCACAATGTACCGGTATATATTGGAACAACGAATGATGCATGGATCGTTGTAATTATAAAAAGAACAATGTTTATTAACCGAATGCATAACTGTATAATGATGATATGGGTTATTGAAACCCTAGTCTGCAAATTCATGAACTTGTTCGGTTGAGAGTTTGTATACTCCAACGTGGTGGTGGTTGGTCTAAGCCAGGACCTGGGATATATACTCGAATATGCCTACTATTGACCGGGCTGTTTCAATGTCCATATGTTTCAAGAGCGTTTATGCACTCTGATCGAATTGTAGGTCTTACACCTGGAAAGTGCGGCGTATATAGACAACTAACAAATATTTATATAAATTACTATCGATCCTGAATGTTTTGTCAAGAAGCGCTAAACGTAAAAATTTTTGATGTCCAGTTGCTGTACTGTATCTGCCATTTTTTCAGCGCGATTACGAAACATTTTGCGTCCTGGGATAACATTTTGCGTCCTGGGATAACATTTCTTTTTATTATTCTTCTATGCCTATTTAAGTTTTAATTATTGTTTGAACTAAGACTAACAGGGAAATAAAACAATTATAATATTCAGAAATATCGTGGGCCAGAAACCGCTGGATTACTGAGCGGCAACATAAAAAGTTCATCATAGGCCCCACCGTACGTCACGTGGACTAAATACACAATACATCATAAAATAAATAAATAAATAAATAAATAAATAAATAAATAAATAAATAAATAAATAAATAAATAAATAAATAAATAAATAAATAAATAAATAAATAAATAATAAATAAATAAATAAATAAATAAATAAATAAATAAATAAATAAATAAATAAATAAATAAATACAACCATTGACAATAACAAAAAAACACTCAATTTAGTAAGATATTTCTATGGCTTCTGAAATATGTCTTAATTTACAGAGTTTTGACAAGCCATTTAGTTTTAACCTAAATTTTGATGAATGCATTAAACTCAGCGGATTACAAATTGCTAATTTATCTTATCAAATATAAACCCACAATTCTAAACTTCCTGCTGTGTCTGTTACATAGATCAAAATAAGAAATGACACACAGAAAAAGTAATGAACTTTTTAACATAACGTGTCATGTAAAACGTGGTTTTTATATATGCAGTTCTCAGTAAGTAATTATAATAAGAGTCCTATATAATCTCTATATCTATATCTCTATTAATGCAACAAAAGACTGTACATTCATGGCATACAATACAATCCAGTACAGTACAGTGACGTACAATACAATCCAGTAGAGTACAGTACAGTACAGTGACGTACAATACAATACAGTACAGTACAGTACAGTACAGTACAGTACAGTACAGTGACGTACAATACAGTAGAGTACAGTACAGTACAGTGACGTACAATACAGTACAATACAATCCAGTACAGTACAGTGACGTACAATACAATACAGTACAGTACAGTACAGTGACGTACAATACAATACAATACAGTACAGTACAGTACAGTACAGTACAGTGACGTACAATACAATACAATACAGTAGAGTACAGTACAGTACAGTGACGTACAATACAGTAGAGTACAGTACAGTACAGTGACGTACAATACAATACAATACAGTACAGTACAGTGACGTACAATACAATACAATACAGTACAGTACAGTGACGTACAATACAATACAATACAGTACAGTACAGTGACGTACAATACAATACAATACAGTACAGTACAGTGACGTACAATACAATACAATACAGTACAGTACAGTGACGTACAATACAATACAATACAGTACAGTACAGTGACGTACAATACAATACAATACAGTACAGTACAGTGACGTACAATACAATACAATACAGTACAGTACAGTGACGTACAATACAATACAATACAGTACAGTACAGTGACGTACAATACAATCCAGTACAGTACAGTGACGTACAATACAATACAGTTCAGTACAGTACAGTACATATATTCATAAATTGACATAAAGTAAATGGAACAAACAATCAAATGTCATATAACAAGTTCAAACATTTTTTATTGAATTATAATCATGGAGCATTACCATAAAAAGAATTGATGATTATCAAAATTATTTGGGTCTACCTTCCTCAGCTGTAATGGCCGATCTATAAAAGAGACAACAGTTTCTAATTTCTTCATGTGTTGACATTATTTTTTGTTACAGTATGCATATCAGAGATATTATTTTCTATGCGGAGTATAAGGAACTAAACGTAAAATATAAAAAACGATAATTTAAACAATCATTCAGAAATATTACAAATGTAATGTACTCAATTATGATCACAAAAATACCAAGAACAAAATAAATAAATAAAAACACTTACAAGGTAATAATATTGGGATTGTATATACTCTATATAGTAATAATCTAATTATCACTTTTTAATACCATCTTAATAATAAGAATTTCACAACCTTGTAGACATTGTCCTGAGAAATCTTGTTTTTAAAATTTATTTAATATGTAAATAAATATAATCCAATACGTAATGTTTCTATAATTAGTTGATATAATTTTCTTTATTAATAAAGTGGCGTTGAATAGTATAAAACTCGCCTCTCTTTGTTGACCTACACAGTCCGTGCGATTTTGTTTTTAACAAATTATAGGTTTTTTTAAAATTAGATGAAATCAATGTTTTGGGTTGCCGAACCTTACTTCATTTTATTTTTTTTATTGGATACATTTATAAGATATTATATTGTTCTCTATTAATTTTCAGTACTCTATGTCATCTATCACGTTCAGGTTTTTCACTATGCCATCCATCAATGGGAGTTCCTGTTCAGCATCAAAATTCGACCATCAATCTCCCAAGCGTTTAATTGTCGCTAATTGAGGCATTATAAGTCACAACCCACAAGAGGCTGCGATAACCTCCAAGTAATGGGGTGTCAAATCTGTCGTTATTTTACAAATTATTGGCCACAAATTAAAGTGTCGAATATACCAAACCTAATAAACAAACAGCATGTGTCAGAAAATCATGGAAGTATGGTTTGTGTGTCAGTTTAAACTTTTGTTAATCTGCATTCCCCGAGATGTTAAATAAACACATTTTGAACTTTAAAAATATATATCATAACCTTAATTGGCATTATAGTTTATGAAATCAACAATGATCACAACCAAGTAAACATTTGTGACATACATAAATTACAGATACTGCTGACCAGGGACAGTCTATACTAGCTAGACTGTCCCTATGCTGACCAAGGGCTTGTACGTCCCTGTAGATACTGCTGACAAAGGGCTTGTACGTCCCTGTAGATACTGCTGACAAAGGGCTTGTACGTCCCTGTAGATACTGCTGACAAAGGGCTTGTACGTCCCTGTAGATACTGCTGACAAAGGGCTTGTACGTCCCTGTAGATAAGGTTCTTTTCGATCAGTTATAACACTGTATTTTAAAATTTCATATAATAAACTATTAATGCAAATGCATTGGTTCTTACGTAGGTATCAATCTTATTTAATATTTGTACCCCCCTTTCCTCCATTTATAGTGTTCGGGAAAAATTCCCGGTAACTCCGAGATGCTTCCTCCTGGCCCGATTTGGTTTACTGTCAAATTTTAAAGGATTTATACATGCGATATATGATATTTATGATATAATACTGTAAAATTAATTAGTTGTATTACAAGGTTTTTGTTGCATGTACACAGGGATTCAAATCCGTGACGTCATCCAAAAGAGGCCTAGGTGACCGAGAGTTAAGGTAGTTAGTCATCTATTCTTTATCACGTGGTATGTGAACAGGTTGCGGGCAGTGTGTACTTGACTCCAAACAAATGATTGCCAGTTTTCCTAACGAAGGTCTGGGTTTTCTCACCGTACTCGATTCCTCCCAGAATAAAAACTGGACGTCATGTTAAACCTAAAAAAGTGACGTTAAACACCATTCAAACATACAAGAAACAAATCATATAAAGGCATCGAAATGACTTGACAAATAATGTCGCTTGCAGAACACTGATAATATTTTAGGCGCCGCATTCAAAGTGTTGCACAACGTTTTGTACAAGTGAGCCTTTATATGTCAAAATTTAAATATCACTACACCCAACTGCCTAGTTTTCTGTTTGTTTATAGGAGGGGGAGGGGGTTACGTTCGAGATAAAAGAAGAGTAAAACAGGAACTCGTTTTGTTTTATCAAAATAACATTGTAAAACGCTTCATTGAAGTATTAGTGCAGTCGCCTACAAACTGCAGACAGGGCGGCATTCTATTGTCATATTCCAATTCAATGTTAACTTTAAAAAGAAATTTAACGCTCTTGTGCATTGTTGCACTAACACCTTGATATATCGTAAAGTAATTTAGTGTAAATTTTATATGTATAACGGCTTTATGGTCCACGATTTATTTTTTATATAGTAACGAAGTAATATTATTTTATAACAAGCAATAAAATAGATATGTAAAATTGTTACATGCGAAAAACTAACAGTTTTCCTCGGAATAAAAACATAGAACAGACGTTTAATGCCGAAATGCAATATTTCAAAAAGACTTTAAAACCATGTTCTCTCAAAGATAACAAGAAAAAAATATGGCAAATTTCGGGATGTTAGAGTTGAAGAATTTGAAAATTGTGATTAGGGGAAAGATTTAAACACATCAACGTCTAGTGTCAAGCAAAATTCGACCATTTATCGTTGGAGAAAGTTGTGTTTTATTTGGGAGATTATACTGATATAATTAATTATTGGTGACGTGGTTGTTGATTAATGGCGATCTTAGGGTAAGATAACCTTACCCCACAAAGATGTAGTTTTTTGAAGATTGAGGCACTAGACGGATTTTTGGCAGTTGTTGAGTTTTCACCTGCATCATCAGAAGTTGCTAACGGGAGCTCACCAACTTAAGACTTAAACCGATAAGCGAAACTTACCGACAATTCGCAGTAATTGAATTAAACTTCATTCATAATGTGCATGTAACGAAGGAATCTGTTCTCCAACAATCATGTCGAAACTTGTTTTGTATAAATTTATATATCTCGTCATTTATATTTTTATTTAAGATAAAGTTATTATAATGATACAGAGATGTCCGTGTCAAAATCATACCATCAAAATTGACATTCATGGACGTCAAAAAAAAAATTTGTCCCTCTAAATTATAAACTTTATTCGTGTAAGTTTATCAGACTTTTCAAGCGACGTAATAAAAAAATCATATTCATAGAATGTGAAATTCATTTTAAAAATTGGGTTTTAGTAGGATCTGCTCACGATAAGATTTGAAGGACTAATCTACATAAATTTAAAAAGTAAAATATTTGTTTTCCAGTTATACGTCCTTGCATTTCTTTTTCTATCCGAGGTAAATTAACAATAATTCAATATTTCACTTGCTTTTTCTTATTGTTATTGTCAACACAAATTTGTTTCTCTAAATTATGTCTTGAAGCGTCTTCTATCTTTTGAACAATCATCTAGAATGCATTAATTTTAATATTATTGGTTATAAAGCAGCGTGTAATACCTTAAGCTGTACTTAACCAAGTAACATAAAACACAGAGAAACGCAAGAATACCATTCGGGAGCTCTCATCCAGATCCTCTTTGCCTTATATCAGTTTCAAAAACCAGTGAGTTGATAACAGAATGTGTTATCATTTGATAACGAAACAAAATTTTAAACGATAAAAATTCTAATTTGCTTCAAAAATCGTGAATTTTTGTTAAAGCTTATAGTTGTCGTTTAGTGCATATTTAGACCCCCAACAAGTCTTACTATTTGTGTGTGCACACTCGAGTTAACATTATTGTAAGATGTAAGAAGATGAAAGACGTGAAACAATCATAAACAAATACTTCGTAAACATAATGTTTCCAAAGATAATAATCATAATATATAAACTATAAACACTCTTATATTTGCGATTGTGCTTCTGCATTTAAAAGATATTTTCATCATGAAATTATGATAAAAGTTTTTTCCGATATTTGGTTTCTAATAATAATATTATAAGTTATTTATTTATTTCCTTTTGCAAAAAGTATTGCTTTCAGAGACACAAATTGGAAACACACATTTTTTAATTGAGAACAAAACATTAAATTTACAAGTTTTCAGCAAACCCCAGGTTTCCATATTTAAAAATATTTTAAAACAACAAAACAAAAAACTTTAAAAAAAAACTAAAATAACATAAAACCCGCTTTTCCCGGACCCTCATGATTCAAATGTGACTATTTTAGCACATTTGTTTGTATCTGCAAATAAATAATATTATTTGTATTTTTTTCGTAAATTGTAATTGTAGAGATCGATACGAGTATAGGATTAGTCAGTACTGTAACAATTAGTAAATAAATCAGTTCTAACACACATTAATTATTTTTTGTAAACACCCATACATTTATACAGGAAGAATCATTCAGTTTCGTCTTTTCTTTTGAACAGACGAATGTTCCCTACATTTCAAGTTCGGTTGTATGGATTAGACCCAATGGCAGAGTATATGCTAATGATGGACTTTATACCCGTTGATGACAAACGATACAGATATTCATTTCACAGTTCTAGTTGGGTTGTGGCGGGAAAAGCTGATCCGAATATGCCTGGACGTATTCACGTGCATCCGGATTCCCCAACCAAAGGCGCACAGTGGATGAAACAAATAGTGTCATTCGATAAATTGAAACTGACTAATAATCTGCTAGATGACAATGGCCACGTAAGTATTTTACATAAAATTGTGTTGTCGTTTATATGTACCTGTATTTGTTTAACTCGACGCGTCTGCATACGGGGCCGGGTTTGACAATCGATGTTAACTATCGCACGTCTGTGATCACAAGTGTGGATAATGTATTGACTTTACTCTTAAGGGTGTGTTTAACAAAGTGTTATTAATAAGAAAATTCGCAATTTTGTCAGAACTAAAGTTGAAAATAAAGTTAGTTTCAAACCAACAGTAGTCAAAGAACCAATCGCTCTCCTCTTTTCCTACGGTTTCTTATCTGCCTTAGCAGGGAAAATGTCCGTCTGTTTAAGCTTAATCATTAGCCTCAAATTATACCGTTGAATGTTTGTTTGACCCAAAACTATTCACAGGGACCATACTGAGATTGCTCCTAGTGCTCGACCCATAGTGAGCAATCCAGCGCGTCCCCAGGAGGCGGATAGGGAATGGTTTGTCAGGTCATAATACAGAAAGCCTGTCCGCGGACCACAGTGGGAAGCTTGTTTGGAGAGTGTCGCTCGCGCTCCTTGCCCGATAAAGCCACCTTTTGCAAAATTTGAAAAAGAGTAAGCTCATTGTAGCCGTTACAAAAGACTTAAGTATCCGCCCCCTACTCCATACTTATCCAGGGGCAGTCAAAATATTGTTCACTATATCCTCTCCCTTCTTTCCGTTGATTTATTTTTGTTAACTTTTTTATCGTCCTGAATATAGCTTGACGCAAAACTAAAAACATGTTATCAATCAATCAATCAATCAATCAGTCTAATCAATGGTTTCTCCAGATGCATTTGTTTCAGTAATATTAGTATTGTTTTGCAAAATGTACAAAAAGCAGTAATTACAAAAGAATTTCGACGAAAAAGTGACCGTCTTTTAACATTAACATACACGATATATAAGTAGAAGGTCGAAGTAAGTGTCTTACTGGTCATCGACTCCTTATCATAAAGTGACATGGCAGCATTGACAACCACTTTTAGTTTGTATAAACATGTTTCTTACGAATAGAACATGTTTCTGTCTAGCATACTGAACGCTTAAAGTTTGATGTTTGAGAATTGTACACAAAACCAATATAAACCATGAGACCTCATCTATACATTTACTTTTGTGTGTGTGTAATCGTTCATATTTAATTACAAAGTATTGAGTTTCCGTATACTTTATACGTGTAATTTACTGGAAAAATAGATCCATTTTGCAGGTTTCAATATACTATAAAAGGTAATGACGAAACTGAAATTTAAGATATAAAAATATAATTAAAATCACACTCATTAAAAAACGATAACCTTCATATCGAACCTTTGTAAAGATCCTTTCAAAAGCTTAAAAAGCCAGCACCCATTATCTTTTAAGGTTTACACTGAGAAAATAATCTTTTATTCTTATAGAAGTCTTGTAATGGGCATTGTAAACGACTTTTCCTAGAAGTGGTCGAGAGAAAACCGTACTAATATATTTAAACAATGAAAACGACATTATAAATATACTTAATATAAATTTCCCTGCCTGGAACCATACTGAAATTTTACTGCTGCTCAAGTTAGATAATGTTAGACTTTTAGGACGTCGGGTGTTTACGTTCCAAAAACTTCTTAACTTCAGTGTTCTGGTGAAACAAAAAATTCCAACAGCCCCATATTACATTATAACTTGACTTTTATCGATCAAGCAGATCAAACTGACCATCTATTTACACGTGTCTTTTATGCCCTTAATTGACATGTTTTTAATGCATTTCTGTAGAAACCATTACAACTGATCTGCCAGGTTTACCGAACTTTAACAGAAACCTAAACGTATTGATATACCTTACGTGCTGTCATAGAATACAGATCTTATTATAAATCTCTGATACCTTAACGAAAATGTAAAATGTTATAATAACATTAGAAAATCAAAGATTATAGTAATTGATTGTTTAATAAACTTGAAGTATATCCTACGTAAAATAAATATTTTCAATTGATATGCTGCAGGTGGCGTCTTGCACCCGTTTTCTACTTTTAGAGTTGTTTTTAAATTTTAAACTAGTTCAATTACAGCAACCTCTATTAACCCTACGGAGATGTATATTTTCATTAACAAGCCCTTCATGTGATCCCAATTACAGAGTTGTAAATAAATTTGGACGAGATTGAAATACACGGTGGAGTATGACAAGTTGTTAACTGTTAATTTAACCTGTATATGTCAGATAAAATAAATTTTATATTTTATACAAGTGAATTACGGTAAACGCTTTGAACTGTGCTGTAGATAAATATGTTCTTGACTTCACTATAAACTGGAGTACAAGTTTTTATATCTTTTGTAATTGAGTCATTCTGACATAGTTTGGCGAAAATAAATGCTCCATTGTTTTCCAGGATAAAAAGTTCTTAAAGTACTACTGAACTGTTTACAATAATCTGACAACTTAATTCTCAGTCAACCGGTTATTTACCCAAACATTTTAAACCCAATATCTCCTGTATTCTGGAAAGCACACACACAGACAATAAAATGAGAACTATTTAAATTATAGCCCTGTTACAAAAACCATTAACAAAAAAGGGGGGGTTGTCAGGTCATAATACGGAAAGCCTGGCCACTGACCATAGTGGGTTACGTGCATGGAGAGTTCCACACTCCTTGCACGATAAAGATTTCGAAAAAGAGTAGGCTCATTATAGCCGCAATAAAAGTCTTAATTCTCCTCCCCTATCCAACACTCCATACTTTTCCAATGGCAGTCTAAATTTGCTACACAGTAATTTACGGGTTTAGTAGAATAGTCGAGAAGATGCAACATGCAAGTTTGCTTTCACAGTCTCGTTTTACATACAACTATAAATTTTATCATATATATTTCTATGTAAACGAGACTTCAGAAAATTATTCATTTGTTTCAGATAATTTTAAATTCTATGCATAAATACCAACCACGATTCCATGTAGTATATGTAAACCCTAAATCAGAAGATTGTTCCAGTACAGAAAATTTCAAAACATATACCTTCCAAGAAACAAAGTTTACAGCAGTTACTGCTTATCAAAACCACAGGGTATGTACTGAAAATGTCAATCTTTATTGTTTCCAATGGAATTTTGTAACGGACTAGCTTAAAAACGCCATACAGTAAGACAAATACATTTCCAAACCGTGGTGTTAAACATTACACACCCGCATGTTTACTATTCTGTGTTTAATTCTATTCGAATTTTACAACTAGCTTATAACTTTTATATAAACATTAGAACGATATATTCCTGTAAACAAGTGCTAAAACGAGCCGATAGTTGTTTATGCAAGATTATTTGGACCAAAAGCGAATACAAGGATCAAGAGCATGCAATCTGTTTTATTTGCATTTGGACTCACCAAACGGTCAGTGTGAGCTATTCTCATCACTTGCATGGCTTCCGTCGTCGTCGTTGTCGTCGTCGGTCGTAAACTTTTTACATTTCAATCTTCTTCTCCAAAACCACTTGACCAAATAGGAACCAAACTTGGCAGGAATGTTTATTGGGTGGTTCTTTACAAAGTTTGAGTTTTTGGTGCTGATCAAATATTAAACATGGCTGCCAGAGCCTTTAATGCATTCTGATTGACTGAATTTCAAAAATCTTCTCCTCATAAACCGCTTGTCAGATTGATTTGCAATACTGCAGAAATGTACCTTAGATGATCCTCTACAAAGTTTGAGTTTTTTGTGCCGATATAAAATCCACAATGGCCGCCATCGCAGGATAGTTTAACAACATCGAACCTATGGGAAAAACATACAAAAACAACTTCTTCTCGGAAACTGTTCCACACAATGAAGCCAAATTATGAAGAAATGATGGATGGACTGTTATCTTAATACATGTAATTTGAGTTTTTCGAGGCAATTGCAAATTGAACATGGCTTCCTGATTGGCTGAATTTCAAAATTCTTCATCTCATAAACCGTTTGGCTGATTGATTTGAAATATTGCAGATATGTACCTTAGATGGTCCTCTACAAAGTTTGAGTTTTTAGTGCCGATCCAAACTCGAAGATGGCCGCCATCGCAGGACTTAGTTTAACTTAGGACCCTATGGGAAAAACATACAAACAACTTCTTTAAAAAAACAGTTCCACACAATGAAGCCAAATTATGAAGAAATGAAGGTTGGATAGTGATCTTAATATTTTTGAGTTTTTCGAGCCAATTGCAAATTCAACATGGCTTCCAGGGCCACTAATGCGTTCTGATTGGCTGAATTTCAAAATTATTCGTCTCATAAACCGTTTGGCAGATTGATTTGAAACATTGCAGATATGTACCTTAGATGGTCTTCTACAAAGTTTGAGATTTTAGTGCCGATCCAAAATCCAAGATGGCCGCCATCGTAGGACTTAGTTTAACAAAGGACCCTATGGGAAAAACATGGAAAAACATACAAACATATCAAAATATTATTATCAAAATTTGTAAGAAAAGTAATGTCTCTTAAACAATTTTTTTGTAAGTCGGGTGAGCGATACAGGCTCTTAAGAGCCTCTAGTATTAACAATAGAACGATATATTCCTGTCATCAAGTGCATAAACGAGCCGATAGTTGTTTATGCAAGATTATTTGGACCAAAAGCTAATACAAGGATCAAGATCATGCAATCTGTTTCATTTGCATTTGGACTCGTTTTTAGCTCACCTGACCCAAAGGGTCAATGTGAGCTATTCTCATCACTTTTTGTCGTCGTCGTCTGCTGTGAACTTTTTACATTTCAATCTTCTTCTCCACAACCACTTGGCCAATTTGAACCACACTTGGCAGGAATGCTTATTGGGTTGTACTTAACAAAGTTCGAGTTTTTGGTGCTGATCAAATATGAAACATGGCTGCCAGGGCCAGTAATGCGTTCTGATTGACTAAAATTCAAAAATCTTCTAATCATAAACTGCTTGGCAGATTGATTTGAAATATTGCAGAATGTACCTTAGATATGGTCCTCTTCAAAGTTTGACTTTTTTGTGCCGATCCAAAATCCAGAATGACCGCCATCGCAGGACATAGTTTAACAAAGGAACCTATGCGAAAAACATACAAAAACAACTTCTTCTCGGAAATTGTTCCATCAATGAAGCAAAATTATGAAGAAATGATGGATGGATATTTTTCTTCTTATTTTGAGTTTTTCGAGCCTATTGCTAATTGAAAATGGCTTCCAGAGCCACTAATGGGCTCTGATTGGCTAAAAATTTCAAAAATCTTCTTTTTATAAACCGCATTGCAGATTGATTTGAAGTATTGCCTAAAAACCATACCTTAGATGGTCCTCTACAAAGTTTGAGTCTTTTGTGGCAATCCCAAATCCAACATGGCCGCCATCGTAGAACACAGCTTAACATAGGACCCTATGGGAAAACCATACAAAAGCTTCTCTGAACCTGTCACACAATTAAACCAAAAAATTGAAGTGAATCTTAGTTAGTGATCTGATTATTTTAAGTTTTTCGAGCCGATAGGAAATTTAACATGGCTGCCAGAGCTGCAAATGCGGTCTGATTGCCTGAAATTTCAAAAAAAAATTCTTACAAACCGCTTGGCAGAAGGATATATATATGTGATATTGTATGGTCCTCTACCAATTTAGATTTTTTTATCCTAAATACAAGATTGCTGCCAACATGGAACATCACTTAACATACTAACCTATGAAAAAACATAAAAACTGCTTCTTCTCAGAAACTGTCCTACTAATTGCTGCTGATTGGAAATTCAACATGGCAACTTTCATAGAAACAGCATCTTCACATAAACTCTTAAGAATTAAAAATCAAAATTTGCAAGAAAAGTCATGTCTCTTATATTTTTTTGTAAGTCAGGTGAGCGATACAGCCTCTAGTCTTGTGTAATGTATATAAACTATTTCCAATGTATGTTCTGTTAAAACAACACATTGTATACTCTGTAGATAACACAGCTGAAAATAGCCAGTAACCCGTTTGCAAAAGGCTTTCGTGATGTAGACCCTAACGAATGGTAAGATTATAATATGTACTTTTGTCGAATGTACACAGAAGAATGCCAGAATATATTAAATTTTAGGTCTTCCTTTATGCAACATTCAGAGCTCTCGATTTGAAAAATTATAAACGACATGTGAGAAGTTTGGTGAGAATATTTACCCTGGCATTTACCACAGAGTGAAATATCATTGCAATTCTGTGTGTAAATAATTAAATGATCTGCAAGTTGATTGTAGCAAACAATTAAGAGAAAACAAAGTTCAGATTAAAAACCGCAAATACCAGAAAAGACAATTCTTTCAATTTTTTCTCTAAATTATAGTAATATAATTTAAAACTATCTATATACTGCATAGAACGACAAAAACTGCATACAAAATTGTATTTATAAAAATTTTTAATGAATTCTTATACACGTATACCCATTTTGCATAAATCATTATCAGGTGTCGAGAGGTTATGCATGTCTGTCATATTAGTCTAGCTTGACGTAGACTGAAAATGTCATCTAGTGTTTATACTTCATGATATGTTTTTTCAACAAATGCTGAATCGACACACTTACAATTCTAAATCCGTTGTATGTATATAAATATGCATGAGTTACGCCTGGTATTGACCCTAATGTTGCGACAGGTTTTAATTATAACATACATCTGTTGTATAATCACTTTAATTCATTGTGAAGTTTGTATGACATTTCTATTTAGCAATGTTACATTTCAGCCTAGTAGTATTTGGTCAAATTATTGTCGCAATGTAGGATTATGACCGTTATTTGATTTCAGCCGTTCAGTCTAAATTATTCATATTGAGTTAAGCGTCCTTTTCGAAAAGCCGGCTAATGCCAATTAAAAAAATCAACATTGATAATATCTTAAAATGTTACTTCAGCAGTTTTTTCAGCAATATCAAAGTGTAGATTTTTACCGGGCAAGAAACGGAGTACCCCATGAAGTGAAAAGGAATTTACATAGTCTTAAACGTTTATGACGGCATTAAACGTTATGGTAAAAAACTGATTTGTGTATTAGAAATACAACGGGATGGCCATTTGTGTCGTTTTTTTTATTCCACGCCATCGCTTGAGATAAAATAATGCGACATAAATTGACATCCAGTTGTAAAACAAGGATAAACCACTCCCTCCGTGAATTATTTCATAAAATATCATTTGTATTTGAAAACCCAGAATAAACAACATAATTTACATTTGTAGCATGGTAGACGTAATTTCACATCTGAACCCTTGTGGGAGGCCTCGAAATCACCATCGTCCTTCTAGTATGTCGTCCAATTTAGATAGTCCGTCAAGAAAACGTCAGTGTGATAAATGTAAGTAAACTTTGTTATTTCTGTGGAGTTTTTTTTCACCTGGTCGTTATCTATATGTATCTCTGGTTACCATAAAACTATATCAACCTTACTATTTTTATAACAGAATTAAGAATTTATTATAATTTGGCAAAATTAAACATACTTAAAACCAACTAATTTTTCTGCCAAGATTAAAATAAGAAACTATTAGTGTGAATTTGTTAATGTATTAATTAATGTTGATAGTTTGATCTACAATTTTATACTGCCATGAAATATAAACTCTGGTCACTGTCACATGTTAACCATTGGTAAATACGATTTTGTTAATGGTTACAGTAAAAATATTATGAGACAAGTTTTGTTATGCTTGCATTCCAACCTTAGATCGCTGTGCAAGCGAAGTTTGTAAACGGTTTTAACCCCAACACAATCCCTATTGTCTTTAATTGATAGTGTCATGTGTATATTGTGCATTACTTAATTTACAATAAAAAAAATTGAATCTAGAACGTTCGCCATTTGCAGACTTCAAAAACCTTTAAAGCAAACAGTGTATTCCGTTTGTTATTTTTAATTTTCGGACCACGTGTTTCGGACTAATGTTACCAATGCATTTAGATGCAGGAGCCCAACATCTACCGTTATCTTATCACCGACTGATGTTTTGTGTACATATCAAAAAGTTACAGCTATAGCTGAAGCAACAAGTGCGTGCAGGTATTGCCATGTTGGTCAACATTACTGCTATATATATAACTTGCATGAAAAACAAGTTTATAAAACAAACGTTTTAAATAATCAAAATAAAACTTGTTGAACCATATGTTTCGTTTAGTTAAGATGTATTCGTTATGGAAACATTAATAATGCTAACTTTATTTTAATAGCATCAACGGAATCTGAAGACTCACAGTTATCACCACCTGGTATGAACAATTCAAATCTTTCAATGACATTGAGACTTCCCACACGGACAACGTATCCCGATCCGTACAATTATATGTCATACCCACACGACACATACATGATGGCAGCCAAATCACGACCTTCCCCTTATCCCAGAAACATGGACTATACTTCATATCATCATGCCCGAATGTCGATGAAGGAAATTTATCAAGGAACACCCGGTTCATGTGGATATAACTACTGATCGATTCTGTGATTTACTTTGACAGCAAGGAAATATTGTTCAACAGTGCCAAAAGTGTGAATTATTATATCTTACTGAATAAAAATACTATATATGCATAATGTTCATTTTTTACATGTCAGTTATCAAGAAATATATTATACATGTCAGAACGCGTCTGTAAACATGGCAACTATTCAATACAGTAAATTCTTTAACATCTTGTTGCAAACTCGTAAATTCGAGTTGTTCCGAACAGACAAAATAGTAGACTTTTTTAACTACTGGAAAACTTCTAAAACTGCATATTTTTGGTTAAGCTTTCTTTTATTAATGGTGTTAATTCATATAAAAATTAAAAACTTGTTTAATTGAATGATTGGAAAACCTTTTTTTAATCGTGAAATTTGGATAAACAACCCCAAGAAATTAATCATACCAGTTACCTAAAACGGATAACAGCATACCAGAAATAGAAAGGATAAAAGGCAGTGTGAACAATATAACGGACAATTCTAAAACGGGAAATAGTACGGATTTCAACAATATCGTTATACCCTGATATATTTTTTCTGGTCTATTTAAAAACCGTCTATTTATTAGTTAAGATGCAAGTTTAGGAAATGAGCATGATTAATTTGGGTTTGCGCAGGTGGTACGCCAGACGGCTGCGACATATTGTCCTGAAAACGGGTAATTGTACCAGGCTTTAAATCAAAGGACGCATTATAAAATCGTACAAACGTTCAGAACTGACAGCTAAGACAGAGAGCTGTAAAGGTTGATAGAGATGTCAAGATACATATCTTTTAAATTGGAACATTATCAAGTTTTTTCCAGGGTGACTAATTTTGTATGGGCGGTTAATATAATTACTATATGAGGGCAAGACAGGATAACAATTGTAAATCAATATAAATAGACAAACACTAATGATAAAAGTGCTACATGGTCAGTCAGAAGGCCAAATACGAGCAAAGCCAGATATCAATAGCTAAATGGTAACAGTCAGAAGGCCAAATACGAGCAAAGCCAGATATCAATAGCTAAATGGTAACAGTCAGAAGGCCAAATACGAGCAAAGCCAGATATCAATAGCTATAAATGGTACCAGTCAGAAAGCCAAATACAGGCAATCCAGATATCAATAGCTAAATGGTAACAGTCAGATAGCCAAATACGAGCAAAGACAGATATCAATAGCTAAATGGTACCAGTCAGAAAGCCTATGAGCAAAGCCAGATATCAATAGCTAAATGGTACCAGTCAGAAAGCCAAATACGAGCAAAGCCAGATATCAATAGCTAAATAGTACCAGTCAGAAAGCCAAATACGAGCAAAGCCAGATATCAATAGCTAAATGGAAACAGTCAGAAAGCCAATTACGAGCAAAGCCAGATATCAATAGCTAAATGGTAACAGTCAGAAAGCCAAATAAGAGCAAAGCCAAATATCAATAGCTAAATGGTACCAGTCAGAAAGCCAAATACAAGCAATTCCAGATATCACAAAGGACAAAATATTTTATTGTTTACACCACAGCAATTTTAAACGACCGTCCTGTAGTCGCTTTGTCCATGGGTGAAAACCTTTGATAACTTTAACATATTCTCGAATATAATTGGCTTAAACATTAGCCCTGTTTTATTGTTACTCAGTTTGTTGTTCAGTTTATCTAATTTTAGAGTTATGTTCCTAGAATAGTTGACATTTTTTTAAATGTTGTCCTCTTACTCAAATTTTCAGAAATACATTTTCTTCAAGTGTATTACTTGACGCCGGATATGGTGGTCTTGCACTTTTGCTGAGGTAGTTTTATATGCTATAGATTTATGAATCATCAATTGAAAAACGGAAATATTTTTGTCAATTTTCACAACATTCGTTGGTAAAAGCCTCATTGGTCTATTATTACGGTAATTGTTCACTTTTCAAATCATTACAACATAAAATACTAATTGATAATAAAGCTGACAAATCTATTTAAACCAGTGGCGGATCCAGGGGTGGGGCGTAAGGAGCGTACGCCCCCCCCCCTTTAAAAACGGAAAGGAAAGGAAAAAAAGACAACAAGAAGGGTAACAACCAGCGCCAAAGGCAAAAATGTAATCCCTGCTCGTCCTCGCCATAAATTAATGCATTAACGGTACTAACTCGTTTATTATGATTTCTCTGTTGTATATATATATCTATATTGATATTAACCCTGTATTTCTGATGTTTCAGAAATCCGCTGGATAGATATATTATATGGTTGTCACAATACTTAGACGTTTGTATATAATTTACTTACTGTGACTGTATGACAAGTAACTTTGTCATCCTATATAATATATACAATAATGCTGAATTAGATTACTCTCAAATTAATATGTATTGGTTACGAAAATTCCATCGTCACACGCTAGTACGCATGTACTATGTCTATGTCTACGGTTCACCCCGGTTAATGAAGCTATATTTTTATATAGCGGATTTGGCCGAGGGGTCTAGACCGCTGGACATAGTGCAGGCGATTTGGTGCCACAGTGTCACAACGGTGTGAGTTCGAATCCCGCTGAGGGTAAACAAAAATTTGACAGTGTTAAAAATCTAATTCAAACAGTGTTGGACTTAATTTGTAGAAGTATATATATATACTGTAGAAAAAAAAAGGGTACTGAAAACTATAAATACCTTGTGTTTAATAAATCCATTTTGATGCTTGGAAATTGCGAGAATGCAGGATTTTGCACCATTTTTTCGAGTTTCTGAGGGACCCCAGATCCCCTGCCGCATATGCGCCGCTGCGATGCGCGGGAGGACCACTTCGTGGCCCTTCTTTTCCGATATCCCCCTTTTACGCGCCCCCCTTCGAAAATCCTGTATCCGCCCCTGCAAACACTAATTAATTGAATACTTAAACGAAATTTGGAGCACATCGATACCAGCTTAAAATCCCAGAGTGTGTACTAGAAAATTGCGACTAATATTTGATTGATTGATTGATGTTTGTTTATCGTCCAGCGAGCAATATTTCAGTTATATTCAGGACGAGAACAAGTTAACACACAATAAATCAACAGTGAAAAGAAATGGGGCTACGGGAACATCATTTTGACTGCCACCGTAAAAGTATGGAGCATTAGGTATTAGCTCACAGTTTAGCCTTTGAAGCGGCTACGAGCTTTTTTCCAAATCTTTAGCGTGCTTGGGACTAAGCACTCTCAAAACACGATACCCACCACGGTCCGCGGCAGGCATTCCGTATTATGACCCGAAAATCCCCCAACAAGAAGACCTCAACTATCCGTCACCTGGGGACGCGCTGGACAGCTTTGTGGGTCAAGCACTGAACTGGGAACCCTCTATAAGTATGGTCCCAGCGACTTATATGATCAGCAGTTAATTCTTCAGAATTCTTTATATTCCTAAGAATCGTATATGCTAAAATATTATACACATATACTTGCTCATTTATTATAACAAAAGGAACAAAACATAAAAACAGCTCAAATTCCAATCATTGACAACTTCGCAACGTCATTATTACCAACTAAATAAACATAACAATTTTCGCAAAAAGCAACAATCTGCCAGACGAAAGCATGTTGGTTAATTAAAACGGGTTTATAATGTAGCTAGTGTTGAATAAGTTTGTGTTTTTGTAATTTAAATGACACGTAGTTATACTGCAACTCAACAAACGCAACAGTTTTTAAAAAAAAAGGATTTGTGGAACTTATAGGGCTGGGCACGTCCAGCAGACCTCGTTATAATATCCTTTATACCTTCATTGTGACAGTCGGAATAAGTCGCTAATCGATTTATCACAATTTTGCCGTCACGGCTGCAATGCGTCCACACGTTTTCGAAATAACACAGTGCGGTTTTTGGTTAGGCTTTCTGTTCTATAACCTCCAGCTTTTAGCCACTCAGGACGCAAATAATGGCAGAAAATTGAGCATAGAGAACCGTTCCAGTACCCAGGTTTTTTAAACCGTTCCAGTACCCAGTATATTGTAATCAACACTTTATAAAGCGTTGTAACTTAGTTCGGTGGGGTTGAACAAATCAGTTATTCTGTAATAGGTCTACATTGTCACCACGCCTGATGTTTGGACTGTTTGAATCTTTGTTTTACCACACAAACAAGATTTTCACAAATATGGTTCTATTCGTGTATGCTCAATACTTTTTTATACAATAATTATGGTTTAGAGCGTAACATATCATAAATTAGACGTTGCAGAAGTAAATGAACTTTTCTTGCAGACTTTACTGCATTTCAGCATGTTATTCGTCAAGTGAATTTAGTACAGCACATAACAAAGTCGAAAATTAGTTGTAGGATAATTTATGTCTGGTAGATATGATGGTTCAGATTATGTAAACATCCCTTCGAATTTGGATGCCTTACGTAATCTTGTCGGACATACGTTGATTAAAACATAACAAACCGGAGACGTCAGAATTATAGAAGTATTTATAATATTAACGACAGCCATCAAACGTCCGCCATTCTTAAAGACAAATAAACTAAGAATAGAAAGCCTCACATTCCCAAGAGGCTGTGAAAGAAGAAAAATATTTATATAAAGGTGAATATGATGCGATTTTAAGAAAAATGACGAATGACGGAAGATGTCGAGGGTTAATTTCATGATGAGCTACAAACCTGTTTTCGGCAAGGATAAAACCCATTTACGGCAGTTAACAACCGACGTGATGAGTTTATTCTGCCGTTTCCTCTAACAAATTAACACTGGGTATAAACAGTAGACGTGGAATATAAACAATCAATTCGCTTCTAAATGTGCTTAAGACTATGATTTAAAATGAGAAATGTTTCATTCCAATCCAGATGTAACGATTCCGGGATCTGTTTTGTGTGATAAGAGCAGTGTATATATTTTAGACGTATCAATTTCTGATCATAAACACCTTCGTCAAATGTAAAGGATGCGTTTGCTAAACATTGTAAGCAGCTGCCTTTAAATTCGTACTTAAGTATGGTTTGGCAGAAAACAGTACTTGAGAAAACTTATTGCATGTTTATTAGGGAAAAACAATATTGAAAAGTTGTACAAATATCTGAAATAGAGATGTCCTCTTTAGATTTATTAATTATTTCTTTGGTATCGCGCGATTTTTCAAAACTCTTTGACATAGCATCATAAGAAATATATGTTCGATAATGGAGTGCTTCATCGGCTGTTAAATGCAACCATGCATAGTTTTCCTTCGTTAAAAAAGGAAGTTTTTTCAGATCAAATAAATTCAGAAACTTACTCTAGTCCCAGTTCCTCTATTTAATCTGCCCAGTGGTCACATATCAGTGTTGAAATAATATATTATTTATTAATTAAATAGCGTAGTCAAAGCTAAAATTTATTAAATGACAATATTGTTTTAAACTTGACTTAGGTTTACTATCGCAAGATTACCTGATCTTGGCGTAACGTTTAGAAAATTTTGGCCCTTCAAAGTTTGGCCTTCACATAGTTTTTGTTGAGCGTCACTGTGGTAATCACGATAAGACGAAACGAGTAGTCAATTTTAGAAATTTACTTACATACATAGCACGTAGACAGGTACGTTTTGTGCCATGAATTGTTTTGTTACAGATTTCTAAAGCAGAGTGGTCAGGCTTATAGTTTTCATTTATTTATTTTTTATTATCAGGAATAGTCAAACAGTTCAATCAATCATACAACAGAAGCAGCACTGTTTTTATTTGGTTTAATGCCACTTTCAGCAACTCCTAAGCTTTTCCATATTTTCGAGGTTGATTTAGGGAGGAAGCCGGAGTACCGGTGAACATTCCCTACCTGATATAGTAGTTTTAAAGCAAAATCACCACATTTAAAAGCCATAATACAAAGATGAGAATCATCTCTTTGGCCTTGTGTTATGACAAGAATGTTTGGCGTTAAGACAGGTACAGATAACAAGACAGTAACGTTAACACTGGACAGTACTGTAGCTATCTGGTCTCTAATTATTAGGTGGGAATAAGAAAGATACCTCTCCGTGAGTTTAATAGATTCGTGCAGCCAGAAGCATTCTTGATGTGCTAATTATCTCTCAGATGTCAATCATTTCAGTTGTTTGATTGACAAGACTTTATGATTGATGCGTTTAATATTTGTGTAATTGAATGAAAATCACGTCCTTGTTGCTGCATGTTTATCTAGATCTTACATACCTCTTTATCTTTTTCAGTAAGATATTATTTAAGTGAGATTTTTAACAATTTTGTTAAATGTCAGCTCTGTATTTAAAAACTGTGAACGTGATCACTACGCGGAACGAAAAAAAAACACAAAAAGGTAAAATAGGCAAGTTTTCCTAACCTAGAATATATGATCAAACTACTATACAGGTTGCAATACGTCAGCTCAGAATCAAGCTGGTTTTGGTGAATAAACCGGACTTGGACAATTTAATGATTTTATTGTTTCTTAAAATAAATGACCCAGTTTCTATAACTACCCTTAATGTATAATACTCTATAAGCTTGTAACGAGACTACATTCACATTGGAGCTGTATTTTCTAAGGAAATTGGCTGCAAGAAAAATTAAGTATCGGCTTGGTTAGATAGTGGGGATATCGGCGAGAATTTTAGCAAGGGATTTTATATGTATCAGGTTTGGTTTAAATTAAATTTGTCTGGTGATTTCAGATCAAAATTTACTGACTGAACACGAGCGAAAATAATCATAGCTTAAGCTAATTCGGTAAGATTCTATCATGTGAACTCTAATTTCCTAGTTTCAAGAAAAGCTCTGAAGGAAAAAACTAGAAAGGGGAAACCTTTTCTGAGAGGCTGACTTTGAAATTTTCCAGCTTTTGCAAACGTAAAAAATATATTTGTGTAATTGTTTGTCTTTAGCTGAAAGCGTTTCATACTTATATGTATATCTTATGTATAATGTATATGTAAAAAAAAAGATTTAACAGAATAAAGGTTAAGAACGAAATAATACGTTGAATACTATTTTTAAGACTTTAATAATTTTAATAACACTTGAGTTTAATTTTGTGTAATTGTGCGAGATTTTGTGTCTGCAAAGTTTTGTTTGAAACGACCGATGACTCTCGATGACGTAACACTGCAATAAATCTATTGATAAAATTTGGTAAAATATTTTAAAACCTATTTATCATGCAAAACTATCTACAATTTGTGGTTTTTTTTAGTTTTTGTCTAAAAATCCAGATTTGTCACTGGTCTTATATTTTTAGATTCTTACTTGTTTTCTTACCTTTTTCGTAAATATTGTTCGATTTTGAAAACATTTAGATGAAGTAAAACATTGCTTTCATATGAATAATTAATAGTGCTAACCCTCTGATATTTCTAACACGTTTCGTTTCAATGGTTTTCCGATTCTTAAGACTCTCATTAATCTATGTGAATGTTTATCTCTTGAGAATTAAATTGTTTTTATTTACCATCAATTTAAGTTCGTTACGGAGTGTAATAAAATGGATAATACATACGGATCATGTACTTAAAACCGATATACATAAACATTGTATGAAATTTCAATTTTACGGTCAATAATGACCGCTGTCCGGCAATTATACGTCTATTTATTACAGTCAGTTGTAGAATAATTAGGCGTATCATTACAGGATCAGAAATTAATCTTAATTAACGTGGTCAACAAAATAAATAAGTTGATCTGGTCACTATTTCATGACTTGGCACCAGTCATTTTGTCCGTGACAACAGGTCCGCAGAGAATAATAAATCTCCCGGGCTTTGCAGCAGTATCAGAGGTGCGAAGACTAATAATATAATGTGATAACATGATAATTTTAGGGTTTTTCTTATCAGTTCGTCCAGCGACATGATTTAATAATAACAATAACAAAATTGTAATTTTAGGGTTTCATATCAGTTCGTCCAGCAACGTTATTTAATAATAACAACAACACAATTTTAATTTTAGTTTTTTTTCTATCAGGTTGTCCAGCAACATTATTTAATAATAACAACAACAACAAAATTCTTCGTTTGATGCCACATTTCTCTGTTCACGGAGAAAAAATACCTTATATTTTTCCACTCTTAAATTCATTAATGAAACATACACAAACATAAACCATACACATTTGCTTATATAATATTAACAAAAATTCCTACCAAAACTTGGCGATGACAGAAAAGAACTCTGCCAATGTCTGCGGAAAATTGAATAAAAACAATAACTAGAACAGAGGGGGCTCGCTTCGCCAATCTCTTCTTTTCATATCAAATTAACCGTAGAATTTTACTATCATTTATGAAACAGTAGTAAACCTGTATTACACTTGTTGAATGATTGGTGCTTAATAACGAATACAGATACATTAACAGCAAGTAAGAAACAGACTTGTATCGCCAATTATTGTCAAAAACCTCTTAAAAACGTGTTAAACATAGGCAGTCATTTCATACTTCTGTCATATTTAATTGTTAAATATTGTAGTTTGTGCACAATCTCATTAGAACAACCCCGTGGCTGCTGACAGATTTTACTACTAATGTTATTCGCAAGAAAGTAAAAATGAATGGTTTAATTCGAGTAGTAGTTTTTACATATATCAAGACAAAATTTCTTGTGAACGGAAAACTTTCAAATTTATTATAATATGGGTATTTATTAAATGTTAATTATTTATTTATTTTTTGAGTGTTTTTTAAGTGTTTTTTAATATTTTTAGTTTCAAAAATTAAAAGAGTAATGATCGTATATTAATTATAATAGTTTTTACAAATTACTGAGCGTATAGAATCTGCCAAATGTATTGGTTTTTAAAAAAAAGTTTCTTTTACAGTTCTTTGAAATCATTGATATCTAGTTATCAACAGTAAGAAGTTACGTTACCGGAAATAATTACCCGATACTTACTGTTAACTTTGAATAAATTCCCTAAAGTTCTTGCTTTTAGGGGCTGTTGCTACAGAATGTTCAATGTATATGTTTATATGTTATACAACAATCATTAGAATTGACAGCCATGTCCATGTCAGTTAATGCCACAATTACATTGAATTCATTGATGCTTACTTCTTTCATTTATTAATTTTCGATGAATGTATGTTAATCTTGCCTTGGCCTTTTGGGTATTTTATTTTTTATTTATAAACCATACCAATAATGTAACCTTGAAAGTTCACCAATTTGATGATTTTTTTTTAAATATTTGTCAACAGCACACGTCTTATTGAAGAGATTATTTCAGCTGGAAGCGTGTCTTGAAATTAAGATAAGTCTAAAAAAAATAAATAGGTCGAAGACTGTTTTGTTGACTCATTATGTCAAAACTTTTTATCATATTGTTGTATAATTTTGACCTCCAAATGTTAAATGACCTTGTAAATGTGCAAGTTAAATATTATTTACAGGACCTAGGACTGCACATTCAGTTGATTTGTTTGTTTCAAATGGTGCTCGAACCCGCAACCTTAGTGCTGACCGACCACTTGATCAACAGTTAGGCGAACTTCCTTAACCACTCGACCACCAAGGCCACTCACATTCAGTTGTTACAACTGATTATTTTTTATCATCACTTGGACTACTTCTGAGATTTCCCATTGCCCGGTCCGTCCCAGGAGGCGGATAGAGGTAGCTCTCATTGGTAGTTGCGTTATAATACGGAAAGCCTGGACGCAGACCGGTGCGTAACGTGTTTTGGCAAATAGCACACTCCTTGCAAGACCGGCTTTGTATATTAAAAAAAATATATGATTATTGTAGCCACTAAAAAGAGGCTAAATTCTCCGTCTCTTAACTAATGAGCGATACTTTTCATGTTGCATTCAAAATTGTGTTACCGTTGGTTCATTCCGTTCCACTTTAATTTAGTGTTGACATTGTTCTCGTCATGAATACATGCTCAATGGACGATCAGAAATTAATTACCCAACTTTTAATCTTCAGTCAGTGAAATTCAAATGTTCCTTGGTGATAACTCACTTTTTTTAAAAGTTAAAATTTGTGTTATTTACTGATGAATGTAATACACAATACTTCTGGAAGGTTAATTTCTCAGTGTTGAGCTTAAACAATATATTTTCTAACTTCAAATTTCTCTCAACTCAAAACTTAATTTCAGCACATCAAGCTATAAGATAGAAAATATTATTACCTGATACCTTATATAAATGTTATTTGGTATTTTTTACTGTTTTCTGAAATTATAAAAACGTCAATGTTCGCGAACTGTTGACCGGTCAATAGTTTTGACTGTTTCCCTCGCGTGCTCTGACGTCATTTTGTCAGTTTAAAATAGCAAAATGACTGTTTCCTTAATTTCTTTTGGACGAAATAACAGAGAAAAACAATACGAAAACATACAGACACATAAAATGTTGGCGGTGTGACATAGTTAAAAGATTGTTAAATCGTGAGAAAAGTTTAATTATTAACATATTTGCAAAGCTATTTTATTGTTCCTTTTTTTTCTGCACGTACTGTTAAAACAGTAATTAATCAGGTAATAAAACAGTTATTTCATATGTGATTTGGGAACAGTCAAACAGTTGTCCCTCGGTGTCAGGGATAGTGTTTTGAACTGTTGCCCTCGGCCGACGGCCTTGGGCAACAGTTCAAAACACTATCCCCTACACCTCGTGCCAACAGTTTGACTGTTCCCAAATGACATATGAAATAACTGTATACTATCTTCAATACTTATGACAATCTTTTTAAATCTTTCTGCCAAAATTTCATTATTTAAACAAATATGATGGATTTGTTCTTTGCTGATTATGGCTTTTAGCATTTTTTTAAAATTGAAAGTAGTACAGGACATTAACTTATAGGCTTTAAGTAGTAAAGTGGGGTTGTAAACTGTTTACTTTTTATTACAAGTACATATGTATGTGCAGATAGATACACATTTACTTGTCAAGAACCATTCACTGATAAGTCACAATGGCATCTTATCAGGAAACCGTAATTACTTAAAACCCTTGCCTTGTAGTTTTTGGGATATATTTTTAAGAGTGCAATAGCAAATATGAAATCGTCGATTAAAATAAAATGTCGTCCAAAATGGATCAAATCATGTAAAATCATTCTGGTCGCATCTCGGGTGTTAACATTCGATCTCTCATCGCTCCGATTTTACATATGTGTCGCGTGGGAGATCTATCAACAACTCATTACACATCATCCAAGGTAGACACTTTGTATTGACAATAAAAAATTGTGTGTTGAAGAATTCTCTGTTATTATTCGGCATCTCTCGTACATTAACTAAAAAGAAAAAATGTTCCAATAATGTCAACGCGCGTTGAAAAAATATTCGAAAACTAAATACGCTACGTCGATGTTATAATTAAACTTTATTAACGCAACTCAAGACTACAAGTTATAATGGAAAGTCATATACGTTGTCAAACTGAGGTCGAGAAAATAGAACATATTGACTGGTTACTTTTTGAGGATGTTCGCATTTTTCATTATATAATATTTATATATCAAAAAGGTCAATCTTAGATGACCTGTAATTGGATGGTGTTAGATCTTCCACGCGACATATCAGTAAACGTGAGCGATGAGAGATCCAATTTTAATTAGATTGATTTTTTTAGCTTTAAAAGTCATGGTTATTTCCATTACTTTGCGTCTGTCATTGCTAGATTTATTATTAATGCAGTTTAAATCCTCTCAAGCTAATTTTGCCAAGGTCGAATTTTTAACTAAAAGATAACCCTTTTTTGTTACTATAGCAAATTTATGAATTTTGCACAGACACAAAATGCAAGATGACCGCTACCGCACAAAATATGTAACATTGAGATTCCTCATAAAAATATGCATATGTACACTTTTTGAATGATTTAAGATTTAACAATGATACATCCCGCAAAAGTGCTGCCAACTAAAAAAAAACAATATACTAATCTCTATACCGAAATTTAAAACATCCACCATGCATCCCAGTAGCGAAGTGAAATAAATATAAGTAACTTATTTAAACATTCATTTGCAAAAACTGTTTGTCAGGTTAAAATTACGTTGCTGTGTTTATTATGTGTATATTTTGGTCGCAGGTATTCCAGATCTATAGATGCCATTACATTTGTGTTGTTGCTACTTTTACTTGTTTATGTCAAGTTAAAAACAAATCGCTTATTATTGTTATCAATTTATTCGACTTTCTAATAATAACGATGTTTAAGTTTTGAGGGTTGTGTTTCGGATGTAATTCTCTGCTGATGTATTCCTGCGCTAAGCAAACAACTTATGTGAAAATTAGTTCTGTAAAATATCATATTATGAAAACGTATTAACATGTACGACATAAGAACAGTAGTCACTAAAGCAGGAACTAATTTGTAAACATCCTAAATCGGTAAAAATACTATAATTGTTATAACCGATTGAACCTTGCAAACTTCGAACTTATTAATAAAGGAACGAAAGTTATAGATTTAAAGAATTTTCATTGTTCATTTTCCCTTCTATCTAAACAAGTTCACTACAACATCTCGTTTTTCAATATTCATTCCTTAATTATGTTATGTGTAACTAATTTCTGCCTAATTGAGACGATGTTGCAGTTCCACATTAACGAGTTTGCAGTTGTGAAAATACATCGTGGTGTCATTATTTATATACTGCTAAACCTGATACCAATAACTTTGTAACAACTATGTCAAACATTTCAACGTCTGTTTTACTCACGTATGAAACGTGGTTTCCATGTTGTTTGCAGTAACGCCATGTTTAGCGCGCATGCGTAACTGTAGTACTTGCTGTTTACCGTCTGCTGTTTCCTCGTTCAGTAACGGTTCATTGGCGTCCGATATGCCGTAACGATAGCGTTTGGGTGGCAGAATTGGTAATCTAACTTCACTGTTTTGATATTCTTTTCAACTGCAGAAGATAATTAATAAAACAGAATAGGCAGTGTAAATTCAATAAAATTTTCACAACATTTAAAGTAGAAAATGTCAATGTGACGGATTTTCACACATTTGTCATTCTCACTCGCGTAACTGTTAAATAAAGAATTCGTTTTTTAAATGTTAAGAATTTTAAAAACACAGCAGGGAAATTTCTGTTAACAACATAATTTCGTACGTGTGACTGCACAAACATTGAAGAATACATGAATTTCGGCAACAAGTATATATCAAAGTCCATAAGATTTCTCAGTCAATAATATTTGAGAACTCAATTATATCAAGTAAAGCGTTTAATAAATATATTTAATATTTCACATCTTTTTAATATTTATCATTTTCTTGTTAAGTGTTTGCTTTTATGTCACAGTTGAGATAAATTAACATTAAGACGCGTTATATAAGGTCATAAATAAGGAAATAATTTAATTATGTAAATAAGCTTGTTTAATATTGTAATTTAAATCAGACCTATACGTTTATTTAGGGACCAGCAATTTTCTTATTATGGAATGGGAGGGTTTTTTAACAGCATAATTATGTTTAGGCGAAAAAATGTTCTGTTGACGTAAACTGCCCCCCCCCCCATTATCTCTATTTGCCGTATTACTTCAGGGAGAGGGGTTTTGAGGCGTAATAACAATTACGTTTGAACAAAAATCCTATCTCCATTATATAAAATAGTTGGTCAATTACACCAAATTCAGCCGGCTGTTTCGTAACAAATTCTTTGCAAGAGGACAACTCCAATATACGGTGCAAGTTTTTGATAGATCTTAGTTTATGATGCTGTCAGTTTCCATATGAAATATACATTATTCATTCTAAAGGTTATCGTATATCTTTATGTTACATGTAAAATATGTCTCTCGTGCGACATACTCTCAGCACATCAAATGAAGGCTATAGATCTCTCATGTGATAACATGTTTTCTATATTAATGCGTCTCTAGTGGTTACAAAACTTAAGTCGTGTAATACTTTGATATCGTTTTAAAATATATTGATAGTTATTAATATCTCTGGCCTACAAATAAAATACACGTGTAATAGCTTTCAAAATGTCATTATGATAATTTTTTACCATAAGATATTTTGTAAAAAGATAATTAAAATAACTAATAATCCAATAAAAAGTAAAACGATGTCCCGTCTGTCTGGTGGCTTTTTGTAAGATATCCTGTTATTATGCAGGCCAAGGATCATTTTATGATACTGAAAATATCATGATATTTTTTGTAATTCGCTTTTTTGGTATTCGGCATGGCATTTTTGCGACGAGTATCTTCTGACGCTATAACGGATATTTTACCTTGCAAAAATAAAATACATAATAGAGGGAGGGGAGGAGGGGTCATCATCTCGAAATACCGATCAAAAAATTAGAAAATCTCGAATTCACGGTCGTAAGTGACATTTTGCCGAATTCCCGAGAAATTTAGAATGTTGATCAATAAAAAAAATGCCCATATGTTGTCAAAATTGCCAATATTGAAAAGAAGACCAACCTGAAGAACTTTGCTATATACTTATCTGACTTAATTTTCATACTATTTCATTATTAGCAATGAACAGCATTGTAAGTTCAGCATTGTAATGGGACAAGTTGTAATGACACATAGGCCATACTTATAAGTATGTTGGTTTGCTGTTCCCGTACTTGTGAGCTGGGAACATGATATTCCCTGTTCTTGGGAATCCCTGCGTAGCGGTATAAGGTTTGACATTTATTAGACAATAAAATTTATCCCGGTAACGAATTCCCGGCGAAAACATGTGAGATCCGCGAAAGTGCACTTTTTTTCAGCATGTTGAAATTTCCATATATATATGTTAGTGATTTTTTTCAAGTAATTTTGACCGGTAAATACATATATTTGGGCTCCCGATATGGAAATAAAAGATATGTTATGTCATATATTTTTTGAACTAGCTCAACTAACTAAAAACATATTGCTGCTATAACATATGTTTAGTGTTGAAAATTACACCAATTTCAAGCTATATTAAACAAATTTCACGTTGTGAACAAAAATTCTGATATGTAAATGCCTTGTAAAGTCACAGACTTTCAACAAAAAAATTTTAGAAAACTAAATTTAATTTACCTGCATTTGCAAAGCGTGTAAACATAAGGACAAAAAACGAAAAAATGCCTCCTCCGGCTTACGAGGGTCTTTTCTGCCTTCGGACATGTGATTACCAATAAATACCATTACAAAAGACTATAGTTCATGTATTTTAGCATATTCTTTACTTCGAACTAGTACCGATATGGGATGTTTATATTATAATCCTTATAATTAATTTAACGATAATACTAATCTAATTAAAATTAAATCCTTCACAAACTCCATCTTTTTGTTATTCTTCACGGCGACAATAACAAAAAAGGGGAGCTATTGAAAGATTTAATTTTAATTAGATTGCGATAATACTGGACAATTTTACGGTAAAACAGAGATGACGTCATGTAACTATTTTAATAATTTTTGGCGAATAAATTCGTCTTGTGACCACATTGCCCCATTTGAATTGGCGAATCATTCATTTTACAAAACAAATTTAATTATTATTATATGTTATATTTTATTGTTTAGTGTTATATCACATGATAATTAATTAAGAGATTTTTCTCGTGCAATTTAGGTCAAAATCTCACGCATTTGATGAGATTTATCTGACCAGACAACAGTAAAAAAGGCATCAATTAAACAGACAGAAATAGTTACTTTTCTGATTTGTGGCTATTGTTAATTAAAGCAAAAAAACGTTTAATTTCTGTAAATTTTTCTTCATTTGATTTTTTGGGATTTAACGCCACTATCGGATCCTTCAGCTATATCATGGCTTGGAAGGTTTCCGGTCGATTTCTTTGTTAAAAAAAACTAATTTTATAAACTACGGATATACAACTCATAGCCACAGAAGAAAAGTAAAAAAAATATAATTGTATACTTATGAGTTATTCTTTGTCAGTTTTTGCATTTCATATTTTAATGCAATAGAATTATATCAACTGAGTACGACAGGCCTATTTACGGAGTACGACAGGCTGGTTTCTTTGAAAAGAAAACATGGGTTATCTTAACAGTATATAATAGTGAACTTTTCCCTGAAACAAGTTATGACTTTTAAATGTTTAACAGTAAATTCAAGAACAATCTAATTAAAATTAAATCTTTCACTAGCTCCCCCTTTTGTTATTGTGGCTTCACGGCGACAATAGCAAAAAGGGGGAGCCAAGTGAAGATATAATTTCAATTAGATTGGTTCTAGAATATTAAAATAAGAAAATACAGAAGTAATATGTTTTACATAATAGCTGTAAAATACATAAGTTTTGCACATCCTTAATAGAATTAAAATTTTGCTCTTTCCATCAGGGACTATAATTGTAGTCGATTCGGCAAATATAACAATATCACATTTTCTGGTCAACTGTTCAGTGTAGACTGGACTATGTGTTAGATGTTCGACGAATAAGCCGGTCATAAGCTGGTAAAAAGTATCCAAACAACTTTAACCGTGTTCAAAGGGAATTAACTCAAACTGCACATCGAGTAATAGGCATATAAACATATCGCCACACACTAATTATCAACTTAATCATTGCCAAACTAATAACGAACACAAGAATAATAAACTAAACAGATTAACTAAACACACTAGTTACTGCTAAACACGTCGTTACAGATACACTTACAATAAATGAAAATAATTAAAAACCTGTCATAATAATAGGTACACAATTTAAAAGACGCTCGTTATACAAAACTTCTCACAAATACAGTTCTGGTTACATGGTAATAAGACGTCATCATGTTAAACCTAGAACTAAAACATATTATTAAAAATCGCAATGGAAAACGCCCGAACAACAAGAACTAAAAGTCAAGGGACCATTACAATCCGGATATAGACAAACATATACAAATCAAAACAAAAAAACAGAAAGTTAGGAACCCGAACCAAATAAAAAATATTGATGCACTCAGGTGCTACGGACGAGTAAGCAGTGCCTGCCTGTAATTAGACACCCGTCGAGTTACTCATTGTCATGTCTATAAAAAAGTCAAATCATGAAATAGGAAAGAATATCACAAGGCGAAAATTGTTGGATTTATTTTTCAGACTAGGCCTAGGTTTGTTTGCGCTTGTGGTCTTCACTGGAACAAGAAACAAAATATCCGAGACAAAAAATTCATAACCCTTGTTACATTTTGATCGATCGTATAGGCAGCAAGTTTTGGAGAATTAATTTAAGCATTTGCAAGTAAGATAAATGGCAAAAGCGACATCCGGAATTCCTAATCGATCACAATATGATTGCATTAACATTTCAGTTTTTCACGAATGCAATTTTATTTATCTGTATCTAGTCGCTACAGATTTAATTTTACACAAAGATGGCGTATAGTTTTATTGTTTCAGAAATTTTCTATTGTCATTTAAAAAGTAGATGATTCTTAACACGATGCCAAAACGGCATGTAAACGTAAAAGGTCAAAACTCAACGCAAACTAATAGGCTAAACCTGTGCGGTCTTAAAAAAGGATAGTGTGTGGACAAGATTAAAACTTTATTTCCAAAGAAATCTTTTTTAACAATGTAAGAGTAGTTAACGCGATATACACCTTTCTCTGTTTCCATCCTTTCTGTAAACAAAAGTACATTGATCCTATTTACCTACTGATTCAAATGTCGCACGTTTGTGAAAGAAAGCAAAATATTCGATAAAAAATGTCGTGCTGAAACCCATGAATGCAACTTTTAAAAGCTTCCAAGAGTGAACCTTTTTTTCTCATATTATCAAGTATTGATATTTACGTTAATTTACATATCTGACATATGATGCTAATGTCAAACTTAGAGAATCCGTCATGAATTTGGAATTTCATAATGTGATGCCAGAAATAAAGCATTGAAGTTTGATTTATTGACTGTTTGCTAAACATCCGGTGAGCAATATTTCAGCCTTATTCAGGACGAGAACAAGTAAATGGACGGGCTACAATAAACCTATTCTTTTTCGAAATCTAGCAAAAAGAGGTCTTTAACATGAAAAGAATGAGGCACTACATACACGTTACCCACTACGGTCCGTGGTTACTTTTTCCGTATTTTAACCTGACAACCACTAACAAAAAGGGTGACCTGACCACACCCATTTATCGGAGCCGTATTGAATACCTGACCACACCCATTTATCGGATCCGTATAAAATACCTGACCACGCCCATTTGTCGGAGCTGTATAAAATACCCGATCACACCCATTTATCAGAGCCGTATAAAATACATCACCACACCCGTTTGTCGGAGCCGTAAAAAATACCTCACCACACCCATTTATCAGAGCCGTATAAAATACCTGACCACACCCATTTGTTGGAACCGTATAAAATACCTCATCACACCCATTTATCGGAGCCGTATACAATATCTGATAACACCCATTTATCGGAGCCGTAGTAAATACCTGACGACACCCATTTGTCGGAGCCGTATAAAATACCTGACGACACCCATTTGTCGGAGCCGTATAAAATACCTGACGACACCCATTTGTCGGAGCTGTATAAAATACCTGATCACACCCATTTATCGGATCCGTATAAAATACCTGACCACGCCCATTTGTCGGAGCTGTATAAAATACCTGATCACACCCATTTATCGGATCCGTATAAAATACCTGACCACGCCCATTTGTCGGAGCTGTATAAAATACCCGATCACACCCATTTATCAGAGCCGTATAAAATACATCACCACACCCATTTGTCGGAGCCGCAAAAAATACCTTACCACACCCATTTATCAGAGCCGTATAAAATACCTGACCACACCCATTTGTTGGAGCGGTATAAAATACCTCACCACACCCATTTATCGGAGCCGTATACAATATCTGATAACACCCATTTATCAGAGCCGTATAAAATACCTGACGACACCCATTTGTCGGAGCCGTATAAAATACCTGACGACACCCATTTGTCGGAGCCGTATAAAATACCTGATCACACCCATTTGTCGGAGCCGTATAAAATACCTGATCACACCCATTTATCGGAGCCGTATAAAATACCTGATCACACCCATTTGTCGGAGCCGTATAAAATACATGATCACACCCATTTGTCGGAGCTGTATAAAATACCTGATTATACCCATTTATCGGAGCCGTATTGAATACCTGACGATACCCATTTGTCGGAACCGTATAAAATACCTGACGACACCCATTTGTCGGAGCCGTATAAAATACCTGATCATTATAGATTATTTACGTTTTTTGAAACGAGATGCATTTTCTCGTCGTATCTCATCGAAGGGCGACAGCCCTGAGATGAGATGGCGAGAAAGTGCATCGAGTTCAAAAAACGTAAGTAATCTGTTTATCGCTGTTTTGTAATATTGTGACGTCACAGTGTTTACTTAACGACGTCTTGACGGCGAGCTGATACGGGCCCATCTCACGCTAGTAGAGTGAGATGGAATAATATCGCACATAAAGATCAAAGGAAAATACTGCAAAATAGCGATAACACCCATTTATCGGAGCCGTATTAAATACCTGACGACACCCATTTGTCGGAGCCGTTTAAAATACCTGATCACACCCATTTATCGGAGCCGTATTAAATACCTGACGACACCCATTTGTCGGAGCCGTATAAAATACCTGATCACACCCATTTGAAGGAGCCGTAAAGAATACCTCACCACACCCATTTATCAGAGCCGTATAAAATACCTGACCACACCCATTTGTTGGAGCCGTATAAAATACCTCACCACACCCATTTATCGGAGCCGTATAAAATATCTGACGACACCCATTTGTCGGAGCAGTATAAAATACCTGATCACACCCATTTATCAGAGCCGTAAGTACGGCTAAAGCTTTCCATTAAAAATGAAGCTTACTTGATGTAATAAGTTAATAGCGATATTATTATTCAGAATGATGGTAACATTCTTTGAAAATGAATTCATTCCTTAAATTTAATTATATAAAATTTTAAATATTAACCATGGGCTAAACTATATCACAATATCAAACTATAAATGGTTAAAGGGTAAGATAATTACATTAATAATCTTCAGCAAAGAAAGTTATACTTTTAAAAAAATCTAGATTTTTCTAAATAATATTTATTTACTTAAATAAATCAGGGACAGTCTATAAGGACAGTTAGTATAGACTGTCCCTGAATAACTTAAACTCGGAGACACCATTTTTTTTATAATACTCTAAAACATTTTTTAATTAATTGTTTTTCTGCGTTTTTATGTCATTCGATTCAGTACAATCGATTATAAAATTTGAATTTTCATGTTCAACTCATAGAAATAGTTTGAAAACACTTATTTTGTTGTTTAATTATGAATATAAAAACTAGTTTTATACAAGGTTAAACAATATACCACTGACACATTTATAGTAAATTTATATTTTGTGTATATATCCCAGGCTTTCTATAATCAAGCTATATTTCTTTGTGGACGCTTCATTCAGTTTCGGTTACTTAATAAACACGTAACGCATATATACATAAATCAGGACTAAGAAAAAACATAAAAGATGTTTGTTTTCTTTGTTAATATGTTTCCTTAAAGTTTATCGTGTAAATAGTAAGTATTGACTTGTATTTGATTTTTATAACAATCAATAAAGATTAATGTTTAACAGTGATTGAGATTACACATACATAATGCACTAGTTTTGTGTTTGGAGGTTCATTGGTGTCTTTTAATTACAGAAAACACGAAATAATTATATTGCTTGGATGATTCCACGATGACCAAAGTTTCTTCAACATTTTTTATGATAACTTTTGAACAGGTACGTTTTTTCACAATGAAATGGTTAACAGACGTGGTAACTACTAGTCGATGCACAGATGTTTTCGATCTCGTGTATATTGTGTGTAAATCTTGTAAAAAACTGAATCTAAACTAACGCAAATAATTTTGAAATTTGTTTAAAATTCATGAAATTGTATATCAAATTTAATGTTTGTCTTAAAATTGTTTTCGTATTTTTCTTTCAAAATCATTGAAAACAATGTACATTCAAGCAAAGGGTTTTGTTGTTTGTTTGTTTGTTTGTTTGTTTGTTTGTTTGTTTGTTTGTTTGTTTGTTTGAAGGTGTTTTAACGCCATATATTTAATGTTTCGATGTCTAACCAATTGCCTACTTTTACATCTCGAATAGTCTCTAGAAAGTGACAACAAACCACGTGTCAAGTAATATAACGTAACATGAACTGCGCCATGGTCAAAACATGTCTCGTATTTAGGTCTTACAGCAAAAAGCTTATTAAGTATTTGGTTTTTATCTGATTAGGTTAATATTTTAATCAGATTAAAGTCTGCTCTGGTTTTTGTACAACTTTAACTAATATGCTTTGGGGCGACGGTGGCCGAGTGGTTAAGGTAGTTAGTCTACTATTGATCACATGGTCTGTCACTGAGGTTGTGGGTTCGAGTCGCACTGCGGGCACTCGACTCCAATCATAATTCACAAGGATTGTCAGTTTTCCTACCGCGAAGATCGGTTTTTTTTTTCCGGGTACTCGGACTTCCTCCCCCAATATAAATAAATCTGAATAAAGCTGAAAAATTTCAGAAAGAGGCGTTTAACACCATCAAACAAACAAATAATACACTGCATACATATCAATAACACACCGTTGTTTGTCTCAAGCATAATGCTAACAGAAAATAATATTGTTAAATGTATTGGCTATTACCCGTTTTTTGTATTTTCAGAAACACCTCCATTTCATCATTCATCTTTAAAATGGAAAAAGAAGTATTAGTTTGTGTCATAGTAGTTTCAACAGTGTGTTTCGTAACTATCTGGATATCGGTTGATTTCTGCATCTATCGCAAAAGGAAACGTGAAGTTCGTGAAAAGCACATTTTTATGTTTTACAATTACGGTAAAAGACGAAGGCTTGCGTTTCCACATACAAAAGAAGCAATAGGCTTGACAAAATCGGAAAAGCCATTTAAGAAAACAAGCAAGACATGGAGACGACTATTGAGGTTATTCCAACGTCAAAAAACAATTCAAATATTAAAACAACAAGGTTATACTGTGTATCAAAACGGAGGCAATCCGTCGGGCGAGAGGGATTGGGTTTACGACAAAAATCCTTCACAAAACAAACTCAAACTAAATACAAACAAAAAGAGAAACTCTATTACACCATCTGAGCTATTAACTCCTAACAGAATGGCTCTTTCGCCCATGGAAATGTCGTCCGTGTTCAATACAGACTCACTAATGTAACCTTTATCCTTTTATGCGAGAGGTAAATAGGTTAATTATCGGGGAATTAGAGATAGAGCTAACGTTCAATGTGACATCTTTATTTCTCCATCAGCGCCAAAATCAACCACAAAACCCAACAACATACAAAACCAATCTCGGAAAACACAGTTTCCGGAAAATTATATATATGAATTCTGAAGTATATAATATCCCCCGGCTTAAGAGAAAAATCCCATTTTTCGAAAAATGAATTCAGATATATAACACACCAGAGCAATAACAAGTTATACATGTACATAATACAAATATTCTCATTAAGTATCTCAAAATAAATCATATACCAGTAATAGAAAAGAAATTAAAAAATTGAACAAATATTAGCGTTCAATTTATCGAAAGTCTATATCATAAGGTGCCATTACTTTCATTGCAATCAATGAAAACAAAAATGCAATAAAGTAAACAAAAAAAATCAAATCAATCTCAATCTCACTCACTACAGGTACATGCTTGTGCAGAGGCAAGAGTCATTATACATTGGCAAACCAACCAGAAATCTCTCAAAGTTCATACAAAAGTGGCAGGTTAAAACGAGAAATATCGTTCAGCAGAGCCCTAACTCTTACAATTTGGGAAGATTTACATAAGACGGAATAATCATAAGTTTACATTTGTCTTGAAAAAAAAAAAATCATAAGATCACGCACGCATTCGATGTCCGGACAAACACTATCTCACTCGCTATCTCTCATAAAAATTGGGGAAAAACGACGTTTGGGAACAAATGAAAATCGGCCTTAAGCATCATCAACCGGGTTTATTTCTGAACTCTATTTTTGACCACTGAACTTGGATTTCATTAAAACGGGCATGTTTAACTACATACAATCGTATAACGGCACATTTGACTCAGTTAGCACTTTTTTGAAATACATGTTGTCCCTTATCTCAAATCTCAAAGTAAGTAAATAATGAAAATTTAATAAAATATACATATATGAAATCGGGGTCATGAAAAAAATCTGTAAAATATCTTTTCGATCTTTATCATGGAAAACAAAAAGGGGGAGGGAACAATTCTCTACATGTATTTGTACTATCCGTACGAATCAACATTAAAACAAATACTTGGCGCACGTGACAAAATTGTATAAATTCACAGGAAAAATCAACAAAAAGTTTCAATACATATTAAAACCAATATGTTATTGTCAATTGTTACAAAAAAAAATAGGAATTGCGAGAAAGATCTCACGAATTATATCTGTTTACTTTCTTGCATGACTCTCGATACAGAAAAGTCCAGTGTATACTGTCTGGTTGAAGATTAAACCGGTTATATCAAAATTTCTAGTAAAATCCATGAGAAAGATCTCACGGGATAAACTTAATGTACATAGCATTGTCACTTTAAAAACACAAAGTAGTGAGAATGATCTCACATAACAATCTGAGGTTTACAGACGGCCACAATCGTTGGGAAGGCGCAGTGCGATTCTGATAAGCCAAAGTTTTGCCAAATCTGGGTGCGGGTGAACTCCGTCTAGGTATAAGCCGAAATTTGAGCTGTAATGAGCAGTGGCTTGATATCTTGTCTTTCTGTTTCTCTCAAGATCGTGGTTCAAACACGGAGAATTTTGATGATGAATAGTATTGATTTCATGGATAAATCTGTTAACTGAAGTAACTTGTTCCTGTAGTTTACTATCATCTTCCCGAAAAGATTCTGGTTGCGGATGGCCCTGGTGTAAATTCCACAAAAATATAGAATAGAACGGAAGTTCAAGGAACACCATATTAATGTCTGGAAATTTGTCTCTTACGAAAACGTGTATTTTCTTATAATAGTCACAGATGTGTTTCACTGATACGTTATTTCGCGTCCTGAGTTCAAGGAAGTTCCCGGTGTCGGATTTCTTGGTAAGGTCGCATGTACCTAGCTATATATACAGTGTTAAATGAATGGATCCCAATTCCTGACATTTTGAAATTAAATCCTGTTCAAGACGCTCGTATTGTTCTTTTACACCTTTCCCAGCAGAGTACCAAAAGTGAATTTTATTTTCCGGATACTTATATGGGTTTACATTTTCTAAATTTCTTCCTCTGCTATCGGTAAACAACACTGGTATTTTCTTCAAATTTCCTCTGTCTAATCGTTGAGACAAGTCTCGGATCCGTTTATTTACTTTTGCTAGACTCATACTTGATCGTTACAACAGTTACAAAATAATACAAAATTTTCACAAATCACACATGGTAGCGCTCACTTGATGAAAAGTTGTCTAAAAGGTAAAAATCAATACGTGTGCAACTTGAAATCTAGTAATTATATGACGTCACAATAGCGATGTACTTTTAACATTCAACGATCTCACGATTTTGTGAGAAAGATCTCACAAAAATAATAGCAATATAGTACATTTCAACGTTCTTGTGAGAATGATCTCACAAAAGATAGTATAAAACATAACACAACTTTCGTCTATGTGAGAAAGATCTCACAAAAGAAATATCTCTAGAGTATGTGAGGTGGTGGTCTCGCTTCCACCATATCTCTTGCTTTCTTGTCTAATTGAGAATGAGGAATCCATCTAGCGTTGTGAGCTGGTTCTCCCACTAGGTGTACTAAGAAGTTCCAGTGGCCACCGATTAACTTTTTGGCCAAAAATCTTTTGACTTTACCACCTTTGACTTCGTCAGTTGAAACATTGTCTATGTCCGTGAATGAACTGTCTCGGAATCTGGTCGGTTTTCGTTTTTTTCTGGTCGATCTACGTAAATTTTGTACCCGACCGTTATTTTTAGAATGGCTATCTGGCTGCAGAACATTATCCGAGTTTGAAGTAACACCATAATTAGCATCTGGTGAACCGGATAAGTGCGTTTCACTGCTTGATTCGGACGATAGTTCAAACTGATTATCAGTCCGCACTTTTGTTGCCACGGGTTCCATAAAATAGTTAGCGGGATTAGGTTGACGAACAAAAGCCGGTTTAAGTCTGTTAATGTGGATTGGTCTTGGAAGACACTTTTGTGTTTTAACATCTTTTAGCACGAACATATGCGGACTATTGACCTTTTGAATTATGTACGGGCCAGTGTATTTAAACTGGAATTTTTTTCCTTGACCGGTAGGCTCTTTGTTTAAATATACATAGTCTCCTACTTCATATGGTAATGTCCGTTTGTTCTTGTTCGCCCGTTCTAGCATTTTATCTTGTGCCGTAAGCAAATTCTGTTTGACTTCATTGCGGATACAATTTAGCCTGTCAGTAAAATTCCTCACGTAGGCTTGACAGTCCTTTGGAATTGTGTTTAGGTCGGTCTTCCGAGCATGGTCAGACAAGGGAAAAGATGGGCGTTTCCCGTAAACTATCTCGAAAGGAGAATATCCAAGACTTGAATTCACTGTGTTGTTCATAGAGAATATTATTCCTGGTAAAATATCTTCCCAATTTTTTCCTTTTGCAATGAATGGAGTGATACGTTCTCCAAGTGTTCTATGTTGGCGTTCGCACGCACCGAGACAATGGTGTGCAAAGCTAGGGGTGAATTCTTGTTTGATTTCCAGTAACCGACAGACTTCTTTTGTACATCGACCGATAAATTCTGAGCCCAAATCACTAATTAAAGTGTCAAATACACCAAACTGTGTAATCATCCTGAATATTACTTCCGCTACAGTTATAGAGTCTGCTGCTGGTATAGGTTCAGCAAAAATGAATTTGCTAAACAAGTCGACCGCCGTACAAATGTACTTATTCCCTTTGTTCGAAACTGGAACTGGTCCGTAAATATCTATTTGAACAACTTGGAACGGGGCATCAGGGGTTCGATAAGCTGTAATTTCCGACTTTGTGTTAACTTTTGTCATTTTCCGACGCTGACAGTCGGAACAACTTTTAATGTAGTCGGTGACTTTTTGGACTAATTTCGGGAAAAAATATTTTTCCTTTATTAAGTCAATGCTGTGTTGGATGCCACCGTGTCCACCAAGGACCGAATCATGAAACTGTGAAATCACCGTTTTGACAGCTACTTCCGGTAGCACTAATTGGTAATTTTTCAAGTCTTTTAATCGTTTTGACTTTGCAACACGGCAATGGTATAGCAAATTCTCAATTAAAATATAGTCAGATACTTGAACCAATAACTTTCGAGCTTCTTTTTGTGATTTTGGAAGATTTCCGTCCTTTAAATATTGTATATATGGTTGACAAAATTCATCATTTTCCTGCAACTTTTGTAAACTGTCCATACTAAAATCAGATTTTTCAAATAGTTCGATAGATTTAATTTGGCGATTGAAAACGTCATTTTCGTCGGTACTATTTTCTGAATTTGTCTGCTTCGGTGATTCGATGATATCTGTTTGTTCAGGCTCAGTTTTGTCACTATCCGTGATATCATTAGAATTTGGTATGTAATTTTGCGGAATTGCAGAACTGTCATTTTTACTTTCATCAAAACGCGTGTTTGAAATTCTTCGGTCAGCTTCGTAAGTTGCTTTCACGTGCATCTTTCGTTTCCGACGTGTAGAAGGCATGTCGACATTGTCAACTTCCGTGTCCGCATCATATACCATATCGGGATTTAAGTCTGGTTTTACCATTGTGCACGGTTTTATTAAACTAGGTGTGTTAATGCAGACATTGTTTAATTGCTCGTCACTAGAATCGGTATGCAATGTTAATGGAAATTTCTTTCCACCCTCAACTACGATTTCGCCGACATTTTCCGTTTTATACGGGAAGTAAGGGTCCTCGATATCTGGACTTGAAAATTCTTCGGCATCAGCAGTTTTCGGCATTCGTGATAAAGCATCAGGTAATTGCATTTCCCTAGCAGATCTGTAACGGATGTCAAAGTTATATTGTTGCAATATTGCAATCCATCTTTCATAGATGGCACCTTTGAGCTGTTTTTCAAACAAGGGTTTCAGAGCTTGGTGGTCGCACTGTACGATAAAACGACGTCCTCGTAAGTAAAACGAACAGTCCAAAATTGCTGTTACCATCCCAAGAAGTTCTAATTTTGTGGGTCCGTAAGACCTTTGCCATCTACTAAGAGATTTCGATCCATAACGAATAACTCTACGTGATTCCATACCACTATCGTCTTTTTGATATTGATATAATACAAATCCGATGCCTCTTGCGGAAGTGTCTACGTCTAGATAAAATGGTACCTCATATTGTGGAAATGCAAGTATCGGAGCGGAAATAAGCAGTAATTTTAATTTCTGAAAAGCAGATTCCTGTTCTGAAGTCCACTTAAAATACACATTTTTCCTTAGTAGGCGGGTAAGCGGCTCTATTGTTGAACTGAAATTGTCAATGTATTTCTTAAACCAATTGAATAAGCCAATGATACGTCGCAGTTCTCGCACTGATTTCGGAGGCTGTAAATTTTTAATGGCATTGACTCGGTCCGGGGGTGGCTCAATTCCGTTTCTCGATATTTTATGGCCAAGAAAAATACATGAGTCCTTCGCAAATGAACATTTCTTTGGTCCAAGTTTAAGTCCTGCTTCTCTTAAGCGGTTAAACACACTATTTATATCATCAATATGTTGACTGAAGGTTTCAGATGCGATAAGCACGTCATCGAGATAACAAAGACATATTTTGAACGTGAGACCGTGCAATATTTTGTCCATCAGTAGTTGAAACGATGCCGGTGAGGATCCCAGGCCCATTGGTAGTCGGAGAAATTTAAAAGTTCCAAAGCAAGTATTGAATGCAGTTAGTCTTTGACTATCGGGGTGAATTGGCAGCTGGAAAAATCCAGACGACATATCTATGGACGTCATATAGTTCGGAGTTTTGTTTGAAAATGATTCGGTTAAGTCTTGTAAATCCGGTATTGAATAAGAAAAATCTTGAACTTGACTATTTAGATATCGGAAGTCGCAACAGAATCTGTACTGTGAAAGGTTGTTTTCTTTCGGAGTAGCCGAAGCTTTCTTAGGCTTATTTCGTTTTGTAACTAGCACTATTGGACTGGTTATAGGTACACTTTCAGATTCATGTACTGGGGCTATGATATTTTGTCGCAAAAGTTCATCTAAATGGTCTCGTAGAGCTTCTTTTTTATCGGGCGGTAACCTGTACGGTTTTTGGTATTTCGGCCGGAAATCCGGTTTTAAGCATATTTTATGCTGGACAACCTCAGTATACCCCAGATTCCGGTTTTCATCAGTAACAAACAAGTCTTTATGGGATTGTAAACAGTTTTTAAGCTCACATTTTTCAGTAGTGCTTAAATTGTCGGGAAATTCAAAGTACGACAAAAATTTTGTGTCTTTTTCCACAGATGCACAGTTACCTGATAATTGAATATTTTGTACACATTTCTCACTTTTTGTCGCCCCATGTAGTGTCTCATTGTTGACGGCAGAAATATTAAAATCACCATCTAAAATCTCAAAATTCGCAAGTAATTTTCCTTTCGGAATAACAACTTGTTCGTTCGTAACATTTAAAAGTCTGACAGGGACACATCTTCTATCACTAACTGTAACTAAACTTTTCGCAGTTAAAAGTCCTATCTTGTTTAAAAAATTACTATTAGTACAAAGTCCCTGTGTTCCATACAGTATTTTACCACTTAATTTTCCCCATACAACTATTTCTGTATTTGGTGGAACTAAAATTCTCTTGTCACTTTTAACCTTAAGTGTTTGATAGTCCACCTTCATATCTTTAAAATTCAATACAATGTTTTGTGAAAATAAATAAGCAGTACCTAGGATTAAAGGGTGCGAAGTTTGCCTGAGGATATAAACGGTAATCCAATGTTTCCCATTAGAGACATTTAGTTTTACTCGAGTGGTCCCTAAAATGTCGACCGATTGATTGTTTGCCAATGTTATTTTATCATGAAGTTGCTGAATAGAATGTTTGTTTTGTGAAGAAATCGAGTCGTATAGTTGTTGAGAAATGACATTTATTGAGCTTCCAGAATCTATTAGAGCAGCCAATCTAATATTGTCAATTTTGACGGGGAGATATAGAAATTTCGGTTTCAAGTCATTTTCTGGCTCAGCATCAGAGGTTTCATCAGACGAAAAGTTTTGATTTGAAATAGAATTTATGCGTAATGGATTATTCCTAGGTCGGCTCGGAGATGGACTACGTTTTCTGGCACTTAATTCCGTCCGCCCGAGGGGGCGTGCCCTGCGTCCCTCGGGTTCGGAATGTTTCCCAACTTAACACATTGGAGAGCTTCATGTCCGTATTGAGAACAGAGTTGACACTGAACGCTCGAATTTGCTGGTCCCTGGCCGTTCCACATACAATTTCGTTGGATGTGATTTTTACCCTGGCATTTATAGCATGTAAATGGTGCGTTTTCTGGCACTTTTGAATTTTGTTCTCGCCTGTCCTGATTTAAAAAGGTCTCTCTCGTGTTTCGACTATTGTCATTAAATCGACGTGTTTGTGGATGACGGGATGGTGTACTCTGAGAAACTGCCAATTTTTCAACCAAATCAGTTAAGTGATTTACCTTATTTCGTAATTCCGACAGTTCTGATTTGTCGGCCCCTGTCGATTTGTGATCATAAGATTTTGTAACAGCAGAGACAGTAATATCGTCATGAACGCGATACCCACATGCCTCCCCCATTTTTGCGGCAGAGAGTGCACTGGAACTTGTCGTATGAGAACCGGCCCTTACAAAAAATGCCAGCTTTCCTGGAAGTCCCTTGATAAACTTGCACATTACTTCGTAATCTGGTTTTGACAACAAGTGGGCTTTTTCAACTAACTGACAGTGAAAGTCTTCGAGGGTTTGACCCTGTGACAACTTTAGATTCTCAAAAACTTCGTTTTCCATCAAAACAGTAGGGTTATTCCAATCTAAATTTACATATTTTACTTTGAATAGTGTCACCAAATGTTTCCATGACTTTTTCTCTCCTGATAATAGCGAGTTAAACCAAGTGACAGCGGGGCCGGTTAGGTGCAGGTGGAACGCGGCTATTTTTCGTTCGGGTTCGGAATCTAAAATATTGTGGAGTGTAGCATAAGATTCAAACTCATGAAGAAAAACAGACCCATTCTCGTGTGGATACCCACCAAATTTTCGACATACAGCTAGTTTCTCCATAATTAGGGCAGTGGATTTAGGAACTCTTGAAGTATTTGATCTATAATTTTCTTGGTGAAGCTGATCAAAAGAGGGGCCAAACTGTGGGGTTAAGACGGGGGGGTCTAAAGAATGGTCGTCCTCGGAGTCAGAATGTACATTGGAACGGACACTTGTAAGAGTTGAATTTTCTGATGTTGTGACACTAAATTGGTTATCTTCTAAAAACTGATCAGAAAGAATAGAATAATCTAAAAAATTTGACTCGGATATGTTGCTCAAGGTTTCATCTAAATACGACATTACGCAGTAATGAGAATGATCTCACATACTGTTTGCACATATATACAGGTCATAGTATCCAAAAAATATTAGCGGTTTTGGCGGTGTAATGAGGGAGACCTCACTTACGAATATTCTAAGTGTAGATTTAGAACATGTGATCACGTAGTGTAGCAGAAGACAACGTGTTTTGGGATCAAAAATTGTCAGAAATTCTCCATTGCAATAATAAATTGTCAACTTACATTCGGGTTCTCCAACATGTAACCTTTATCCTTTTATGCGAGAGGTAAATAGGTTAATTATCGGGGAATTAGAGATAGAGCTAACGTTCAATGTGACATCTTTATTTCTCCATCAGCGCCAAAATCAACCACAAAACCCAACAACATACAAAACCAATCTCGGAAAACACAGTTTCCGGAAAATTATATATATGAATTCTGAAGTTTATAATACTAAGTGACGACTTCTTATTTACACCAGACATTCATCAGCAAAGTGTTCCTAACAACGATTCATCATTCCGTCAAGAGTGTGTCGAAATTGAAAACGAGACAGGAACAATGAGCTTGACGAAATGGACAAACTGAAGATAATAAATCGAATTTGAAAATATTAATGAAATGTATTTTGCATCCTCAGAAATATTCTGGCATTATGATAGCCGAAAAGATTAACTCGATTTCTTTAGTCAATCAAAAGAGTGTAAAAAATGTTTGTTCACTAGCACTTTAACAGGATGCAATGGAGCCAAAATTTGAGGAATTTATTTCTCAAAGATTTGTTTTAAATGTTTTTTTCTTAACTACCGAGATATTTACGTCCTGTTTCGTAGTGTAACTTGTCGACATCTATGCAAGATCATACAAACGAGGTTTACCCAACAATAACCCTTTACCATTTGAGTGAAAGATACCCCATAGCGATCAACCAATTCACGTAGGAACCATAACATTTACGTAGCGATTACGTCAGGAATCCTTGTTCTGTTTACCGATGTCAAGGAAATCATTACAGGGCTTGCCGCAGGGATAATAAAGGATGAAGGAAATAAGGTGCCGTGTATTATGAAGGGTTTACTAAGCTTCGTTGTCGGTTTCAAATAAGAAGGATACTTTAAACCGTTGTTGTCTCTTTAATCTCAATTCTTTTTGGATAGTTATCAATGAAACTTTAATTGCTCGACGACAGGACATAATCAATATACCGAAAACTGAAATTAAATGACTATGTCGGTTTTTTCTTTTTTCTGTCCAAAAGATCTGGTGTTGGAGAACACAATTTGTACTCATTGGTATTCCAACTGTTTGTTCACAATCCACGACAACAAATGTGCATCAAGGACTTGATAATATTTCTTAGGTATACTTGTTAAAATCACAGTATGATTTACTAGTGAATATATATATATATAGATTATGGCGTATTTTTATGGCGTAATTTAGAAATGTGAGAGGTGTTAACTTGGGAAGCATTTTGGCTTTATTAAGAAGTTTATTTGTCGTAAATTAGTTGTTTAATATCTATCATATAACACTATTGAAATCGACATAGCATTTTATTGAAAATTGGGTGTATTATATTGAGGTGCGATAAATTTGTATGATGTTTTAATCTAAAAATTCTTAACATTAGATAAATATTTGTATTCATGTCTGTATATGCCATGTTGACATTAGGGAGTGATACATGATATCATTTGAAATGGTATAGAAAAAAAACCAAATATTTTCTACTTCAAAACACCGTAATTCACAAAAATAATGCCTAAATTTATGTATGCTTACTAACACTAAAATGTGTTAAGTTTATTGGAGGAATAGTGGCACTTCAATGAATGACGAATGTGTTCTGTCTCGATTTATTTCTTTATTTGTTAATACAGAAAGGCCAGAATCTCAAAGGCATTAGCAAATCCTGTGCTTCAGACAGGTGAACTTATATTGGATAATTCTAGTTTGAGTATTTACAGCTAAATTCCTGGGAATTATTATATTTATTAAATTTTCCCACATTTCTACATTTGTTTATTTTAAGGTCATGTATTATGCTGTATTTTGCTTTACGTTTTGATTTCAAATTTTATTGAAGTCGATTCGTTTACTACTTTGATAATAAAAATAACACAATGATTTATATATAGTTCTAAACATATGGAAACCGTATTTAGAGGAGATATGAAACAAATGAAGAAAAAAAACCATTCTAATATGACGTCCTAAAAACAACTTCAACATACCTCTCGTAAGAATATGCGTTCTGGATTGTGGGAGTGACGTCACTTGATGTCCCCAAATTTTATCTACATGGTAAATTTTATACAGGTACAGTAGTAGAGTCAACGTTCAAAACTATAAAAGTGATTTTTTTTAATTCCGATGTTTGAGGTAGGAAAACTAGCAATCATTGTCAATTTAGATTGGAGTCCAGAGCACCCTGCCTGCAGTGAGACTCGAACCCGCAATCTCAGTGTTCAGGGTCAGATTAATAGTGGATACTCGAATACTGAGCCCTCTTTCCCTTTTATAGAATTTTATTCTTAGTACTTCACAACCCACCGCTTGCTGCGAGTTCGATTCTGAATGTGGGATATGAAATATAAAGCCCAAGCAAACTTCACATACTTACAATATTTGAACAAAAATCAAGTGGTATTTGTTTCTTGCTGAACATTTCCGTTCTCATCTGTAGTTTCACACACAACAATATGATTTCAAATAGATTCTTAGTGGAAAAATCTCGATTTTTGTATGTTTGCTTGAATGGTGTTTTTCGCCACTATCAGCAATTTACAGCTATATAATGGCGTCCAGTTTTATTGGGAAGAAAGCCGGAGTACCAGGAGAAAACCTCTGGCCTTCGCTAGGAAAACTGGCAATACTTGTCAATTAAAACTGAAGTCGAGTACACCCTGCCCACAGAGAGACTCGAACTCGCAACCTCAGTGTTGGCAGGCACGTAATCAATAGAAAAATCTTAAATACCCTACATGTAATATTAAGTGAAGTTAAAAATATTGCGCCTCTGGTGTAATATGGCTTTTAATTGGCTAATTTGTTAACACAAAATTTACATATTACATGTTGTTACTAAAAATATAACTTGAAAAATGACGTTTTTAATTTATGAATTCCAACCTGTTTTTGTATTAAAAACTTATAAACTGTTTTGTGCTTTACTTTGACAAGTAAACATATATAATAGGTATCTTTAGTTTTAATTGTATTTTAATGTTTAACAAATAGAAATTACAATTGAAAATTTACAGTTTTTTATCGTCAAAGTGTATAATTTCATATTTTTACCATTTATCCTCACGTTAACCAATAACAATTTTAAATATGCGTGACTGTAGAAGAAGTTCTGACCACAGCGCCATAAAACCTTTTTGAGTACAAATGTTTTGCTCAGCATCGGAATTTTCTCAATAACCATGACAACATGGGAAAGGGAACGATTTGATTGTATGAAATAGAGAATAAAAAATTCTCAACAAAAAAATGTTTATGGCGCTGGGCCCAGAATGAAGGATGGTTGGTTTTAATATAGAGTCTCTTCCCGTTAGTAATGAAATTACTTTCTGTTGTGCCTTTTCATTGAAAAGTGTTGATTTATACAAACACACTAAAATCGTTATCTTAATTGAAGTCATGATTAATAAAGTAGTCTGTTTACACCCTTTATACTGATTTCTATCTTTAAATGTCACTAATTATATTGTTAAATTTCTTGCCAAATCTTCCGCATGGAATTTATAAATTTTATGATTTTTTTTTTATCTAAATTGGTTTTAATAAAATGACATTTTTATTAATTCTCTTAATTATTTATGCGGTTACTAAATAACATCTGTTTAATCTTTTTTACTCAGTGTTTTTTAAACAAAAATCGTAAATTGGAAATGTATAGAGCTACACTGTATATGAATACCAAAAATTAACGGCTTTTATGTCATGTTTTATTTTATTTTATTTTTTTTTCGATCGGCGAACCACGAATTTAAGAATCCCACGAAATGTCATTTTTTCCTTAAACCACGAAAATTGATTTCCACGAAAATAAATAAAACCACAGTAATTGTTGGAACATGTGTGTGTCATATCAGGATTGTGTCATTAGACAGGCTAGCAAGTTCTGATTTCTGATTTCTAATCACAATCTGGAGAGGGTATGTAACATTGACAACATTCAGTTGACTCGACTCCAATCTTAATTGACAAGGATTGTCAGTTTTCCTACCGAATGTCGGGGTTTTCCCTGGGTACTACATCTTTATCCTCCAATAAAAACTGGAAGCCATGTTATAGCTGAAATATTGCTGAAAGTGGCAAACATCATTCATACAAAAAAACATAGCTTGTGTTGCTACAGCATGCGATACGGATTTGCTATGTATTTATTGTACGTACATCTTTATCAAAGACATTAAAACAGATAAACCGTATAAACCTATGGTCGGTAATCGCAAGCGTCAACTACATATTAACTCCACACTTTACCTCAGAAACAGATCTACTGCATTCCATGTCTGTTAGTTAAGCATTCGTGACTGGTGCTATTGCATGTATTGAGTATCATATTGCTATAAATAAATTAACAGCTTCATCACGCTGCAAACCACTGATTTGGTTTATCTCCTTATGTTCTAAATAAATTATTAATTACAATCCAGACTTTGCTACTTATTTTATAAATTTATAAATTAGATCTTGTACCTTCCGTACTGTTTGAATTCTAAAATGGAGAAAAGCTCATTAGTTGCTTTAATAGCATGTTTAACAGTTTTAGTTGTGACCTTTTGGTTAGTTGTTGATTTTTTCGTATACCGGAAACGGAAACGAGAAATGCGTGAGAAAAATCAGTATCTGTTTTATAGGCACGGGAAGCAACGAAGAGTATTACTGCCGAACTCAAACCAATTAAACATTGCACAGACAGAAGCGCTTATCAACAATGAACCGCAAAGAACAGTGGAAAGAAAAAATTCTATAAGGAATTTCTTCAAGAAACGATTTTCATGGAAGAGGAGTCGAACATATCCTGGACTTGATAGTGATACAACGCCAAGGAAAAATTAAAACGAAAATCAAATCAGAAGTACAGGTTTACTGATATGTAACAATTAACATGCTAAATGCATAACGAATATATAAATAATAATATTTGGCAAATTCTTCTGAAAAAGGGATTTTTAAGCAACTGAGCTAAGTAGTGATAAATTGCTAGGAAATATTAAAGCATGAATCCTTTAAGTACCCGTATTGTGATATGTTTCAATACATAGTGGAGTACATACATAATAACAGTTTGTGTTGGAAAATGTTCTGAAACTCCCGGACAGTGTTTTGCTTTTCACTTGTTTTGGAATGTAATAACAATGTGATAATCTGTGTTATATTTGCATGTGTTACAGAGTACGGCACACCGTAACACTGTTTGTAATTTCTAACCAAACGAGGATTCAAGAATCGTAGTTTACCAAATCGTAAATTATGGAACTAAAACATGCTTATATGACTTGTTAAGGGTTGGAAAACCTTTATTTCAGAAGAATATTGTTTAGAAAAACAGTCGCGTAACACGATTCGAAACCCCAGTATTGTGGCCAAATTCTCAAGTCAAAAACATTGTCTTTGAATTTTCTATGGACATTCTTGATTTTTTAATATTAGAAGATTTATGTAAAACTAGTACTTGAAAAAGAAAACAACGATAACCGACGCAGTCAAAATGTGCATTGAGCGATTCGTTAATCTACGAATGACCTGTCATAAAAACTAAAAAAACTTGCACCAGAAAATAAAATATATTTATATTGTAAAATTAAAACTAAATATAACATAGATGAATATTTATTAAAAACAAACTTTGTTAACAGAAGAAATATATGTACAATGAGAACAAGTGATCATTTCCTTGAAATTGAAAGAGGAAGATTCAAAAGAGTGAAAATGCACATAGACTATGTACAATGTGTACTAACAATGTATTAGAAGATCAAATTCACTACTTTTTCCATTGTCTGAAATACTCGGATATAAGAAAAAATTTAGAAAATAACATTACAAATAGTTATGAAAATGATATAAATAAATATATAAATATGATGTCTTCTTGAACAGTACTTTTTATAAATGTCTTGGCAAGCCCTGGTGATTGTGCTAAATGTATATCTAAGTTTTTGTTTTCCAACTGTACTCAATTGGTTTTCATAAGGCTAAATGGCTTGCCTGATTCAATGTGTCGCTTTCTCGTTTGTTATGTGATCTCTGTATAAAATGCCAACCAGTCTTCTGAAACGTCTTATTTCTGTATAGTGTATCCTTCTCTAGAGATCTGATGTAAGAGCCCACGTCTCGCACGCAAATAGTAATATTGAGATGTCCTTGTTGCGCATCAGTCTTTGAAATAAGTTTGGTGTTTCTTTCGTTCCAGATGGTTGCAATCTTGCCAGCACTATCCTAAACATCCTAAACAATAATTCGGGTTTTTATCCTTCATCTGTCACAATGGTTCCAAGGTATTTGAATCTGTGTGTAAAGTTTCTAGTTTCTGGCATTTATTATTATTATGTCAATGTTGGTGCTATTTCTATTGTTGGTCATAAGCATGGCCTTTTCAGCATTTATTTCCATTCCATACGAAGCAGCCGTCTTATCCAGGCCTTTCACTTATGATTTAGATCTTCTTTTTCTGCAAAGATATCAATGCGTCGGCAAAGCGCTGGTTTGTGCTTTTTCTGCTCCCGAAGCCGACTCCAACTGTTCTAAACCAATTCCGATGCTGCCGTTAGTGATTTTTTGTGACTCTAGTTGGCATTGGTTTTATCTTCTGCGTCATGAATCACGATAGTGCATTGTGACATTCTATTAAATGCTTTCTTAAAGTCCACAAAAACATGGAAAAGATCTTCTTGCTATTTGAGGTATTTTTCACAGACCTACCATAGGCTAATGATCTGCTCTGTTAATCCCTGCTTGTTCTTGCGCAATGATCTTTTTTGTCTGTGTTTTAGACTGTTTTATAGAATTGTCAACATTACGCTTGTGTGATATACGCGGCTGAATGCGCAATAGTTCTGAGATTCCAGATTACCTTTTTTCGGGGGGGGGGGTGTAATTATCAGTTACTGTGTCCATGTTGTGCTCCACCCGCGTGTGACTTGTTACTGATTATTACCAAGGAGCGTACCATGGCATCTCTTGCTTGCATGAGTTCTCCTGAAATGTCTACCCTACTAACTTTCCTTTTTTAATGACTTTACTGCTTGATCTACATCTTTTCGGAGATTGGAATAGCCGTCGAGTTGTTCAAAGCTTGGATTCTCAATGGTTGTGTGGTCTTACAAGTCCGAAGATAACTCTGTCTATCTCTGCAAAATATCTTAGTTTTCTGTGAGACATTTCCCATTTTTATCATGTATGATGGATGTGCGTCTATATATAGTACTGGTCTGGTCTATCAAATTTGATACGCTTTCTGACAGTTATTTTTCTCTTCTGTCTTGACATTGTTTTAATCCAAGAATCTTTTGCCTTTTTGTGCTTTCTTTATTTATCGGCTGACAGCTCTATACTGTTTTGTTCTTTCTTTCTGAGACTTCCTTTTTCATTATAACTCACTGCGCTTGTCAAACAGATCAGAAATATCAGCAATAGTCCAGTTTTATCGCTGCTCGATATTTGCCAAGCATTTCACTGCCTATTGCGGTCACTGCTATGCTGATCAATGTATTCATGTTTGTTTCGTCAGCTCCAAGAAGGGACAATAGTGCAAATTTTCTTCCCAAAATTGCGTGAAAAGTTTCCGATACTGTGGTTTTATTTATTTTCGTGGAAATCAATCTTCGTGGTTTAAGGAAAAAAAACATTTCGTGGGATTCTAAAAATTCGTGGTTCGCCGATCAAAAAAAAAACAAACAAACAAACAAAACAAAACATGACATAAAAGCCTTTAATTTTTGTTATTCATATACAGTGTAGCTCTGTCTTTATAATTTATGATTTTTGTTAAAAAAAGCACAGAGTAAAAAAGATTTAACAGTTGTTGTTTAGTAACCGCATAAATAATTAACAGAATTAATAAAAATGTCATTTTATTAAAACCAATTTTGATTAAAAAACAAACAATTCACAGTACAGATGTTGTAAATTTCCTGTGGAAGATTTGGCAAGAAACTTAATATAATTAGTTTCATTTAAAGATAGAAATCATAAAGGGTGTAAACGGACTACTTTATTAATCATTACTTCAATTAAGATAATGATTTTAGTGTTTTTGTATAAATCAACACTTTTTAATGAAAAGGCACAACAGAAAGTAATTTCATTACTAACGGGAAATCACATTTAAAACTATCCAAGATGTTTTTAATTTTAATTTCTGTTTAGTATCATAAACACATACAAATGTAAAAGCTGTCTACAATGCAAGATCACAATCCCAATCGAAAACAAGGATTGATCAAAAAAATTTCCTTGTACATTGTCTAGAGGTTATTATTCGTTGAATTCTTAGTTTCGTGGTTTGTCCTTACCCACGAAAACGACGAAAATTGGTACCCCACTAATAATAATGAAACCATAGTATTATTTGGGGGTCTTTTAGTTTCTTTAGGGACCAACTTTATTCTAGTACAGCTCTGTTAGCTGACCTTTGGTTGGAGGCAAATGGTCATCATCGCTACGTCGTTCGTGATCACTTACAATGTCTGGAAAGCGTTTCTCTTGGCGATGTTCACACTAGCCTGACAGCGCCTTTTGGATGTGGTGTCTTCTATTCGAGATATGCCATGTACATGGACTGGTTGCTTTGTGTAATTTAAATGTGTTTATCAGCGTTAATTCATCGGAACTAGCAAACTGCAGAAGTCGTAAACCTCAATTGTTTCTGCATAGAGGTAGCTTTTCAGTTGTCACAAGCATCCTCTCTCACCTTGGCATACCAATCTCCTGGCACCATAATGACATCTTTCTTCGAGATCTGATCAATGACTTCTTGAAGTTTGGTAATAGAAGTCGCCTATTTCTTTGTTTTTGTCTTGATGATCTGTTGTTGTGGAATAGGGCTGTAAGATGTTGATTTTGATAGGGGTTGCTCGCATAGTGATTATATGACTGGCGATGTATCATCAATCCATGATGGTATTTACGATGTCTTTGTGAAGGGGAAACACAGCCCCTGCTCATGTTGGCCTTCGCTGCCACTGAAATACAGCTTGTCATTTTCCTATGTTGATGTTTGTCCTGGTCAATTACTGGTCAAAGAAGCATCGAAGTTGTTGGCTGGTAATCTAAGCCTACCAGCATCTATTTCTGGTAAACGAAGCGACTCCAGTCCCAACACATTTATAATCTCTCAATGTGTTACTGGAAAAAAGATGCCGACTAGTGTCAACTACTGTTAGCAGAATCCTCCCTATGTAAGTTATTTTGGAATTAATACTCCCCACGCAATGTACATGTAAGAGGAGCCTCTTATTGATTACAAATATTATTCACAGAAACAGACATATTACAAAACCGTATCGATGCCCCATTATTGAGAGACAATTAACTAATTACCCAACTGTGTGATTTGTTATAATTGTCTTGTTGATCATTTTAGCAATTTGCAACGTAGTGGCTCTCATAGTTTTTAAGTTATTTTGTAAAAACTGAATTTTTGGTCAAAATAGTAATTTACGGGCAATAACTCTAGAACCAATTAAAGAACCTTAGTGAGCAAGCTCGCAATGCCCCACGCGTTCCCATTACATCAAGATAGTATTTTGTATTTAAATTGGTGTATTGAAGTTTCATGAAAATTCACGAAGAAATGAAAGCGCTGTCCAGGCGACAAAATTGATTATACATGTAAATGAAAGTTGACTAATTCCCCTTCCGCAAAATATGGCCCCTGTGACAAATATCCCTAAAAGTCCATCCCATCCAAGCACCTACTATAAGTAATAATATCCAAAAGTTTTATGAACATTCATTAAGAAATGAAAACGTCATCCAGGCGACAACATTGAATATACATGTACATGAAAGTTGACTGTCCCCTTCCCAAAAATATGGTCCCCTTTGACAGTTTCCTAAAGATCAATCCTATCAAAGCAGTACTATAAGTAATAATTTCTCAAAGTTTCATGAAAATCAATTAAAAATGTGAGCGCTATTCAGACGACAACAGCATGACACACGGACGGACTGACGTACGGGTAAAAAAAAATTATACCCCTGCACTGAGGTAGGTGCCAGCATCAAACTATTTGCTGATGATACAAGTTTATATTTAATTGTCGATACCCTTGAAAATGCTGCAAGATTACTGAACAGTTGATTTTGACAAAATACACGAATGGTCAAATAATTGGCTGGTCAACTTCAATCCACATAAGATGGAATGTGGCACGATCACATTGATTATATAGTAAAAAAGGTTTATACTAGAATAAATATTCTGCGCAAATTTCGAATTTGTCTTAATCGGCACTTTTAAGAAAAAAATGTATCTTTCATTTATTTGACCTTGGAATATGGGGGTGTAATATGGGACAACACTAATAAAAGTTTAGTGAATAAAATAGAGAATGTTCAAATAGAAACTATGAGATTGGTAAAGGGAGGTACTAAATTAACTTCTATTGAAAAATTATATGAAGAAACTGGATGAGAATCGCTTTCAGACAAGCGAGAGATCCACAAACTTATATTATTTTACAAATGATTTAACTGCAAAACCCTAGATTATTTGAGGGAATTTGCTTCTTCGTCAATTGACAATACGCTTACACATTATACCCGTCAATCACAAAATGATTTTTGAGATCCATACAAGAACAATTTTTTACTCTGAATATTTTCTGCCGTCGATCGTAAAATTTTTGAACAGATTATCCCTGTATGGAATATAACAATGATTATTATATTTAGAAAAATAAGCATTTTTTGGTTTAGTCGAATAATTGTTGATTTGCGACTATCCGTAATTTTTTTAGGTTTAGTCGATTTTTGCGGATAGTCGACCTTCATACGTACATCTTTATCAAAGACACTAAAACAGATAAACCGTATAAACCTATGTTCGGTAATCGCAAGCGTCAACTACACATTAACTCCACACTTTACCTCAGCATCACATGTCTGTTTGTTAAGCATTCGTGACTGGTGATATTGCATGTATCATTATGCTATAAATAAATTAACAGCTTCATTACGCTGCAAACCACTGATTTGGTTTATCTCCTTATGTTCTAAATAAATTATTAATTACAATCCAGACTTTTCTACTTATTTTATAAATTTATAAATTAGAGCTTGTATCTTCCGTACTGTTTGAATTCTAAAATGGAGAAAAGCTCATTAGTTGCTTTAATAGCATGTTCAACAGTTTTAGTTGTGACCTTTTGGTTAGTTGTTGATTTTGTCGCATACCGGAAACGGAAACGAGAAATGCGTGAGAAAAATCAGTATCTGTTTTATAGGCACGGGAAGCAACGAAGAGTTTTACTGCCGAACTCAAACCAATTAAACATTGCACAGACAGAAGCGCTTATCAACAATGAACCGCCAAGAACAGTGGAAAGAAAAAATTCTATAAGGAATTTCTTCAAGAAACGATTTTCATGGAAGAGGAGTCGAACATATCCTGGACTTGATAGTGATACAACGTCAAGGAAAAATTAAAACGAAAATCAAATCAGAAATACACGTTTACTGATATGTAACAATTAACATGCTAAATGCATAACGAATATATAAATAATAATATTTGGCAAATTCTTCTTAAAAAGGGATTTTTAAGCAACTGAGCTAAGTAGTGATAAATTGCTAGGAAATATTAAAGCATGAATCCTTTAAGTACCCGTATGCAGATATGTTTAAATACAGAGTGGAGTACATACATACATACATAGAGTTTGTGTTGGAAAATGTTCTGAAACCGGAAAGTGACATGTTTTTCACTTATTTTGGAATTTAACAACATTAAATATTAACTACGACAATACGTTACAGGACTATGCACTTAACAATATGAGATGACGCTCAGAGAAAAACAGGCAATGTGATAATCTGTGTTATATTTGCATGCGTTAAATAGTACGGCACACCGTAACACTGTTTGTCATTTCTAACCAAACGAGGATTTAAGAATCGTAGTTTGCCAAATCATAAATTATGGAACTGAAACATGCTTCTATGACTTATCAGGTGTAGACACCCTTTTTTCAGATTGTTTAGAAAAACAGTCGCGTAACACGATTCGAAACCCCAGTATTGTGACCAAATTCTTAAGTCAAAAACATTTTCTTTGAATTTTCCAAGACATTCTTGATGTTTAAATATTAAAAGATTTATGTAAAACAAGTACTTGAAAAAGAACAAAAAAGATAACCGACGCAGTAAAAATGTACATTGATCTACGAATGACCTGTCATTAAAATATTAAACCATTCCGCTTAACCTTACATGGTTACAAAAGGGGGGGAGGGGGGTAAATAAAATGCATGCACATATTTTTTGCATGTGTGATGTAAATGTAAAAAGGTGTATAATTATTATCAATTTAAGTAAGTTTGAAATAATTAATTTATACAAGTGTCTTTTTTTAACATTCTTATTAAGTTAGATTAATTGAGTTTCAATATATTATTTATATAAGCCTCTTTATCACTGTTACTGGTATGAAATCCAGTAGTCTTGATGACCGTCGGGGCCTAACTGAAGTCTGAGTATCCAGCTTTTCAACACCTATGTCCTTTGACTTCCTCAGCGTGTCGCAGTTTTAAGCCTGTTTAGTCTGAAATGTACTCCTATCACTGTATGTGCCTGAGTCTTTTCCTCTCTCTTTGAACAGCACCTTTGATAAATGTCTTGGCAAGCCGTTATGATGGTGTTACATGTATATTTAAGATTTTGTCTCCTTACTGTGGTAAGTAGGTTTTCACAAGGCTAAGTAGTCTGCTGATTCTGTGTTTCGCTTCCTCGTTCGTGATGTGAGCTCTGTATAAAATACCAAGCAGTCTCCGAAAACATATTGTTTCTAACGAGTGTGTCCTTCTCTCGAGATTTGTTGTAAGAGTCCGCGACTCGCACGCATATAGTATATTGAAAAGATCTATTTTAGCACCAGTTAGGTCTGAACTAAGTGTGGTGTTTCGGTCATCCTAAATGGTTACAATCTTGCCAGCGCCGCTGTTGTTTGCACTATCCTAAACAATAATTCGGGTATTGATATTCTTCATCTGTCATAATGGCTCCAAGGTACTTGAATCTGTGTTGTTGGTGTTGTTGGTAATAAGCAAGGCCTTTTCAGCATATATTTCAAAGCAATATGAAGCAGCTGTCTTATCCAGTATTTCAGCAGTGAGCTAGCTTTTCTTATCCTTCAATGCCATCCATGCGTCGGTAAAGCGTCAGCTTGTGATGTGTCTGCCCCGGATGCTGACAATTAATGTTCTTCCATAGTAACAGCCATGATTTTTTTCAAAGAAGATATTGAAGAGAATAACTTAAAGCAGTCAGTCTTTCTGACTCCAACTGTTGTTACAGGATTTCTGCCACCCTGATCTAGTTGGCATTGGTAATGTATTGCTTCATGGTTGACGATATGGAAAGGTGACACATCCTTTAAATGCTTTCTAAAGTCCACAAAAACATGGCAAAGATTTTACTGCTATTGGAGGTATGTTTTGCACAATAACCTTATGTTAATGATCTGCTCTGTTGACTCATGCTTGTTCTTCAGCAATGATCTTTTCTGTCGTTGGCTTCATTCTGTTTTATAGTAATTTGAACATGACTTTGATGGTGTGACATTTGAGGCTGATAGTGTCATAGTTCTGAGATTGGTGGATGTTACTGTTCTATGCGGGGGAGTTATTATAAGTATTATCATCAGTAACTGTATCCATATTGTGCTCCACCGGTGTGCCTTGTTACAGATTATTAGCTCTTAATTGCACTAGCTCTCCTGAAATGTCTACCCTAATAACTTTCCTTTTTTAGAGACTTTACTGCTTGTTCTATCGTTTCGGAGATTGGAATAGCCGCCGAGCTGTTCAGTATTTGGATCCTCTATGGTTGTGTGGTTATCTGAGTCCGAACATTAGTCTATCTTTGCGGTCCGTGCGAGACAGTTTCACGGCTATCAGGGACGTTAAAAAGTTAGTAAGTAAGTATGTGTATCTCTGCATAATATCTTCTGTGAGACATTTCTCATTTTTATCCTGTGTCGTGGATGTGCGTCTTTGTTTGGTCAGGTCTATCAAATTTGATACGCTTTATAACTGTTATTTTTCTCTTCTGTCTTGACATTGTTTTTTGATCTAGGTTTCCATTGCCTTTTTGTGCTTTCTTTTTTTCTCGGCTGACAGCTCTATACTGTTTTGCTCCTTTCTTTTGAAGACTTCCTTTTCCTTTATTACTCTCTGCACTTGTTTCGTCAGCTCCAAGGAGGGTCAATAGTGTAAATTTTCTTCCCAAGATTGCATGAAATGCTTACAATATTATTTGGGGGTCTTTGAGTTTATCCACGGTCCACCTTTATTCTAGTACAGCTCTGTTAGCCGACCTTCTTTGGTTGGAGGAAAATGGTCATCATCACTACGTCGTTATCACTTCCAATGTCTGTAAAGCTTTTCTCTTGGCGATGTTACCACTGGACTGGAAGCACCTTTTGGATGTGTTGTCTTCCATTCGGACTATTCCATGTACATATACTGGTTGCTTAGTGTTTTTCAACTTTAATTCGTTGGAACTGGCAAATTCCAGACGTTGTAAACCTCTATAAATTGTTTCTGTATAGCGGTAGCATTTTCAGTTGGCATACTAATCTCCTTGCACCATAATGACATCTTTCTTAGAGATCTGTTCAATAACTTCTTGAAGTTGGTCATAGAAGTCCTCTATTTCTTTGTCATTATGATCTGTTGTTGTGGCATAGGGCTGTATGATGTTTATTTTGAATAGGGTTGCTCGAAGACGTATGGTGATTATATGACTGGAGACACGTCAGCATCTATGATGATATTTACAATGTCTTTGTGGAGGAGAAACCCACCCTTTGCACATGTTTGCTATCGCTGCCACTGAAATACAGCTTGTCATCTTCCTCTGTTTATGTTTCTCCTCGTAAATTACTGGGCCGTCCTGAATATAGCTGAAATACTGCTCGCTGGACGTAAAGCAGACATCCAATCAATCAATCAATTAATCAATTACTGGGAAAAGAAACCTCGAAGTTATTTGCTGGTAAACGAAGCCACCCCAGTCCCAACTCATTTATAGTCTCTCAGCGTGTTACTGGAAAAGGTGCCGACCTGTGTCATTTACTGTTAGCAGAATCCTCACTATGTAAGTTGCTTTGGAACGAATCTCCCCCACGTAATATACATGTAAGAGGAGCCTCTTATTGATTACAAAGATTATTTACAGAAACTTATAATTAGACATATTAGAAAACTGTATCGATGTCCCATTATTGAGAGCCATAAAAATTAATTACTCAACTGTGTGATTTGTATGAATTATCTTGTTGATCACTTTAGCGATTTGCGATGTCAATGTGGCTCTTACAATTTTCAAGTTATATTGTAAAAACGTAAAATTTTGTCAAAAATAGTAATATACGGGGAATAACTCAGAAACTGTCAAAAAGACAATCCACAAATTAAAGTCCGAAAAATCGGCAATTGTCCTTACTTAGTACAGATACTTCAAAAGAAATGGTGGGTTTGTTTGTTTGTTTGATGGTGTTTAACGCCACTTTCAGCAATTTTTCAGCTATTTCATGGCGTCCAGTTTTTATTGGGGGAGGAAGCCGGAGTACCCGGAGAAGATCCCCGACCTGCGGTAGAAAAACTGGCAATCCTTGTCAATTAAGATTGGAGTCGAGTACACCCTGTCTGCAGTGAGAATCGAACCCGCAATCTCAGTGTTGACAGACCACGTGATCAACAGTAGACGAACTACCTTGACCACTCGGCCACCGAGGCCCAAAAATGGTGGGTTAAACTAGGTTTAATGGCATGCCAAACCTCCTGCTTCAATTGCTGTAGTATGTGAGTTGGTTAGTTGATTGAAATGGACGGTATCATATACCAATAGTCAGTCATAGGTGTATGCAATCATCGTACCATATTCACTGTACACTGAATTCAAAAATTGGGAAAACTATCAGCTACCATATTTTCAAACGAGATAGGATATTTTGTTTTCACAATGAAGTGGTATCTATAGTAAAAGTATGGACGAGACGTTTTTTTCCTATAACCTTTGTTTATAAGTTTATCTTGAAGAAATGTGTGACGTTTGCAAAAATCAGTATACTCGTTGCAAGCTGTAGCATACGTGACCAATTAAGAAATATAGACACCGTATGCAGGAGACGCTGGAATATTGCTGCATAAGTAAGGTCGAACGCCTAACCGTTCTAAATGTACTATAACTTTCCATTTGCAGTCCGAAAAATAGTGCATGTCCTCAATTGACGCTCAACATTTTTATGTTCAATTAAAACCAATAAAACTGTATCATCAAGCTTCCTAAAATATTTAGCTTTCCAAAAATACTTAATTTATTCTTGTATCATGTATGGTTCAAATTCTTGAACTGATCTGTTGAATAGGACTGGTTCCAGGTATTTGGTGGTCTTAAATAAATCAAAATTTTACCAAAACCAACAGGAAGCTCACATCTATCAAAAACAATTCCCCTAACAAGCGTTTTTGAGTTATAGTATAAAAACTAACTAACCTCCCCCTTTTCATGAACAAAGTATCATAACTCTAGATCAAAATTTCACAAAAAAGAACTTCAAAGTAATCTAACATCTGTCAAAAATAAACAATTCTCCAAGCTTTCAAGAAAATTGATGAAAACGTATGGAAACTAAAAACCACCTCATTTTTGACTAATTAAGTCATAAAACTCTATAACAATAAATCAGAAATTTACCAAGAAGAATACAGACCATGACGACAACATGTGTGCAGTTTAAAGAAAATCTGTGAAGGAATTCTTTAGATGGATTGGGACATTTGGACTACGGATGGACAGACTGACATTTGTATACCATAATACATCCGTCCTAGACGAGCATATAAAAATACATTATACTAGTATAAGCTTTTATCACTTCAGTATGTGCTGGTATAAGTGAAACAATCAGTAGTTTGAAAATAAATGTTTTTATTGCCATGGGAAACAAATATAACACATATATGGTATTGTTGTGAATGGTTTATAATATCACCTACTGCAAAAATATATTATCATAACTATATATTGATCAGATTAAATTAATCCTAAAATCTTTTACAAAGTTACAATTAATACTATTCTATCAAATTTATATTACAGAATTTCAGTCTGTGTGTGTACAGAATAAGTCTCCCAGTTGTGTGACACAACCATGTTAAGTCTCAATAGACTAGAAGTCACTTAGCAGAAATTTTGAAAATGTATGGAAGTCAAAATGATATATTACTACCATATTGGCCTCCAACAACTAGAATTCTCATCAATGGGTAAATGGATGAACACCATTTTTATGCTTTAACTTGATCATTTCTACCCCGTCCCCAATATTTTATTTCTTGTAAATCGATCCGATATCGAGTTTTAATTCAGAGAATTACGGAGAAGAATTATCTGTTGACAGTAGGAGACAAGTAGTAATTATTTATGTACTAAAATTACAACTCAGGGTTTAAAACTAAATGTTTGGTAGACATCTGAAAATTTAGTTCCAACATCACCTTGTGTATTTTCCTGGACCTGCCCTGATAATAAAACAAATAAACCATATAAACATTAGTGTAATGTTGTTCATGCTATTGTCCAAATTATCTTTTTATATGAGTGAATCATTTATATAACACAAAAAATGTGCATGTGGTTCCAATAGACACCAATGTCTTGTCTGCACTTGCAATATTTACCTATAATGATATTTGTATATGAAACTCCACAAAAAAGAAAATGAAGTATTTCTCTTACAAATAACTATCTGTTCAAGTTAAAATAACAATGAAGGTTTGTTGGTGATATTTAACACAGACAAAACATTTGGGTTCATGTAAGAGGATTTGCTCAACAGTTCAATTTATCCCTGAAATGAAAACAATTCAAAATTATATTTATTTGATATTTTACCACAATGTAGTTTCATAACATACATAATATAAAGGTTTTATAAACATATTCAAAAATATAAAAAAACTATAAATTTGAGTTAACCAACATAATGACAACTATGATGACACTGATATATAGGGTAACAGCTATATTTGGCCAACATTTAATTTGTTGCATGTCACACAAAAAGCATGATTGGGTACTTTGTATCTTTTAATTCAGTCTTGATTACAGCACAAGTTGTGTTGCTATGATACAAAAAAAAATCTTAATATATGTATAAATGTACATATAACCTGACTAGATTTTACAAACAAAAGGTATGAAATAAATTTTGTATATTAAAGTAAAATGTTTTTAGATATGGAATCATATTCTGTACTATACAAAATCAAAGAATATTTTTGCCAGTTTTATGTCAATATGTCAGAAAATAATTTATTTTTTTTTTGGTTAACAATTTTTTAAAGACACTGTGATTTCAACTTTATTTTTGGTCTTTCTTAAATTATACATAAAATATTAATAAAAATATTTACAAACATGTGTATGTTATATCACATTAAATAATGATCACACTGTATAAGCAGGGAACCTGACTTGTGTATCACACTGTAAAGGCAGTGAACCAGACTTTCGTATCACACTTAATTAGCAGGGAACAAGACTTGTGACACACAGGAATTTATTTTTATCAATAAAAGCAATACTACATCAATGATAAACTAACAAACACATCTGATAAATTTACAATGTTGATAATATACACTACTGTTATGGTCTGGAATCAATTTGAAGTCAATGAAGTCGAATGATAAAGTTTCTAGTTATTGTTCATTGCCTTTTTCTATGCATCTATGTTACATCAATAAAATTGCCAAAGTAAGACAACTCTTTATTCTTTATTTTAATTGGGCAACTTTACTTGTGACCTTGACCCTTGATTTTGATTGACAAACCATGTAGGCTGATTTTTGATCAACTTTAGTGTCACCAGGTTACCTAAGCCATGGATTCCTAGAAAATAATAATTTTCATTGATTTAGGTACTGGCAAACCAAATTCCAGTACTTAGAAAACAGTTATTCTAGATATATGATATAAATATAAACATATATAAATTTAAATAAACTAGATACCAGATATCTGCAATATAGTATCCATCTCTGTGGGCCTGCTGACATTAAGGTCATAGTTTAAATTCAAAGGTCAACAACAATGATATGCGACACACTGCCCTGAAATTATCTACCCACATGCCAAATATAAAAAACCTCAAAAGAGAAAGAGTTATAGCCCAGACATGATTAGTTTCGGACAGACAGATTGATCACTTTAAGGGATCCACTACTTAGTAGTGTGGCCCCAATTAAATAATTGTAATATCTTAAAATGTAGAAATTCAATGTTATTTCATTCTCATTCTGTGCCATATGCATATGGTAACTTGCACAAGAAAAATGATTTCTCAAAAATATTTGTGTACATCCAAAGCCTAAAATATTTTTATTTGAAAGATTGTCGAAACGTCGGCAAAATACAGAGTTTTTATTTTATATCGCATAGTTTTTAATAATGAATTGAAGAAGAATACAACTGTATAACAAATATAGATTATTTTATACAGCAAATTTATTCAGAATGAAATAAACCTTATATTACACCAATAAGTCATTAACAAGATATAATTGCTCTCATTAAAAGAGGTGGGAATTGTAATGCTGTTTATTGGGATTTCATATAAATTTAGGGCACATACAGTTGATAGTGGCAACATTTGAAACAAAATGGGAGGGCCTAAGAAAGACAATGGAAAAGAAAACCTGTGCTGTGTTGTGCCAGGGTGCAAAGCCCACACTTAACATAAATTTATAGAAAGGGGTCCAGTTTTATGCCGTTCACACAATGTTTAAAGACAGTACATTGAGGAAAGTGCCCTTAATAAAATCATGTGATACCATAAATCACATGAACGGATAAACCAAACTACCTATCTTGAAAACAACATACTCTCTAGTCTCTGTAATAATTCAGGCAGGAAGTTCACATAAGATGTACGAACATTTGTGAATTATTTTGAATATATCTAAAGAATATAATGGATGTAAAATGCCTTTTGCAAGGCATAGAAATTATATTTTTTTGAAACAAAATATTATAAAATAATTACAACATAATTATTTAAACTTTATTTCAATATTAGTATACATAATTAAGCAAGTTAAAAACATATAGCAGTGGGCATTAAAAGCCCCTGCATTATACTGATTACATATTCCTGAAACATACATGTAAACAAGTGTGGATTGTGTGCACGCTCACATAGTGATACCCCGGCTTCGCTTTCAAGTTCATTTATCTCCCCTTGATGATAATCGAGGTGAATAAAAATCCTTCATGCACATCTACATATAATGTACTTCCTTTATGCTAAGTTTCATTAAATTTCATCAAGCGGTTTAGGAGGAGTTGCGCTTACAAGGGATGTGGACAGATGGACAGACGGACAGACAGGGTGATTCCTATATACCTCCCAAACAAGTTTGCAGGGGGTATAATAAAGCCCTGAAAAAATAAGCTTCAAATGTTTGTAAGCTTAGTTGGGTTAAAATCCCAGTTTGAGTCGGTCAAAGTCTGAGACAATTGGTTCGCTATGATAATAGAACAACTCAACTTAAGTCTGACATTTGTTTTTGAGAAACCTAGAACAGCAAATCTAATTTTAAGATTGTAGTCATATAATGATTATCTCATAAATAACATCTTTTTTCTGATCAACCCACTCAAAAATGAGTTATTTGGTCCCTGTAACGAGTACCTGAAAGTACCATTATGCAAATCAATATTTAAGATTATATGTCTGTGTACAACACCATAAGTGCCGTCCTTACATAGTAATACTACAGTCTGATCAAGAAATATCGAAAAACTTTGTTTCAGCAACATTTAAAATTTAAAATTTCTTGTCTTACAGTGTAAATTAGTACGATATATTTCCAGAAGAAACACACATGTTCAGAAGTACCATCGTAGTGTTGTACTAACACATAGAATACAAACATTTATTATCCCAATATGCACACTGCAGTCATATAGGAAAACCTATTAATTAAAGCATGAATACAAAGATTTTGTATTTTGTATCTGTTTTTAAAAATTATCAAAAATATTTTTAAGATTTCTTATTTAAAAATTTTTAAAATTGTAGGCAAAATATAGCTAGAAAAATAAAAATATAAATATAGCTCAAATCAAATGTCATGTACAAACAGATAACAGGATACAAGAAATGGAATTCATCTACACATTTAAAACATCTTTCATCATCCTTCCAAAATTTCATAATCATTTCAAACAAATCTAAGCACCTAGAAGACACTGATTGACATTAACTCCAAACATCACAAGAGTAACGTCCCTTGTTCTGCATTTTCTTGATGTAATTTTCTGCTTTTTCCTGGTCCATATTTCCATTCTCCATCAGAGTTTTAATCAGTGTATTGTGAACATCTCTTGCCATATTACGAGCATCACTGAAAAATATAATATCAAATTTCATCAAACACTATGAAATAGTTTCTAATTAACCCTGTGCAAACAGACATGCATATGGATGATTATATAGAACAGCATGAATTAACTACTATAATATTCACTTAGATAACATTAAAACTATCCGCAATATGTTTTGCAGAATCAGTCTAATATGGTTTAGGCCAGATTGCAACCTGTATTTGCCTGGATATGACAACATATTCAATTTTTCATCCTGTATTTATTTGTTAAAATAATGAACATAACAGCTGTTTGACCTAGTTAATTAATAAAGATAACATGACAATTTCTGTATTGGATTAGTCCTTGGTCCTCGGTCAAGGGCATCAGCTTCACCTCAGGTTAATACAGCAAGCCATTGACAAAGAAGTAATCCAATATACTAAATCATCAGGAAAAAACATTATTTATTGCCATTTTGTTCAAATTACCTTAATCATGCAAGCCGAGAAAATCCCATATCACTTCACTATCGTGCTATGGATATTTTATCATCAGTTTCTAAGGACAAAATGGCATCATAATGTGACAATACAATATACCGGTATATAATGAAGTCTAGTAATTCAGAAGGAAGCTGGAGTATCAGGAGAAAATTCCTTCAGCAGGAAAAATGCCAGTCCTTGTCAATTAGGGCTAAAGAGTGGATCAAACTCCACTCTCAGTGCACTGAGCCACAATTGATAAATATAGCAGGTAATTAATGACCTTGAGCACTAAGCTACTGAGGCCCCCATAATAAGATGTCTTTATAATTATAAATCCTTTGACATATTTAAAGAAAAGTAATCTGATTGAATAAATTTCTAACTTGATATCAGGGAGATGGTATTCACCTCTGTGGGCCCTGCTTGTGTTGAGGTCAAAGGTCATCACCTTGCTACCCACATATCTAATATCAAAAGCTTATCTCAAAAGATGAAAAAGTTTTAGCCCGGACACAATTAGTTTCGGACAGACTGATCACTATAAAGCGTCCTCCACTAAGTGGCGGGCCCTAATAAAAACAAAAGTGATGTAAGAGACTATTAGTTATATATGTTCATATCCATAGATATGTAGATTTTAACACCTGAAGTACCCCAAGTACACCCTGAGGCGAGGCCGAAGAGTGTGCAGGGGTGCTGAAGGTGTTAAAATTGCCATATCTACGGATATGAACGTATATAACAAATTTATCCCCGGTTTTACTTTAAAATGATGGATTTGTATGTACTTTGTCATCGCAATGATGGACGTTAAAGTAACGTTTTCATATTATCAAAGAAAGTTGGATTGAAATTTGATGAGAATACGTTTTTTCACAAGGTGTAGGGTACTATCTTCGGTAGAACCTGGGTATATGACTTAGCAAGGCCCCGGGTATATTGGTTTTGTAAAGACGTGAAATTCCAGGAATAATACCAATACAGGGATAATAGCCAATATCTCACAAAAATCATATTACTGAATTGTGTAGTCTGGTATTTGTAACCATATCATTTGCTGTGAGTTATTTATACAATATAGACACATCATCAATGTATATAGACTGTATGTGTGAGGCCCAGAAAAGGGAATATACAAGACTCTGCTGAGCACGAGCTTTACTTCAGACTGCTGTATATAGGTTGTATGTTTGAGGCCCAGAAAAGGGAATATGCAAGACCTTTCTGAGCACCAGCTTTACTTTAAATATGACCTATCTGCATTGACGATGCAACACAATTAATTTTTCCTGCAATTGTAAAAATGAAAAAATAATTTAAACAGAGGCTAAATGTTCCTCAATTAGATCTCATATAGTTTGATATAACTGATTAACATATATTAACTAGGTATCCATCTCTGAGGACAAAAAAAACCACTAAAATAAATATTGTATACCCAATAAAAGAACACATCTTATAACCTTCAGAACCACATCTTGTACATATTCCATATAAATATATCACATGTAATACTGGTCAATAAAATCATATATCACGTGTAATACTGGTCAATACAATCATATTATATATCACATGTAATACTGGTCAATACAACCATACATGTATATCACATGTAATACCAGTCAATACAATCATATTTCACATGACGCACTGGTCAATACAATCATATATCACATGTAAACTGGTCAATACAATCATAACAATGTTTAAAGCATCACAATGTTCATATACTGATCACACAAACATGAAATTCATACTGATCAAATTTTACAGGTTACACCAACAACAGTGATGACATCTCCACATAATATATTTGGTAGTCAATTGTCAGACAAGTCTGTTCAAGTGCAATAAATGACAATATATGCAGACATATCAACCAAATACAACAAAACAAGATTTGTACTTTACTGCCAGTAGGGGTGTAACAATACCACGACACAATCCATATCACAATACTGCATTTCTTAATTGTATCAGCTTGTATTAGATTTTGTCACCATCTTTGTTGTTCATTTACCATCGCACTTGATAGAGCTCAAGTTTTTGCAAGCTTAATTTCAAAACAAAATGGTATAGAATAGGAATCATAATGCAGAATGCAGATCCATTTATGAATCACAGCTGTGGACCAGTGGATTGTTACATCCCTAACTGCCACAGTTCTTACCTGGGTACAAGACTGGAAATCACAAACATTTAAATGGAATTAGGTTTAGTGCACATTATTTTTGATCATCAGTATGGTAACTAAGATGTATAGATTGTTATGCACTTACCCATTGGTTATCATATTTACTCAGTAGAGTTTTCATAATTAAGATTTGCACCATTCTTTGTAATAGAATTCATGTTTTCCTTTTACTTGCCTTACCTACACGTACATTTTTGAATGCTGATTATGTCCCTTACCTACCTATTCTGTGAAATTCATACATGATTTTTGAACATTATGTTTGTTTGTTTGTTTGATTGATGTTTAAAGTCCCTTTGAGCAATTTTTCAGCTATATCATGGCAGCCAGGTTTTATTGGGGATGAAGCTGGAGTACCCAGAGAAAACCCCAAATTGCAGTAGGTAAACTGGCAATCCTTGTCAATTAAGATTGGAGTCTCAATGTATCTTACTTAATGAACTTATCAACATACTGAATTTCTTATGATGTTCAATTTAACATACATGGTTCACACAGACATCACTGTAAAATTTCTTCAAAAATGATTTAAAATATATCTATATCCAACTAAAGGAACATAAAATGTTTTTGAACACCTCAATAGGTGGACATTTTACTTCCTTAATACAATTTTTTTTTATCTCCCTTACATAAAAGAGTTGTCTTTCTTAGTAAAAGCTGATTATCCTCAGTGAAAACACCCCAAAAATTTTACTTCCTTAATACACATTTTTTTTTATCTCCCTTACATAAAAGAGTTGTCTTTCTTAGTAAAAGCTGATTATACTCCATGAAAACACCAAAAATTTTTACTTCCTTAATACAAAAATCATTAATTTCTGCATTGCTCCTAAACGAAATACTAATTTTGTATGGTTATTCTGTTTTATATCAACATAGTTTTAATAAAAAGTTGTTGAAATCAAAGATTTGTGTTTTGTGCTTTACAATAGATGGTGAGTATAGATAACAACAAACACCATACATTACTGGAAAAGTTACCATGGAAGGTCATTACGCCAATAGGTACTACCACTAGAGGTCTCCTTATACAGTTCAGGGTCAATTGGCCACCCAGCCAAATAGTTCCTTACAAATGTAAAATTCAATAAAACTTCATTCAAGTTTGATTTTAATGAAATTGCTAAGAACTATATGTAGAGTCTTAAATAGAAGATGAGGAGGCATATTTTATAGGGCATATTTTGTGATATGTGTATGAATATGGTCATGGTGACTGAGTGATTAGGCTATGGGGATTTCCCTTCTGCAAAATGTTTCTCTAAAGGTAAAACAGATGCATCTAAAGTACCGGTAATTTTTGATCAGGGTTATTATGTGACAAAATTCAACCATCATCATACCATTTTTGCAACAGCTTAAAAACTAGAGTTTTCATGCTTCGAATTGATATATGCCATGTTGAAATGTCTTAACATATACCTGCAGACTGCAATATCTGAAATAACCTTATTTACATTTAAGTTTATCTAAACACCACAACCAAATAACGAGACCTGATCAATTTCAAATGACATTTTTAGATTAAAATACATTTTATTCCACAACCAGGATGAAAGAAAATTAAACTTTGTTCTGCTTTCCACAAGTATAATTTTCTGGGAAAGCTCTTATGAATCAATGATTAATAAAGAACAAAAAGTATTGCATAATATTTGCCTCCCATATAACAGTCTCTTGGATAGCATGAATTTGTTTCCCCATTCCAGGTTCTAGTACAACATAAATTTGTCTCCTATAAAACAGATATTAGTCTCCATACACCAGGAATTTGTCTTCCTTACACCAGGAATTTGTCTCTTGGATAGCATGAATTTGTTTCCCCATTCCAGGTTCTAGTACAACATAAATTTGTCTCCTATAAAACAGATATTAGTCTCCATACACCAGGAATTTGTCTTCCTTACACCAGTAATTTGTCTCTTGGATAGCATGAATTTGTTTCCCCATTCCAGGTTCTAGTACAACATAAATTTGTCTCCTATAAAACAGATATTAGTCTCCATACACCAGGAATTTGTCTTCCTTACACCAGTAATTTGTCTCTTGGAGAGCATGAATTTGATTCCCCATTCCAGGTTCTAGTACAACATAAATTTGTCTCCTATAAAACAGATATTAGTCTCCATACACCAGGAATTTGTCTTCCTTACACCAGGAATTTGTCTCTTGGATAGCATGAATTTGTTTCCCCATTCCAGGTTCTAGTACAACATAAATTTGTCTCCTATAAAACAGATATTAGTCTCCATACACCAGGAATTTGTCTTCCTTACACCAGTAATTTGTCTCTTGGATAGCATGAATTTGTTTCCCCATTCCAGGTTCTAGTACAACATAAATTTGTCTCCTATAAAACAGATATTAGTCTCCATACACCAGGAATTTGTCTTCCTTACACCAGTAATTTGTCTCTTGGAGAGCATGAATTTGTTTCCCCATTCCAGGTTCTAGTACAACATAAATTTGTCTCCTATAAAACAGATATTAGTCTCCATACACCAGGAATTTGTCTTCCTTACACCAGGAATTTGTCTCTTGGATAGCATGAATTTGTTTCCCCATTCCAGGTTCTAGTACAACATAAATTTGTCTCCTATAAAACAGATATTAGTCTCCATACACCAGGAATTTGTCTTCCTTACACCAGTAATTTGTCTCTTGGATAGCATGAATTTGTTTCCCCATTCCAGGTTCTAGTACAACATAAATTTGTCTCCTATAAAACAGATATTAGTCTCCATACACCAGGAATTTGTCTTCCTTACACCAGTATTTTGTCTCTTGGATAGCATGAATTTGTTTCCCCATTCCAGGTTCTAGTACAACATAAATTTGTCTCCTATAAAACAGATATTAGTCTCCATACACCAGGAATTTGTCTCTTGGATAGCATGAATTTGTTTCCCCATTCCAGGTTCTAGTACAACATAAATTTGTCTCCTATAAAACAGATATTAGTCTCCATACACCAGGAATTTGTCTCTTGGATAGCATGAATTTGTTTCCCCATTCCAGGTTCTAGTACAACATAAATTTGTCTCCTATAAAACAGATATTAGTCTCCATACACCAGGAATTTGTCTTCCTTACACCAGTAATTTGTCTCTAGTACATGTAAAGCATAAAAGTTTGTTTTCTATTCAACAGAAATTAGTCGCAATACAACAGGAACTTGTCTTCCATATACTAGGAATTTGTCTCCTGTACAGCAGGAATTTCTCTCCTGTACATCAGGAATTTGTCTCCTCTATAGCAGGAATTTGTTTCCCAGATAGCAGGAATTTTTCTTTTATATAACAAAAGAATTTGTCTGCCATATGCCAGGATTCTATCCCCTATTTGCTAATTCACTGTATGTACACTATTACACAAGAAGTTTGAAATTCTACTACAAACATAATGTTGCCAACAAGCAACAAGGAGCAGAAATGTGCAAATAGTGCAACTGCTAGTTCTAAAAATGATGACAAAAATTGTGGTTGTCTCCCTTAAAAATTAAGATTTTAAATGAACAGACATGTTGGCTATTTAGGAAAATTTATTGTAGGTTGTTTTAATATCATGAAGTACATGATTCAATGTTCTAACAATTGTTATATTAAATCATTACTTACCCACACACATAAATATGACCGCCATTTTCTAACAACTTCCATGTTTCATCAGAATTTTTCTCCAGTAAATGTTGAACGTAGACCTTATGGTCTTGATCACGGGAGAAAGCTAGATGGAGCTGTGTAATTGTTCCGTTCTTTTCGTACTCCTCTAACTCATCCTGATATATGTAATCCTCTGCCTTGTGTCGACAACCAAAGTATAATACAGTTTCACCTACTGGCTTTCCTAAAATAACAGATTGTATATGTCATTCTTAAGATACAATTGTGGACAAGCTGACTTATAATTTAATTTTTTGATAAGCAAAAGTTTTCTATTAGTTTATCATATCATGTTAATTACATGTTGACTCTTCAATGCCTTGAGAAACTATACGCTTCAATGCATTTGAAATTTTCATTAGGGTATTCTGAAATCTGCTCACTTCTTATTATTGGGCCAACTTGTATACCTTGGGTCTTTGCTATATCTAGTTTTCACTAGTTGAATCTAGATTTAGTAATATATATTGTGTGAAATGGGTCTTTTATTTTAATGTGGAATTAGAAGCCCAAAGGTATGTCACCAGTGAGCAGGAGCCAGCATATAAGGTATTTATAATGTTTCACTTTCTTTACTTGCTGGCAGTTTGCAAGTCTAAAAGATTTTGTAAAGTAATGTTTCATTTTAATACTTCATTACATTAATTTGAATTTCATTGATTAAGTTTTAACATATTGATCCAGTACATTACTATAGTGAGTACTTTTTAAGGGTAATCACAGTCCATTTGTGTATTATTATAGTTTACCGTGGCTATATATATCATGATGAGTTGTTCTTAATTAGGTGTTTATTATATTGATTTGTTTTAAACCGTATTTTGCCATTTATTTTCACGTAGAATAACTTGAATGTTTACAAAATGATTTGTCAACATTTTGCATATACTTTGCGTACGTATAGTGAATCCAAGTTGTATTGCTGATATTTGCACTGAATATTAGGATTGATGCTGATATTGACAATATAATATGATTTGTTTGCATAATTATTAATTATTGTTTATTTTGTCTTTTGTAGATCGGTCATTGCTTTCATTTATATATATATAATAAACATCATCCACATTCGTTTTGTATATTAATACATAAAAAGCCTGGCCACTTGGTTACAAATGGCGTCGTCGACAAACACTGAGAAAGCAATGACTGCTGGCAGTGACACCATAACACTGTTCACTGATTAGGGCCGTGTGCAGACATGAAGTCGGAGGTTAGTTCGTAGATAACCGAAGTTTGAGGGATAATAGCGGAATTTCACGAAGTTTTTCGAAATGTCTAATCGTCCCACATGCAAGTCTTTACAAAAGCAGCTTTTGGAATTGCAACACCGTATGAGTGAAATGTCAATGAAACCTAATGATGATGAAGAAGACTTCAAAGATTCTGATAATGATAAAAAACGTTCTGTGGTGTATGTTCAGCAGGATAGGCGAGTGCCGAAATTTTCTGGATATAATATGTCAGTGGAAGACTGGATCGAAGATGTTGATTCCTGTACTCGTGATATGTCTCGCCAGGAACGAGCTGATTTTATTTATTCGTATTTAGAAGGTGCTGCGAAGGAAGAGGTGAAATATCTTAGTAGCAGTGTTCGGCAAAATCCAGGTCGTATTTTAAAAGTGTTACAAGATGCATTTGGTGTGAAGGATAACATAACGAAGCTTCAGAAAAAATTTTTCGACCGTATACAACATCATGGCGAATCTTTACGTGAATACTCTTATGCATTAATGGATTTGATGCGTAAAATCAACAAAAAAGATAATTCTTTGTGTCCAAATTCTGATAAGGCTTTATGTGATCAATTTTCTGAAAATGTAAAAGATGCAATGCTAAGAAAGCATCTGAAGCGGTTAATGCGTTCACAACCTGATATATCATTTCTGGAGCTAAGAGAGGAGGCTATTATGTGGTCGGAGGAAGAGGAATCAAGTGAATCGTTTGGTAAAGATAAATACCGAGGATTTTCTTCTAATGAAGTCAAAAGGGTACGCCCCGAGGGTGATCAAATGAATCAGCTTTTAGATATTGTGAAAAAGCAAAGTGAGCAAATTGAGGCTTTAACAAAAATTGTTAATACAAAGTCTGCAGTTCGTAGTGATTATACTCGTGTGAATGTTTGCTTTAGATGTAAAAAGCCTGGTCATAAGATTTCCGAATGTCCTGAAAAGCAGGGAAACTAACACCGTCTACCGTGTCGAGTCCCATGATAGATGGAACTTATATGGACTCCATTGATTGCGATCGTTTGATTGGAAAGTGTCCAGTTGTAACCATCAATATAGCAGGTACGGAAACTAAATGTTTAGTTGATACCGGATCTTCAATTTCATCCGTAACAGAGTCGTTTTACAATAAATTCTTGCGTGGTGGTACTAAGCTAGACACGGATATTGCTTTGCAGTTACGGGCTGCAAATGGACTTTCAATCCCATATATTGGCTATGTAGAAGTTGATATGGTTGTGATGGGTCAAACTTTACAAGGTTGTGGTATACTGATTGTGAAAGACTCTACAGATCCAGTCACAAGACGGCGGAAAGAATCAACCCCAGGACTTTTAGGTATGAATATTGTTAGATACTGTAAGACGCTTTTTGAACAAACTTTTGGCATAAACTTTTGCGAACAAATTGCAGCAATCGCAGATAATTCGAAACTGAAAGAACAATTTAAAACATGCATTAAAGATGAACAATCACACACAATAGGTTTTGTTAAAGTATGTGCTAGTTCACCAGTAGTGACTGTACGTATACCTGCTTCATCAGTAGTTGTTTTGAATGGCACAGGTCCGAATCTTCCGAGAGTATATGACGCAGTTGTAGAACCTTTAAAATCATGCGGACATTTACCTTGCAATTTACTGGTAGTTCATACCTTTGTTACTGTCAGAAATGGTCAATTTTCATTTCGTGTTGCAAACCTTGGGAACGATGATATTTACATTGCACCTAAAACTAGAGTTGGTATTCTGTTAAAAGGGAAGGTCGAGCAAAGCAACCGCTCATGTGTGGAATTTATTCGAACTGATTCAGCTGAGGAAATTATTGTCAATACTAATGAAAACTACTCCGAGGTTTCGAGTTCTGATGTATGTTATGAAACATTTGAATTACCAGTTGACATTAGCCATTTATCAGTAAGCAAAGATGAGTTGAATGCAGTGCGTAGACTGTTTTATAAATATGATGATGTTTTTTCAAAAGATGATAATGATGTAGGATACACTTCAACCGTTAAACATACTATCCGTTTAATGGATGATAAACCCATTGTACAACCATACAGGCGTATACCTCCTAACCAATACGAGGAAGTAAAAAATCATATTAAAAAGTTACTGGAAAACAAAATTATTCGGGAGAGTACTAGTCCTTATGCATCACCAATTGTTTTAGTCCGAAAGAAGGATAATTCATTAAGGTTATGCGTCGACTTCCGGTTAATTAACTCGAAAACTCATAAAGACGCTTTTCCGCTACCACGAGTCGAAGAATCATTTGATGTTCTTTGTGGTGCAAAACTGTTTTCAACCATGGACTTGACTTCCGGTTACAACCAAATTGCAATGGATGAAAATGATATTCCGAAGACCGCATTTACAACTCCAATCGGCTTGTATGAACATTTGCGAATGCCCTTTGGGCTCTGTAACGCACCTGCTACATTCCAACGCCTAATGCAACACTGTTTTCGAAATGAACTTTTTCAAATATTGTTGGTATTTCTTGATGATATTATTACATTTTCTAGCACATTTGATGATCATTTAAAACGTCTTGAAGTAGTTTTCCAGCGTTTACGAGAACATGGTCTGAAATTGAAGCCCTCAAAGTGCCAATTTTTTAAGACAGAAGTCAGATATCTTGGTCACGTGGTGTCAGCTGATGGTGTACATACAGACCCTGAAAAGGTTAGTGCAATAGAAAACTTTGAAGTTCCGACTACTGTAAAAAAACTGAAATCGTTCTTAGGACTAGCTGGTTACTATCGTCGTTACAATAAAGATTTCAGCAAGATTGCTTCACCGCTTAATCAATTGGTTCAACGCTACATTTCTCATCCTCGATCACTTTTTGGAAACGATTGGAATTTAGATTGTCAAAATGCTTTCAACACATTAAAACAACATTTAGTATCCCCACCAGTATTGACATATGCGAACTTTAATAAACCATGCGTGTTGGAAACTGATGCAAGTATGCAAGGGTTAGGTGCCGTTTTGTCACAATATGTTAATGGACATTTAAAAGTTGTTGCATATGCGAGTCGAGCACTACGACCAAACGAACGCAATATGAACAATTATAGTTCTAGAAAGTTAGAGTTATTGGCTTTAGCTTGGGCAATTACAGAAAAATTTAGAGACTACTTATTGTGTTCAAAATTTACTGTGTACACTGATAACAATCCGTTGTGTTATTTGCAAACATCAAAGCTTTCAGCTCAGGAACAAAGGTGGCTTTCGAGGTTGGCCATATTTGATTTTGATGTTAAGTACAGACAACAAAAACACAATTTGAATGCCGACGCTTTGTCAAGGGCACATGATAAATTAGAACTAGTTAAATCTGAAGATGTCAAAACGTTATTACATAAATTTGCTGCTGGAACAGTGGTTCCTGGTGATGTAGTTGAAAACATTTTGTCTGAAGAATCACAAACTGTATTTGTTGAAGAAGCATATACTACTTTACCAACTTTTGACAAAGGTGAAATTCGTAATTTACAAAATAGTGATCCAATTATTAGCAAATTTATTGAAATTTGGAACACAAAACGTAAGCCTTCAAAGGTACAGACACAATCATTAGATAGAAATGTTGTTATTCTATTAAGACAGTGGAATAGAATTATTGTTGAGAATGGTATATTTTATAGAAGGATACGTGATCCGATAAATGGTCAGTTAAACCAGTTGATTTTGCCTGCTGTATTGATAGACAATGTAATGAGCAAATGCCATGATGATTTAGGACATCAAGGGATAGAGCGCACGTTTACCACTATTAGAACTAGATGTTATTGGCCAGGTATGTTCAATTATATTAAGGACTATTGCAAGAACTGTAAACGATGTGTAATTTCAAAAATGCCGCAACCGAGTATCAGACCGGCGATGGGTCATATTATTGCTAACAAACCTTTACAAATTTTAGCAATTGACTTTACTGTACTTGAACCTGCTCATGGAAAGGAGAACGTTCTAGTAATGACTGATATATTTACAAAATTTACTCGTGCAATACCGACAAAAGATCAGAAAGCAGAAACTGTTGCAAAAGTTTTAGTAACTGAGTGGTTTTGCATTTATGGAGTACCTGAGCGTTTACATTCCGATCAAGGTCGGAACTTCGAATCTGACGTCATCCGCCAGCTTTGTAAACTTTACAATATTAAACGCACACGTACAACACCGTATCACCCAGAAGGCAATGCAAAATGTGAACGGTTTAATAGAACTTTGCACAATCTTTTGAAATCTTTACCTGTAAACAAAAAGAAAAACTGGCCAAAATATTTACCTGAACTTGTGTTTTCCTACAATGTATCAATGAATTCATCTACTGGCTACAGTCCGTATTATTTATTGTTTGGATGTCAACCAAAGTTACCCGTTGATTTTTTGTTAGCAAATAATGAATCTAATGAATCTGAAGTAATTTTAGATGAATGGATTGTTGAACATAAGAACCGTCTACGCTATGCTTATGAAAAAGCTGGGGAGCAGATTAAGGACTGTGCCGCATACCGGAAACAACAACACGACAGGCGACGTTTCAATCCTGAAATTCTTGTTGGTGATCTTGTCTACATCAGGAACCGTGGGATAGTTGGACGTAACAAAATTCAGGATACATGGGACTCTACCGTTTATAAAGTGGTAAATGTAACAGAAAACACAGTGGTTGTCGAACCTAGAGATGGAGCTGGAATCTCAAGAACTTTAAACCGTCAACATGTGTTGAAATGTCGACAAGAATTCGATGCTGCTGATGATGATGTACTTTCTGCAACCGATTCTCTTGATAGCGACAGTGATGAAACATTGGTTCCACGGCGAACAACTAGGACAACTGCTGGTAGACATTCTAACCCTAATAAATTACCATGTGCTGTTCATTTTTCGTAACGCTTTTTGAATTTATATTTGTGTTTATATGATGACTATATGCTTATTTGTCTTATGCTTAGGGAGTATGTGGAGTATTTTGTTTATCGGGACGATATATATTTCAGCTGGGGAGTATGTGGACAAGCTGACTTATAATTTAATTTTTTTATAAGCAAAAGTTTTCTATTAGTTTATCATATCATGTTAATTACATGTTGACTCTACAATGCCTTGAGAAACTATACGCTTCAATGCATTTGAAATTTTCATTAGGGTATTCTGAAATCTGCTCACTTCTTATTATTGGGCCAACTTGTATACCTTGGGTCTTTGCTATATCTAGTTTTCACTAGTTGAATCTAGATTTAGTAATATATATTGAATGAAATGGGTCTTTTATTTTAATGTGGAATTAGAAGCCCAAAGGTATGTCACCAGTGAGCAGGAGCCAGCATATAAGGTATTTATAATGTTTCACTTTCTTTACTTGCTGGCAGTTTGCAAGTCTAAAAGATTTTGTAAAGTAATGTTTCATTTTAATACTTCATTACATTAATTTGAATTTCATTGATTAAGTTTTAACATATTGATCCAGTACATTACTATAGTGAGTACTTTTTAAGGGTAATCACAGTCCATTTGTGTATTATTATAGTTTACCGTGGCTATATATATCATGATGAGTTGTTCTTAATTAGGTGTTTATTATATTGATTTGTTTTAAACCGTATTTTGCCATTTATTTTCACGTAGAATAACTTGAATGTTTACAAAATGATTTGTCAACATTTTGCATATACTTTGCGTACGTATAGTGAATCCAAGTTGTATTGCTGATATTTGCACTGAATATTAGGATTGATGCTGATATTGACAATATAATATGATTTGTTTGCATAATTATTAATTATTGTTTATTTTGTCTTTTGTAGATCGGTCATTGCTTTCATTTATATATATATAATAAACATCATCCACATTCGTTTTGTATATTAATACATAAAAAGCCTGGCCACTTGGTTACACAATGAACACTGCTTAGAAGGGCACCTGCTTATAAAAAACAACTATTACAGTGATGCTCCCCTGCTATATAGCTTTATACAAACCAATACAGGTTATGGAAAATTGTTACGAAGAGATGAAAGTATGTTAACAGATGGTAGGAGTCAGAGAAATCTAAAGGCAAATCCCACAATATGGCATGATTGTTCAAAGCTATGGACAAAACATAAAATTGCTAATCAAATGTGACATAAAACTGGTTATGGAAAGGGTTATGAATGGCTGAAAATTGAAAAACCAATACACATTATGGAAAATGGTTACGGACAGATAAAAGTCTGTAAACAGACAGTAGGAGTCAGAGAAGGTCTAAAAACAAATCCTACATTAAATGATAATAGAAAGCTGTAAACAAAATTTCAATGTTGTATGTGACAAATGTGACAAAAATGGTTACGGATACACACACACTAACACACACATACACAAATGTGGGCTGAAAACAGTACACACACTCTGTTATGGGGAGTGGGGGTTTAATTATCATCTAGAAATAAAAGGGCAGTTTTTTCCACATTTATTAGGCCAAAAAAAAAATATGTGTTTCCGATAACCCGACCCTACCTATTTTTTTGAAGCCAAAATCCCGACCCTAAAGTTTTTTTTTGCGTTTTTACTGAGGTTACTTTGAACCGGAAAACTCCCGGTATTGTTTCAGGTTTTAGTTCTATTTTCATACTTCTGCCCCACAAATCCCAACATGGCGGCTAAATGTAAACATATGAGCGCTTGTAACGAAATTGATAGCTCATTCAATAACTGTATACTTTTAAAGGCTTTATAGGAAATTATAACAGATGACAACGGCTCTGTAAATGACCTTTGACTGGAAATTAGTTCTTATTTTGATGTTTGGCTGCGCCCAGCTGTAGCATAGAGCTGTATTTAAAAAGCAGTTTCATACAGAATTGATAAATAAATTTATTTATATAATTTGTTAAATGTATTGGTTATTTTTCAGCTGAATGTGCAATGCCCATTTCTGGACTATTTTATGGGTGTTTGTGAGTTTCCATGAGTACCCTTCAGGGTTTCTAAATTTGCGAAAAATTTTATCTGACATGACACCCCGAAAATTTAACGTGATATAGCTGAAATTATTTCGCTCGTTTTTAGGGGTCTCTCATTACTCAACGAAACTTGGTGCCTAAGTAATAGCAAAAAAAGTTAATAGTTTCCCCTATACACAAATAATTAAGAGGCCGATGAAGGTCAAAATTAAATTACTAATTTAACAATACGATTCCCACAAAAAAAAAAAAATTGGCTTACGTACATATTATATAATTCTATGTAACCGGAAACACACATATTTTTTTGTTTGGCCTTAATGATAAATGTTCTTTCAACCTGTATATAATAAAGGGCATCTTTTTATAAGAAGAACCTTTTTTTTGTCATTAAGTCTAATGAAAAATTAAAGATTAAGAAACCTACATCATTTTCATTGGAATACACAAATTTGCAAATTAACAATTACCCTTAATGCTGATTTATTCTGCAAAGGTTACATTTTATGTACAATAAAGGTATACAAATAATTTATCCTGGTACTCTTGTCATTAATTTCAACAATATTTAGTATTATGTTCTGGTTCCCCACATTTTGTGGAATACAATATTTTTTATGACATATCATTACTATATTATCCTGCAACCAATTTTATTTTTCTCCCTTTGTGTTTCATACACTTAATACTTTTGAAAGTTTTGATCTACATATGGTATAAAAAATATTTATATATTAATATATTCTACATCACATAGTCAGTGGGAAAAACATAAGAAAATATATAATTTGTACAACTTAATACTATACCATCTCGCTTGGCTATAAATCTTTCTTGAATAAATCCTCGGAAGGGAGCTAGCCCTGTGCCTGGTCCGATCATGATCACAGGAGTGTTTGATTTAAATGGCAATCTAAACTGTGACTTCCGGACATAGATAGGTACTCTTGGTTTGACCCCATTATCAGGTTTCATCAGTTTTAGCCAGTTTGTCGCCACACCCCTTTGTGTTCGCCCTGTTTTGGTCTGATATTCAACAACTACAGCAGTTATATGAATGCTGGTGTCGTGAATCTGCAATGTTTATGATGTAGAAACATAACGACAATACAGGAATATCCTTGAAATGAAAGTTTATGATTAGCTAAAAGGTTTCTAAATTTCTAGCTGTACATTTGTGTACATAAATTAAAATGGAAACAATAGGTTATTGATATGTTAAAAGATAGCAAGTAATTGAAGAGGGTTCAACACAAAACACAGACTTTTGAAATGATTGTACAAAAATATTTATCTTTTAAATAACATTTTATCTGACTGTCAAGTATAAATTTATTTATCCACTTTCACTTTATCTTATTTTTTTACTGATATTTCTTGCAAATCAAACAACAGCTGAATAATTTCTGTGTAATCAACAGAACTGACAAACGAATATGTGAATATTCATATTTTCTTTCGTTCAGAAAGCTGGACTCATGTTTTTCTTGACAAATTATGATAATAACCACCAACATTAATTATTCTATACATTACAATTTGTTCTGACACCTTACTCTAAACCTCTTGACTTTACCTTTGGTGATGATGAGATAGAATAGTAACGGGCCTGTAACCTCGGTAACAGTTCACATAAATGGTCAATTTGTGGTTTTAATGATGGTAGGTCTTCTAATACTGCTAATATGTTACGATGGTCCTTAATAATCCAGTCATTGTACAATTGCTGTAAAAAAATGTGAAAATTGCATCAATATTGATAATTCTGGTATACACAAATAAGTCAGGAAAAATATATTTTTGGGCTTATGCCGAGTTTATTTTTTGACATCTTCTTTGGTTAACCAAAACATGTTGGAGGATAGCAACAGTAGTTAGTTAAACCATTCCACAATACACAATTTCAATGATAATTTCTAATAATCATACAAAATATCTCAAGTTTCATTAAAAAAAATATGTAAATCTTTTTTAGGCATAATTATTATTTTGCCTTGTTATGTGGTAAAACAAAGAGTTCTGTGATAATGAAGTTGTTGAAACATTTCTAATTAAACAGATCTGCGGGTAAATTGACTGTATTTACATAATAACTATACCACACTGATTGACTGAATGGTATTTATTACCATTTATCAACTTAATCCTAAAAAGAATAACTTTAATTTATTTGTGAATAGAACTGGCCAGCCCTGGACAGATTACTAGCAAACACCCTAATATCAAAGTCTGTGTGGTATGATGTTGGAAGCATCCTAAATCAACAAAAGTGTGCCGACCACAAGGTTTTCAGGTGAACAGTACAAGATACTGTCTAGTCCACTCAATATGGGTATCAATGTCTAAATTTAGGTCACTTTCATAAGTTAACCTGCACTTAAACAACTAGGTACAATAAAGTAGCTCCTTTTTTTATGGACAGAGCTACAAGGGGTCCCACAACTCGTAAAGGAGCAAAAACTCTCAAAGGATTTATACATATTTTTCGCTATTTAACGCATGTTTTTGTTCAATAAATACTTTTTTCCTTTCTCTGCAGTTCAGCTGACATTTCTACAATGTCTAATTAAATCATTTTAACACTTTATTGTATTCATGGCATTTGTTACCAAATTGAAATTGTGGAGTGTAAAATTGTAGAATCAAATCGGTAAAAATTTGATCCCAGCTAATGCAGTGCATACGGAATGATCATTCCTTACCAAATCGATTAAGAAATTATGCACTTCCAGAATTCAAATTTTGTCAACAATGTGATGATTACGAATAAAGTGTTAAATTAACAAATAAGGTGTTGTAGAAATATCAGTTAAACTTAAAGACAAAAAGTATGTAGCAATTCTGGGAAACAGTGTAAGCTGATCAAGTGCATAAAACCCGGGTGTGAATCCCTCCTGGGTGCTCCTTTATGAGTAACAGGACCTCTTTGTACATCCGTCCATAAAAAAAGGGAGCTACATTAATGTTGCTATTAAATAATATAATCTATTACCTTTCCCTCTGGGGTAGATGCTGTCATTTTGGCCAAGAATTCCTTATCTTTCTCGTCACTGGCATACTCCACCATTTCCTTCAGGAGCAGTACACGTGGTGGATTGGTTATGTCTAGGTAATGAGACAGGGCTGTTCTGTATGTACATGGACAAGGGAATGGATGTTTTTTGCTAGCCTCCTCTACAAACAGAAAATTATACATGAAAAATCAATGCTGCTCGAAATTCTACCTATAGTTAGCAAATCACACAATAATAACCAACTTTTAATAACATACTGTAGATCACACCATAATAAATGTTTTTCAATGTCCTGCTAACAACTAGTGAAACGAAATTCCAACTCAAAATGCCGGTACTCTGTTAACTTTGAATCAAATATCTAAAATACCAAATAAGCGTCTGCATGGGAGCAGAAAGAATGTAAACATAGTTAAGTTGGGGCAAGGATCGATCATAATTAGAAGTTAATTTATTAGCGTAATGTGATTTATATAATATATACTAAAGTTCCATAATCAATGATTTAAATATTTTAAAGCTGAATTTCTTAAGTCTATTTATAACTGTGTTTTCAATTTGCATTAATTACAGTATATAAACTAAATGGTTGCTTGAAATCAATTTTGTTTATCTTGAAGTTTTGTCCATAGCAAGAACCTATAAATCAACAGAACTGGAATCTATTGATATCACATCAATTTCCTTGTTATGCAACTACTTTAATGATCATTTTTACGACTTAGGTAAAAAGCCAATCGGCCATAGACTGACTATTTAAGACTCTGGCAACTAGCACTGTATATATATGTAAATAAATTGATGCATTTAATAAAAACATAATGTTTTATTTATACTTAGTTATTTGTACTAGTCCCAGCAAGTTTACAAAACAACATGAACAAGGCCACCTTGTATGTATTTCCTTTATTGTTTACGGCCAATCACCAATAAGACAAATTATATGACACAGGTATTACCTTTCAGGGATGTACCCCGAGACAATTATGACAACGTTGTTTATTGGGTAACTTCCCACTTGGTCTACTCCCATTTGGTCTAGTCCCATTTTGTCTACTATTTGCTCATTCACATTTGGTCTACTCCCATTTTGTCTACTCTTAAAAATTTATAATTCCCATTTCGTCTACTCAATAAAATATAATAATATATAACCTTCGTGTTATTGTCAATGGAAATTCAAAGTAGTTCATTGATTTCTGTCAGTGTCCAATATGGAGACCTTACCTGACCGTACCTAGATTTTTTTCCCTGCTGATTGATCTCTCATATAAGTCGGAACCCCTTTCAGGAAACATATTTTTACTCCCAATTTCCCGACTTATTTGCGAGTATATACGGTATATTAACTACATAAAATATTATGTGTCACTGATTTAATTTTCTACTTCTAGTTCTAATAGTACTTCATTTATAATACAATCAATTTGTGTACTAATGACAAAGAAATATTTCTTTGATTCTTTTTTATTGTTATGTTTAATACATGTATTTATTAAAATGTTTGATATAAGTATACTGAATAGTTAATCAAACTCTTTACTGTCTTTTATACATTATCCTCAATAATTTAACTGCTTAAAAATTATAACAATAAAAATGCAAATGCCAACACTTTAAAAAAAGGAACTAGAGGCTCCCAGGAGCCTGTAATAGCTCACCTGGAATCCAAATGACTTCAACTATATTAAAAAATTTTAAATTAACAGTTTCAGTCTAGTTGTTATAGCTTTTAAGTTATTGTGCAAAAACTAAACATTTCTTCAAAAATTTTTGTTAAATACAATAACTCCTATAAGGTGCCATCAGACAATTTCTGAAAATTAAATTGTTTTTAGGCATTGTCCTTTAGGGTACTTTAGAAATTTACAGTTTTACTCTACTAATAGGTGTGTTATAGTCTAATTTATAATTCAAAAACTGTTCATTTGTCCAAATTCATAATGAAAGGGCAATAACTCCTAAAGAGTCATCTTGCAATTTTGGACTAAGCAATCATTTGTAGGGCTTCTATTGCTGATCATTTGTGCAATTTACAGTTTTAATCTAGCTGCTATAGTTTTCAAGTTACAGGACAAAAATGGAAAATTTAATAACAAAATTGTCATTTAAGGGCAATAACCCCTATAAGGAGTCATCTGACAATTTCAGACCAATTTAGTGAATTGTAGGGCTTTTATTGCTGATCATTTTTGCAATTTATTATTTCACTCTAGCTGTTATGGTTTTTAAGTTACCGGACAAAAACGGAAAATTTCATAAAAAATTGCAATTTAAGGGCAATAACTCCTATAAGGAGTAATCTGACAATTTCAGACTTTATAGTAATTTGTAGGGCCTGTATTGCTAATCATTTTTGCTATTAACAGTTTCACTCTAGCTGTTACAGTTTTTAAGTTACAGGACAAAAACGGAAAATTTCATAAAAAATTGTCATTTATGGGCAATAACTTATTTAAGGAGTCATCTGACAATTTCAGACCAATCAAGTGAATTGTAGGGCTTTTATTGCTGATCATTTTTGCCATTTGCAGTTTCACTCTACCTCGTATAGTTTTCAGGTTATATTGTAAATACCAAAAATTTTGTCAAAAATCGTCAATAAAGGGCAATAACTCCTACAAGAAGCCAATACACAACTTCACACTAATAGCAACTATTGTAGACCTTAATGTGCTGATCAATTTGAAGTAACAGTTTTCTCTATAGCTATTATAATTTTTTAGATAATGATCAAAAACTTGTGTTCACCCCCATGTTCTATTTTTAGTAACAGCTGCCATATTTGTCTGTTGATCAACACCCTGGGTACAAACTTGAAACTAGGAACCCTAAGGATGATTGTGGCCAAGTTTGAAAAAAATTGGCCCAGTGGTTTCAGAGAAGATTTTTGAAAAAGTTTACGACAGACGACGGATGACGGACGCCAAGTGATAGCAAAAGCTCACATGGACCTTCGGTCCAGGTGAGCTAAAAACAAACAAAACAGGATGCTATCGCGACATTTGCAATTTCTCCATGTTGTCCACCAACTTCTCCCTGTTCTATCCTCACTTCTCCCTGTCAGGCCCCAAGAAAAGAAGTGACTTCTCCCTAGAATTTTGACCTAGCGTGAGCCCTGACTTGGTTGTTACATAAAACTATGGTGTATTAGAGTTTGTGTATTTTTTTATATGTTTATTTTGCATTTCATGAATGTTTGTATTGCAAAAACAATTCAATTGCTGAATAAACATTTATATTTATTGTTGTTGTACCAATAATAATGTATGATGAGAAGTCAACTAAATTATGAAACACTCGAAAAAGTTTACATTTAATAACAATCAAATATAATTCCATATAACATTAAAAAACTCAGGTTTGTCTCAAAACATAAATATCATAGTTTTATCGATGATCCATGCTTATGTTGTTGCCGAAGCCAATTGGCTGAACATAAATGTGTCCAAGCAACAAAATTATATCAGACAAGGATAAAAGTATCAAAAGTTGTTAATCACAGTATAAACAAACAACTTGCAACTTGATCATTTTCATTGTTAATGTAACAATTCCGTAATACTAATTAGTAAACAATAATAATTTATTCATATGCACACATTCTATTTAATAGAATGTTTAAATAAAACAAAGCTGTTTTTAAATTAAAAGTGTTTACTCATTATATGTTCGTGCTTACTTTAAGAACATTTGAATACTCTTATTTTTTTAACTTTATCTTTTTTTAAATACCAATTTTATTCTCCCTTCATATTTAAAACATTTAATAATTTAAAAATTTTAAAAAAAATAATAATAAATTTTAAGGACAAAAATTGCATTAAACTTAGTTTCTCATATAAAATTCATAGACTAGACAAAATGGGACACTAATTTTTTAGAGTAGACAAAATGGGAATAGACCAAATGGGAATAGACCAAATGGGAGTAGACCAAGTGAGAATGAACCGTTTATTGAACCATTTGTTTATCATACCTGTGATTATGAAGTCAACAGGTGGCCACCTTATTAAAAACGAATAGACTGTTTTTCATATTTTCCTTTTCAAAACATGGTCTAGAAACCAATTTTCGATGTGGAATGGGAATGATTAACAGGTAGGTACCTTAACCACTAGGCCACCAAGGTCCCTGTGGTCAGAAATAACTTTGATACATACCATCAACATTTGTTAGCGTAAAAACTGTATCTAGGTTGACCTCTAGTCTTTTTCCAATACCCTCTACAATATCTGACTCATTAACAGGGTAAACAGCGACATGATCACCAGCTTCATATCTGTAAAATAATAAATAAGCTTATAGTTAATGGTATGTAGGTAAACAGAAGTGACTGAAATCAGTACTTTAAAGGCCTACATTTTTCTTATGTAATAATATATTACATAGTTTTGAATGTTTCACAATCAATGGGAGATTATGCCGGCCAGAACTACTCCATGAGCAATATATAAAAACAACTTGTCTATAAAAATCTTTTTCTCTTACAGTGCATTTCTTGCTACCTGTACTTGCCTATAGTGACCGGTGTGTTTTCCTTATTACCTGTCAGATATTAACTTTCATAGCACTTGTTTCAGCAAGTAAAAACATAAAACTTCTATTTGGACTGGAAGGACTTAATGTTTATACCCTGAAATTAGGTATTTTCCAAACAGCAACTTTGTCTCAAAATTCTTTATGGTAATGACTCAACACACCTGATTTTCGATCCTGTGATATCAAATTCTATATGTAAACATGACCTGTCTCCACCTTTGTGCAGCTCTCTGTTTACCCTGACTGGAGCAAGGAACGGATTCTTGGCATCATATGGTCTAAATACAGCAAATATATATATATAGTCACAATAACAAAGGAAGTCACTTATTTAATATCTGCTGAAAATGTACGGTATTTCATGTAATATTAAATTCAAACTAATAATAATGTAATTAATTTAGTAAACATTTTAAAATACAATTTGCTTATATGAATATATATAGGCACAGCCTATATACGACTACATATATATTGCACCATTGGTTCATGCCATAACTTCAGAGCACCCTAATGGTGCCTCTGCATTTCTTTCTCTTAGTGTTGGTAATGTCATCTTAAAATACAGTGTTTCAGAGATTGCATTTTTGTCGTTATTTAAACAATAAACACTAATTTTATAAATGTATAAATTATTTTTGTCTACTTTTAAATTAATTTTGGTGCCCTTCTACAATACAATCTTCAGATAGCTTAGCTACCATGTGAAATGGGTTTGTTCATATGGATTACTTGACTTTTTAACACAAATGCATGTAACTGTATAGCTCGCTACTAATAATGCAATTAATTCAGTAAACATATATTTTTCTCATACCCTTTGTGCAGTGTGTACTCGACTCCAATCTTAACTGACAAAGATTGGCAGTTTCTTACCACAGGTCCAAGGGTTTTCTACACGTACTCCGACTTCCTCCCGCAATACCAACTGGACACCATGATATAGCTGAACAATTGCTGAAAATGGTGTTAAACACCATTCAAACAAAAACACATACCATTGTGTGTTGCAAACTATTATATTTTAAATTAATTATGTAATTTTCAGACCTTTACTCAAGTTTGAGACGACTCCCACCCCCCCCCCCCCCCCCCCCCCCAACTACATTACACAATGTTGCATAAATCTAACAATAACTTACAGTTTCTGGTTGGTAAATGATCCCAGTCTGGCTATCTCGCCTGTATATATTTTTTCTGTAGGTATATCATCATGTGTAGTTAAGCTGTACTGTCTCATGCTGAAATCAATAAAACATGCTTATGATTAGGATAAGCCTTTTTTCAAAATCTGTACTTGATACAATATAACACCAGTAAGTTTTTGTTTCAGATAAAAAATGCCATGTCACTTGCCATTATCACATTAGTGATATATTTCAAAACAAAGCAATGTTTTTGCTTCATCAAAATCATTTATTCATTAATACAATGTGAAACATTTAAAAACAAGCTGAAGTGTATCTGTGAGCTAATGTTCACTAGTGATACCCCTGCCAAAAAGTATTCGGTAAACAGAAAAGTAGATTACCAAGGAGGATGAAATCCCTATACACCATATGGCACTATAGGATAAAGCAATATGCAAAATATCAGGCCTCTACATGCTATAGTTGCTTAGAAAATATCGAGGGAAATTTTTGTTACCTGTGGACAGACCAACAAGTGGACAGACAGACCAGGGTAAAATAGTATACCACCTCTTCTTCGAAGTGTGTGTATAATAAGATTCGTTAAAACAGGAATGGAAAAATATGACATTTACGTTTGCATAGCTTATCATCTAAAAGATAAACATGGTCAAGTCTAATCATTTAATCATACAAGTAAACAGAACTACAGACAAATAAAGTTTTAGAACTGTATTATGAATATGTTTTCAATGTGCTTTAGTCTTTGTGATCTTACAATAAAAGTAAAACTAACTTACCTCCCTTGTTCACCAGTAGCCTCGACACCAAAATGTTCACAAACAGCTGGCCAGAACTTCTCTCTCCAGTTTACAAAATCTTCTTCTATACTGTAATTGTACATATAATTATATATTGTTCAATTTTACACACATTTTCTGTGTGTACTGTGCTAATACATGTGAACCTGTATTAATGCATGTATTCTCATATTTCGTTTTGTTATCAAGAATGGCTAAAAATTGAAAATATTATTAAAAAATCGGTCAAAGCAAGAGCTCATGCATTAAATTTAAATTTTAAAATAGATAATACATTCCTCCAATACCAATAATGATATAGCTTGCAAATTGCAATAATTATCAGATTAAAATAACACTGCATTGATTGATCATAAGCACGGTACCAATTATACATTTCATAAATTTAAACTGTCCATAACTGCATAACAATTGTCCTTACTTAGCATCATCATCTCCAAGTCCTAGGTCGTACACACGAGTAGCTCCTAGTTCCTCTAATCGCTTGTCAACAAATATACCCATAGCATTATAATGTTCATAGGTTTTATTTCCTAAAGCAAACACCTGTAAATTAAAAATACATATTAGAAACGGTAGATACTGAACAGAAACTAAATAGTGAGTACCCGAATAGGTTTACCTGCACCAAATGTATTTTTATTATATATATACTGGACATTGTCAATCAATCAATCAATCACTCACTCACTCAAGCAATCAATCAATCAATTGACCTATAACAGACAAGGACCAATTTCAGACCATACACAATTTAAGATCTCCAACAGTAAATAAGCCAATTCTTTAAACATTGGTGGTTAGATTTTTCATAACTGACCGACTAAATTTCATCCTATCCCAAATTTTGTATTAGTGTTTGTGAAAAAACCTTCTTTAAAAATTATTTGTAAAACTTTTTCAGCTTACTTTTAATAAACAAATGTGTCTCTTTTAGAAGTTATACGTAATCACCAATCTACATTCCCATTAAACAGTTGGTTTGTTTGTTTGTTTGATGGTGTTTAACGCCACTTTCAGCAATTTTTCAGCTATATCATGGCATCCAGTTTTTATTGGGGGAGGAAGCCGGAGTACCCGGAGAAAAACCCCGACCTGCGGTAGGAAAACTGGCAATCCTTGTCAATTAAGATAAACAGTTGGTCAGGAATAGCACAACAAAAATGTTTAATGACTACCCAGAACTATTAGATTATTTACAACAATAGCTGTTGGTGTTTCAATTTCATATTTAATCATCAAATAAATTAGAGACCATATGCAGCTTAAAGATATTTTGAAAGTGGGATGACATACAGCATATTTAACACCAGTGAGATCTGTATCACCACTCTGTAACCATTCATAGAAGTCCTGGGCATTGTCCGTAGGATCTCCTTCTCCATACGTAGCCATACAGAATATAGCCAATGCATTCTCTATCTCTGTCAGCCGAGATAACTCGTATAATTCACACTCCTCTGGATCAGCCACCATACCCTTCATACCATACATAACAGCGTCTTTAGCAAGTCGTCCAGCGAATTCTTCTGCTGTTCCTGTCTGTGAACCATAAAACACGATCACATTCCTTTTCTGAAAAGAAACAAGCTTACTATATATATTCATTTACTACAGTCTAAATAATGTTGGTCACATGACCTATTCATACCCTGTTAAACTTGCATGACATTGTGGCTGTTTTTAGCATTAAAATTGTCAAGAATTATCACTGAAATTAAATATAAGGAATTTTTCAAATTTCCCAAAAAATCAATGATAATACTTGCCAAAATTTGTGGTCTATTTACACCATATGCATTTATTAACCGCTTTGAACTTATTAGGTGTAAACAGACATAAAACGGGTTATATTGATTACCTGGTCAGAAATTTGAAACATTTTTCGATTACATCAAATGATACAGGACCGAATTGCAAACCTGTACAACCTTCAAAGCAAACAGAATTACCAGATGTATAAATATGAAGAATTACACATGTTAACTTTAATTACATGCAGTGTTCTAGGATTTTTTTGCAAACTGAACTGTACATGGGAGTGTCCTCTATAAACTGGCTTTCCCACATCTCAAGTAAACTTTCCCACAAAGTTTTAATGACGTGTTAATTTTTGAATTATTATTTAAAAATAAAAAGATACAAATTGATGGATTTTCTTCTTGTACTTTCAGTACATTTGTATTTGGAAACAACAACTCTTGTGCAATTCAAAGAAGCTGGCTTATATATCTTGTTGTAGACATGTATTTTTATTATTATTACCAAACAAATAAGTACAGAACTCCCCCCCATAATCTCAAAATATATTGCTCACTTATTAGTACATATCAAAATTTCATAAATTTTCATCCTCATGTATAAGTCAATGTCGGTAAGAAAACACTTCAACATTACATTATTTAATTCATTTTAATTCAAATAAACAAAAAAAAACGAAAATAGTTCTCCTAAAAATAAGATTTTACATGTTTTACAGAGTTTCATTTGGTAATTAATGCATTCATACTTGATCTCGAAAATGTTTTGTAGCAGGGGTGAAAACTCAAACTACAAGCACTTGTATAACATTGATCAAATAAAAACGAAAACAATCATCCACACTTGATTTTTTATCATGATTTTGCAAAACTGTTGAACAAAATTTATGTATTTTTGTATCATGACAGGGCAAGTATGGGCTTTTTATTTCAAGAATCCTGTCTTTTAATATGTAATAGCCCACTGAGTGACCAGGACAAAAAAAATGGGCTTTCCCGTTCTGAGAAAATCACTTTCACACTTATGCTGGGAAATGGGAATCCTAGAACATGTAGAAATTATTATTACTTTTTTATAAATATTTCATTTCGATACTATTATAAAACTTACAGAATTTTTCATTTTGTTGATAAAACTTGGATCGTCTATCTTCCCTGCCATAGGCCTGTAACATAAAAGGAACATTTCTAGTGTCTATATTTACATTTATGTGTTAAATAATAATAATTTGCCTTCAAAGTAAACATACTTAATGTGGTAAAAGTGTTCTATTGGTATATGTAACTCAAATACTAAAACTTGGAGTAAAACATTTCTGCCTACTGAATAAGTCGATACATATTTTACTTATAACTGAAAAGATACATGTAGGTACACTGAATAAAGAGTTGGATGTCTGTATCATCATCTTTCCATGAAATCAATTTAGAAAACGAAAAGCAAATATATTTTTTTTGAGAAGCCATTAAAATCAATAAATCAAGACAAAATTAATATTTGTCAAGCATTTTTTAGACTCAATTTTCAAAATCATCTAAACTATCAAATTCTGGATATCTGCCTCCCATGTGTATTGGGAAATACAAGTAATTAATTGTGAACTCGTTTGCATTCATTTTCTCCTTAACAATGAATATTCATGTACATACTGTTCCACTTTTCTCTGACTAAGTACACTGCTACGACTTACTGAACTACAAGCTTTTTAAACTGTGGCTGTTCCTGTTTCTTGTTTTTAAAAAACAACCAATAAACTGCAAATCCTGCCAATAATGAAAGGATGAAAAGATCTAAGGTGGAGAACCACGTCTCCTCTTCCGTCACTGGGACTTGTGCTGCCTCTTCACTCATTGTTGTCAGTTAGATTATTTCGTCTTTTTCTAAACTCTACAAAAAAACAAACAAACAAGGTTACTGCATATCACACTCAAACTTCAGCCTTTACTGGTAAATTCAAACTTCAGCCCCAGTAAATTCAAACTTCAGCCTTAACAGGTAAATTCAAACTTCAGCCTTAACAGGTAAATTCAAACTTCAGCCTTTACCGGTAAATTTTTTTAGATACACATAATTAATACTGCACCACATTATTGAATTGCAGGCATTAAAAAAAAAACAACATCTTTCCAGGGGAACCAACAAGTCCACATTGGCAATACCCCTGATCTCGAATTGTTGAAAGATTACATTCAAATTTTGCCAGGATGAATATGTTAAGTATTTGTTTGGATGAGACAAACTCTGAAACACAACCTACATGTACCAAAACAATTAACCATTGTAAACGGCAGAACAATTTAGTTATAACAGGTATATGTACATGTATTACTTTGTTTTATATTTTTGTTCTACTGTCACTGCTGAGAAAATACTGGAAGGGCCCCAGTGCTCCACCTACAGAGCAGCCCAGCACGTCCCCAGGTGGCAGATAGGTATATGGTCCGCGGTCAGGCTTTCCGTATTATGACCCAGACAAACCCCAACGAGAGGGTCTCCCCTATCAGCCACCTGGGGACACGCTGGGCTGCTCTGTGGATCGAGCACTGGGAACACTCCCAGTATGGTCCCAGATTTTAAATTAATACTGTAAGATTAAAAGTCGAATACTAGTACTACAACTAGTAATTTATTTCTATATTTTAACATTCTTGTCAGTTTCTGATGTCAATGGTAAATGTATATGTATGTTTCATCCTTTTGACAGATCAGACTTCAGAATGTTTATCTAAATCCTAAATGTATTTATCTTGACAAATCTGCATTGCAACTCAATATCAAGGCATAGTTAGATAACATAACTCAGATGGCATATTTAATTTTAACACTGTCATTATCACATCAGCTGTTAATTATAAAATGTCAAATAAACATAGAAAAGTTCAACTTGTCAACATACCTGTGTATCCTATATAGTACATGTACTAATACTTGCAATAGTATTTTGTATACTAGTATATTGTCACTACAATGTATAAAATACCTTTGTGCACTTATTTGACTTATTACCCGGTCATTGACACTTAGGAATATTATTTTCTATTGGATGATAATGATTTTTAGAATTAATTCATTTAAACCTGTCACATACAGCACATAACATGTACACCTTACTATGAAGTGTCCTTGACACCAAGTCACAGATTTAAAGATTATTAATTCCCTAATCTACTGAAGAATATAAACATATAGTTTATGTTACATTATATGGTTCACAGTAATCAAAATATATTTACTGGTATAACCACTATTGGTATTTGTCATGAACTTGCATTGATTAATTTAAAAGTATTGTACCAGTATTGTACATGTATCCAGTGTGTAAACTGTGCTGAAAAAACTATCATCTTCTGTTAAATGACTAATAACTCTACCTGACTATTAAAATGAAGACAGTATTGATGATCCCATACAAGCCTAACTCTGGGACACGTGCTCTGGGACAACTGTTCCCTAGCATGCACTATCTCGATCACCCAGACGCAGAATCTTGCAGCATACATGTATTATAGAATGGCGTTTTCAGTTACGTGCACATGTATCTTAAAAAAATCAATATCACAGAGAGAGAAAGCACTGGTACTTGTAAGAAAGTTTTACTGTTGCCCTCTCCAGTATTTGACTCTGGTTATAGTAAACAAGTGTGGACTCTTGAGCACGCTCACAAAGGGATACCCCCACTTCGCTTTCAAGTCCAATAATCTCTTAATGATATCTGAGGTCAATAAAAATTCTTCATGCACATCTACATATAATGTACTTCCTTTATGCTAAGTTACATTAAATTTCATCAAGCGGTTTAGGAGGAGTTGAGCTTACAAGGGATGTTGACAGACAGACAGACAGACAGGCAGGGTGATTCCTTATACCCCCCATACAAGTTTGCAAAAGGGGGGTATAATAAGGTTGAGCCTACAGAATGACAGAAATTTAAATACTATACAAGTGAGGACAATTTTGACCACTTCCCCGGTAGGTAATGACCGTCAAGTTAGGGAGGTGTCTGCCTTCTAATGTAAGGCTTACTATATGTTTAATTAAAATTAACACGTATCTGTGTTCTTCCGTTTTCTTCATTACTTTATACTGTTAACAGGTAATAATTAGCATCAATACATTAATACTAAGTGAACAGTATTTAAATTAATGATTAGGAAAGTGTGTTTTCATATTTCTGAAATACTAGTATGTCCAATTGGTTTTCATTCTGATAAAAAACATTTTTTATAATTATTCTAATGACTGAGAATATGACACTGATAATGAACATACATGTACATGTACAAGTATAAATTGCACATTAGAATTGTTATTTACAAAAAAACTGAAAAAATATTTTAAAAGTACAATATTGTACAGTATTGATATTTCTTTCATAAGTGACCTGAATAACAAAATTAAAGTACACAGTTAAAATGGGTGAAATATCTAAGGTTACATCATTAATGCTTCTGATTAAAAGTATTGGTTACAGGTTAATGAGGATCAAAACAGATGTCCAAGGAAATGTTATCACAAACACTACTTCAATTTGCACTCCTTATTTTAATAGATGACGCAAATGTGAAAATGGATAACACTGATTCTACAATCATGTTTAACTTCTGTTTAATTTATTAATTTAGGTTAAATGTATTGAAACACTTTTGAGATAGTCAAAGATACGAATCACATCATATTTCTGCAATAGTTGACAGCTGTACTTTTAAACACTAGAGGTGGGTGGTCACATGCCTTCGACACATTGAAACCTTACTTAGGCCTAAATTTATACAATGTCAATTCAAGGAGCAGTTCTTACAAAGCATGAATAAATTGATATTTTGTTTTAGAATTTATTTTCATTAAAAAGGCTGCTAGATGTATTAAATTTAGCTATTAATATACATGTATGTTCATCTTGATATTTTATTTTTCATTCATGAAAAGTTTTTAATATGGTGTTTACAAACAAGTGTGGACACAGAAAAATGTCTCGCCTGCGTTCCACATCAGTAATTAAACAAATTATGTCAAAATTTAGCAACATGTAAATAGCATTTAATTGTCATAATGTAAAATATATAATGCATGGTTACAAAAAAACTGACCTAATCCAAAACCGTTAATGTAGGAACTAGAATGTCATGTGTGAAATTGAGGTCAAGGTCAGGTGACATATACCAGAAAGCCATGTACAATTCACCAGCAATATATACACCAGATATTGTCATCCTACCATTGATGGTTACAGATGAACTGCAGATTCAAAAAACTTGAATGTACTTAGTAGTCACTTGACCTTGAAATTGAGGTCAAGCTCAGGCTACACCTACCAGAGAGTTATGTACTATTCATCAGCAACCTACATACCAAGTGCTAGCTGTCATCCTACCATAAAGTCTGAAACCAAAATCTTTAGTGGAGTCACTGGACCATGAAATTGAGGTCAAGGTCAGGTGACAGGTTACTGACTGGCAAGTACTCTTCATTTGCTACCAATGGACCAAATTTTATGGGCCTATTCCTTAAGCTCACAAAGATATCAAAGCAAAATGTCAAGTGGTAACACTGCCTCCACTGGATTCCCATATATTGTAGTATGTCATACCTCCAGACTATCCCAGACAAGATAGTAAATTGTTATTGTGCTCTTACCATAATCTTCATTAATTATAGTATTATTGCATTTCCATATTTGCCGAGTTATTGGTCCTCAGCTTCAAAGTCCAACATAAATATGAAGCACAATAATTTGAAGAAAGAATTATTACAAACTTCAAATAATTGTCATAATGTGTTTACTTCATAGTTATTTATTTATATATATCCCATTTACTGCCATATTACCAATCAACAATTTTACATGCAATAACTGTAGGAGATATCTCAACAAACTAGTGTTGTCAACATCAATATAAATCATTCATATACATGTATCAACAATTGGTTATGTGTATATTGCAAGATTGTCCACGCAACTGAATTAATATTTTTAATTTTGATTTCAAGTTTTGACAAGTTATGCAACATTTTTATTTCATGTTAATAAAATTAAGATTACATTTTCGGATAAAATGAAGCAAGCAAGTGAAATGGTTTATTTGTAATGCATCAAGGTCATTAGACTTGCTAAATATCTTAGAGTAAAAAAGCTAGAATATTACCTGTCCAGACATACATACAATATCATGCATTACCTGTCCAGACAGTCATACAATATCATGCATTACCTGTCCAGGCATACATACAATATCATGCTAGCACATTGGTGTATAATAGTGACAGCAAAATGTTTGTTGATTTCCTTTACAGAAAACTCAGTTTTTCTTGAGTATAACAATACAATTGTATGTAATATATAAGTGTAGACCTAGAAAAAATGTCTCTCCTGAAATCTGCATCAGTGATGAAAAAAATACTTCATGAGCAATATGTAAATAGCATTAAATTGTCATTTAAAATATACATGGTTAAAGAGGAACTGACCATGAAATTGAGGTAAAGGTCAGGTTACACCTACTAGACAGTCCTGTATGATTTGTTAACAACCTATATACCAAATATTGACAATCTACCATGCATGGTTATAGAGGAAATGTCCTAATTCAAAAACTGATGTCACTGGACAATACTCCATTTGGTTCCTCTACATTTCTAGGATTGCTACTTAAAATTGATAATATAATCATAATAATGTTTCAAATGTATACTAATACATTAATGAATGGAGTTTTAAAGACTAACAAATTTTACATATATAAACAGTTTTTGTTGGAAACAAATTTTTTTTTTTAACTTCCAATTTTTACTAAATACTGAACACAAAATATAATCCGATTGTGACCAAGGCCTGTGAAAGTGACATATCTTAAAACAACTGGCTTAATTATTCCCAAGGTTTTTGAACAGCTTACTTCATATACCCACATGAAAATAAAATCTTTGAGTGAATCAGATATTTGTATTTTGAGACATAAAAAAAATATCGCTGTCTAACATTTACAAAAATGTGATGGTATATCATCTGTAGTTTATTTGGTAAATACGGGTCATTGTATACATATTAGCGAGCATCGCAGATGCGAGCTATACGGTTACATGCGTGTGTGTAAAAAAAGTCGCGTGATCCATATGAACAAATCCATTTCAGATGGTAGCTGAGCTATCCGAAGAAAATATTGTAGACGAACGAAAAAATATATAATATAAAAGTAGACAAAAATAATTTTGACATCGATAAAATCAAAGTGTTTATTTTTTAAATTACTACAAAAATGCCAGACAAATTTTTTTCAATCTGAAACGCTGTATTTGAAATTGAGTTTTGTGACGTCACCAACACATTAGATAAGACGTCACGTCATCAATGGAATGTAGAGGCACTGTTAGGGGGCTATGAAGTAACGACATGAACAATGTGCGATGCTCGCATTTAGGCTGCGCCTACATTCATATTATACATGTAAATGTATGCTATTTATCTCATGCTCCCTCATTGTACTAGTATAAGTACTACAATCAAGTGACTCACATAGTTGCGATAAAATTAAATTTTTATTTGTACAATAAAATTTGTATTCCATTATAGATGGGGATACACAGCTTATTTGTATAGCTCTGCTCACTTAATAAAAGGCTTTAAAAGTTAAAAGAAAGAAAATGTCATTAAATGACCAGATATTGAATTATTAAATATTGTGTTTTGACATAAAAAATACATGTAAGGATCATAATCAGATGATAGAAATTAATTTAACATTAGGTGCACCCATGAAACTGTTTGATTATTACTTAAATTGTAAACAGAATATAGTAATACCAAACCGCCTGAAATTACAGCTCCACCTGGTTTTGACTTTCATAGATGTTGAGCAGCATGTACACAAAGCACTCACCTATATTTACTTTTTATGAGCTGAATGTTTTCTTGAAACATACCAGGTTGATTATACCACAATGGTCAACATCTTTTTCATTAAAGAAATAACAGCTATGATTTACATCATTTATTACACACCTTTACACAGGAAGGCTAAATTTAGAAATTATGATAATAGGGTCATAAAGTAGCACGTCTTTCTTGTTTAATTTTACGCATTCAATTTTACAAGCCATCCTTACAGGAGACGATACGAACTTTCTTATGTCAATATTATATTATGCCATTCATAATAAAAAGTGCAGGTGTGTGTTTCTGTCACTTCTGTCGAAGATCACAACGTGTTCGTGGTCACACTTGTTCCTCTATCATTTTTCGTATAATATTCCACTATTAGCTTAAATAATTTGCCTACAGATGAACTTTATTTATTGTATATTTATTTTATCAAGAAGCTTACCTTTTAGCTAATGTTCATAAACTACTAAAATTCCCACGACTGCATAACCTGTTCTCGAACACTATACGAGGTATATTTCCTGTCTATTTTGATGGATGGGACCGTGGTCTCTTCTAACACGTGATTAACTAGAACGAGGCTACTTTCATTTTAGGAAATATGGCGGATGTTAGTGCGATATGGACTGTACTTTGTCATTTACAACAGAATTTAATAAACCAGGACTACAGTAACTATAATATTAAGAAGAAGAAATCCAATGGTGTAAACAACCAAAAACGAACAAATGAAATGTACTGCCACTGCCTGGTATTGAACAGGCGTAGCTTTGTAACTCGGTAAGAATTTTTATAAAGGTTCATAATTTACAAAAGATAGTCTCTTCTATAACAATTACACGAGGGACTATGAACCATGTAGACCACCATATATGGCCACACACTCGAATTTCGTCCATACTCGAATTTTGGCGATTTTTGTTCATTCAGCAATGTAAGCAATGAACCCAAGGTTAATTTACTTTAAAAATATTGTGCATTTATTGCTCTAGCCATATGATTCGTAAATAATAAAATATAGAGCGTTTTAACAAAGTTACCATCCGTTAAAGCCACACACTTTTATTGCCGAAATTTGAATGTCCTAGTATACTAGTAAATGTATGATCCTTCTCACTTTGATTATGACACACGAGACTATGTGTTATCCTGACCATCACAAATTATCCCTGATCTCTTTGATTATGAACCGTGGGGAAATGTAGCTCATCATAAATTATGACCTCTCTCTTTCTAAATAAATACACATGGGATCATGACCATGTTGATCATCACAAATGATCATTATTCTCTTCCTTGATAATAACACATGAGACCAAGGACCATGTAGACCATCCTTAATGATCCATGGTCTCTTCTATGACAATAACACATGAGACCATGGCCATGTAGATATCACAAATGATCCCTGGTCTCTTCTATACCAATGACACGTGAGACCATTGACCATATAGATCATAGTTAATGATCCATGGTCTCTTCTATAACAATGACACATGAGACCATGGACCATGTAGATCATCCTTAATGATCCATGGTCTCAAAAATACCAATGACACATGAGACCATGGTCCATGTAGATATCACAAATGATCCCTGGTCTCATCTATAACAATGAAACGTGAGACCATTGACCATATGGATCATAATTAATGATCCATGGTCTCTTCTATAACAATGACACATGAGACCATGGACAATGTAGATCATAGTTAATGATCCATGGTCTCTTCTATAACAATGACACATGAGACCATTGACCATATAGATCATAGTTAATGATCCATGGTCTCTTCTATAACAATGACACGCGAGACCATTGACCATATAGATCATAGTTAATGATCCATGGTCTCTTCTATAACAATGACACCAGAGACCATTGACCATATAGATCATAGTTAATGATCCATGGTCTCTTCTATAACAATGACACATGAGACCATGGACCATGTAGATCATCCTTAATGATTCATGTTCTCAATAATAACAATGACACATGAGACCATGGACCATGTAGATATCACAAATGATCTTTGGTCTCATCTATAACAATGACACATGAGACCAGTGACCATATAGATCATAGTTAATGATCCATGGTCTCTTCTATAACAATGACACATGAGACCATGGATCATGTAGATCATAGTTAATGATCCATGATCTCTTCTATAACAATGACACATGAGACCATGGACCATGTAGATCATAGTTAATGATCCATGGTCTCTTCTATAACAATGACACATGAGACCATGTACCATGTAGATCATCACAAATGATCCATGGTCTCTTCTATAACAATGACACATGAGACCATGGACCATGTAGATCATCACAAATGATCCATTGTCTCTTCTTTAATAATGTCACACGAGACCATGGACCATGTAGATCATCACAATTGAAATGATCCATTGTCTCAAAAATAACAATAACACATGAGACCATAGACCATGTAGATCATCGCAAATGATCCATGGTCTCTTCTACAACAATGTCACATGAGACCATGGACCATGTAGAGTATCACAAATGATCCATGGTCTCTTCTATAACAATGATACATGAGACCATGAACCATGTAGATCATCACAAATGATCCATGGTCTCTTCTTTAACAATTACACATGAGACCATGGACCATGTAGATCATAGTTAATGATCCATGGTCTCTTCGATAACAATGACACATGAGACCATAGACCATGTAGATCATCGCAAATGATCCATGGTCTCTTCTACAACAATGTCACATGAGACCATGGACCATTTAGAGCATCACAAATGATCCATGGTCTCTTCTATAACTATGACACACGAGACCATTGACCATGTAGATCATCACATGTCTCTTTTTTTATTATACCTAAATAAGCAGATCACTTTATTTAAATTAGAAAACAACAGATAACAGTATATGTATTTTTTCAGAGAAAGATGGCAAATCCCACAGAAAAGGTAATAAAGTTAAAGGCCTGCAATTTGAAAGTCTTTGAAAAAAGATTTAGAAATCCTGGTGAATTCAGGTACATCATCAAACCAGCTCATGTACCAAAAGGTCATCCAAAATGATGTTACGAATGGACATCTGCTGCATCTACATCAGGTATATCAAAACCTTATCATCCCTACAGTAGTAAAATTGCTGAATTTTGCATTAAAAACAAATCAACAAACTAACAAAAAAATTTACATTAGGGAGAATTCATTTCCCAGAATTATGTTAGTAATTATGAATTATATTTGCATGGGGAAACGAAACAAAATGTGTCTGAATTTCTACCATGGTAAATAAAATTTCTTTTGCTCACTTAAAATAAACACTAGTAGGGTTGTGTGTTCGTTACAATATCACAATTTATTATTGCATACTTAATCTGTAATATGAAATTCATAAATTTCACAATAACACCTGCAATTACTTAATAGTATGGAAATATCTCCAGTGCAGACAGTGGAAAAGATTCTAGTCATGTGCTATAAGATATAGCACCACATGGTTGCCATTGATCCTGACCTGTACTATTCAGCAAGAGTCTCATCCACAAACTCTGGCAAACCAGAGCCCAGCGGGATGTTTACTACTATTCCTTCTTCCCCAGAACAACCCGAGAGTGGAGAGTTAATTGTGTATACTCCATTTAAATTTTACTTTGGCTTTTGACAAGTTTTGGCTAGAGCCTCCTGTATGTCTAACCCCGATTCGAATACAGACAAGCCTGAGGACAACTCGTATCAACTAGTAATCCTGGAAGAAGAAGAAGAGATTATAGTAGTGGAACTGAATCAAGCCTTGTTTGGAAATTAGAGGTGGGCTTGAGGGGGGGGGTTTAGGGGCTATACCACAGATGGCATACCTAGCTTTTACCAAATACTTATATATTCTATGTAATTATTATATAGTAGTCCGAATTGGTCTACCATAAAATGCATATGTATAATAAGTAAGCCGAATTTGTTTTAGGTCGATTGCCTACTGCTGATGGTCTGTGAAACTGTATCGTCCGGTTACCTCCAATCACGAATCAAGAGAACCTCTAAAGTTCTATTCCTAACATAACAGAACTACAATGGAGCAATACCCTGCTTTTAGTTTTGTGCAGGTTATGTTCAAAAATACACCTTAGAATAACACGCCAGATTACTATAAGCCAAATGTGTCGGTCGTTTGAAACAATGAAAAATGTCCCCAAAATCGATCAAATATTATAGTTTAAAATCATGTCCTTACATTAATATATGAATTACACAATAAGAAATTAAATTTAATAATTTTTTATTAAACATTTTCACAGTTATTTACATTTCTCCTTCGACTTGCAATTTTTACGGACTTGCGATTTTTACAACAAGCAGCGTAAAAAGTACAAGTTTACACCGGAAACCGGAACCGGAACTTGCATTTTTTACGGACTTGCATTTTTTACGCTACAACGTAATAAAGAGAGTAGGGTACTTTGCTGAATGGGAACTGGCTGAGGATACAACTCGCAAAACCTTCGGTGAAAAGAAGCAACTTAAAATTCCGTCAATGATACTTACCAGGTATGTTAAGAATTAGTCAAAAGTGGGGAGTTGAAATTACATGTTGAAATTCTATTAAACTATAATATTATTTCAAAAGGCCGGTCATTCACTTAAAAAATAATATAATCGTAGTTATCAATGGTTCATGAAAAACCACAGTCCAAATGAATGGTCCAATCTTTTCATGAGATCGTTATATATCAATTATAGATTTTACTAAGTCTGCGAGAATAAGAATACTGTATTACCCAATTTACAGGCAATATTTAGGCAAATTTACTACAAACCACGTCATAAAGTTTAATTAAGAAAAACATATTTATTCATAAACCGCAGATCAATTCTCCACATTAGAATATTTAAATATGCATTTGAGACCCCTGAAGAAGTTATTCTTTGATAATTTATATATTATTAATACTAAAAATTTATTTATTAAAACAAACAAATTGTAAGTTCTAAAAAACAAATCATAATAATTTTAATTAAACACTTCTTCATAAATAACCAGGATTAACCTGTAAATCTGAAATATAATTAGGTTCCTGTATGCATTAACACTGGTTCCAGTTTATAAATAATTCTTATATTATTTATCAGTCAGTTCGACTTAGTTATGTTTGCTTCAGTTTCGCTAAATATAAACTTGATATTTAAAGATAAATTATAGTTATTTATTTAATAATGTGAATAATATTTTTTATTCTAATATTTATAAATTATATAATGACCTCAAAAGTGACGAGTGATTCGGATTGATTGATTGATTGATCAAAAATCGACATCAATAAAATGTATTACTCCAAGCCAATCATTATTGTAAGCGGACAGTACGGCGTATTACAGGCTGCACCAATAATGTTTAAATGCTACACAGATCACCGTATAATATTTTTCTGCAGTTTGTTTTACATGGAAAAGACTTTGTGATTCATTATGTTGTCTGCATTATATACTCTTCAAAAAAAAAGAAACGCATAGTAGGTTTTTAATAAGCGACATTCAAATCAAAATTTTATAATTACACGGACGATATACACTTAAAATGTTGAACGAATAATCGTACCCTCGAATTTTTTTTTTTTTTTTTTGCGAGGTTAATCCGACAAATCTCAAAACTAATTGGATTAATTGGCAGACAAATTCGGCCTATTAAAATTTTTGTTGTATGAAATGTAACACCCATTAGGTTGTTGTGACATTGCACTGACACTGCTCTGGTAGCGGTAATGAGTACATCTATTTGTTCTTCTTTGAGTCATTTCTAATTTATTTACGAGAAGTTTTTGCCATTGATCCCAGATTGTACTACAGTATTCTAATATATCATAAGTTACAAATAATAAATTACAGGATGTATAGTCTGTGTACCGCCGAGTCGATAAGTTGTGTGGTAGGTACACAAGCTCTGATTTTCTGTCATCTGAGACCGCCACACACATCAAGACGCTCCCTCCGTCGCCTCTTTCCACTTCCTGGACATATGACTGCGCGAATCGTTCATTTCGTCGGCGGTGTTCTTCTATCACGCTTCTTTAGAAGGAACCGCAACTTGTCACTAAACCACATTCTGCGCCAGTTTTGGAATGTCCAGACCCTCAACCTGTTGAACCTTCTGACTCTTTCCCGTCGATGTAACGCCGTTAAAACTGCTCCACAATACGGTCTCCTTGGTCTATATTGCATGATCTCAAGAATCTTAGTTAATGTTTAAACTGCACCCAACTGAACTTCAGCAAATTCCCTCTTAAAGCCGGTTCCTGCCAGTTTTGAAACTGATTCTACACAATCCAGTGTATCCCGGCTGCATTTGTTGTTGCTTTGACTGTTCGATTCCTTAAATGGAATACCCCGATTTACCGATCTTGACGTGCGGTGATTATTCGTGGTTTACCACTTCTTGGACGTTCGTTATGAAATGGTACTCTGGTTCACAATCTAAAGCCTCCAGCCTGTAGTCGTCCGATGATGATGTTCCTGATAGCAGTATCGAACCGCAGAATAGCATTCACATTTTGACTACTTGGACCATTAAACCTGTTCCTTTAATACGCTACCTTTAGACGGTTGAGAAGACCACGAACTTTCCCTTTGAAGCGCTTTCAAAAATTTCGTGGTAATTCACGGTATAGGCATTTTTTAAGTGTCATTTTTATAATGTGGCAGGGGACTCGGTGGCCGAGTGGTTAAGGTAGTTCGTCTACTATTGATCACGTGGTCTGTCAACACTTAGTTTCCGGGTTCGACTCTCAATGCAGGCAGGGTGTACTCGACTCCAATCTTTATTGACAAGTATTGCGAGTTTTCAGTCCTACCGCAGGTCGGGGGTTTTCTCCAGGTACTCCGGCTTCTTTGCCCAATTCATACCGGACGCAATGATATAGCTGAAAAATTGCTGAAACTGGTGTTAAACACTATCAAACAAAAAAAATCAAACAATACAATGTGGCACTATGCCAAATCTGAAAAAAAATACTCTAAAACATTTAAAATTACGTGTACATTTAAAAGGTTCAAATGTGATTTTAAATTATATTTGATAATTATTGAAAAATCATTTTTATGAATTAAAACGTAGCTATGCGTATCTTTTTTGAAGAGTATATATAAGGAGAACAATTGTATACATGTTGTTTGTTGGAAATCCGTCAAACTGTATCGGAGGAGGTGGACAGTGTAACTGGTGACAGGGAGAGAAGGGGATGGAGAAAGGAGGAAAGGGGAGAGTGAAAAGATCAAGGGGGGGGGGAGAAATGAGCAACCGTGTGGGAGAAAGGAGCAGTAAAGAGGGAGTACGGAGCAGAGGGGAAGGCGAAGGAGAGGGAGAAAGGAGCAGACGGGAGAGAGTAGGGAAAAAGATACCCCTTTCCGCCCCCTCGTATGTAATTATATTTATCTAACATTATCCGAGATTTTTTTTCACTGTAATTTCCTCGCAGTAAAACTGACTGGGACTAGTATAACGCTATGGCTATATATTGGTTACTGAGTAGAAATAGTCACTATCTAAATTTACTGACATTAAATTTCAAATTCTAATATGACGTGCCTAAAACGCTTAATAAGTCCACACCAGCAATGCTTTTAAAAAAAGTCGTAAGTGTGAAATCTATCGTAAGTGTTGAAAGTTCAAAGGGAAATGTCACGTCAGCACTTACGATGGTTTTTACACTTACGACTTTTTGTGAAAGGCCCTGCAGGTGTAAAACGAGTATATATTCATAATCAGCGTCATAAACTATCAACACTCTTTATGGCAATCGACGTAATAAGACGATATACAGCGACCAATTTAATGGCCGACAAGTCCTGGAACTCTTACGAAGTTAAAATCAAAGTGCAGGCTGCACTGAAGGAAAGGTTGCTTTGCAAGTATGAACTGAGATTCCAGCCTCATGTTTGACAGGAAATAAAACAAACCAATGTAAATAAATCAGGTAAATTTAGAAACATATTAGATATAAATTAAAAAGACTAGAAAAAACTTTGCAATCCTCATAATTGATAACCCCAGCGCCCCTATGTCTTGAATGGCAATGTCGAGGGCTTTGCTGTTGGAAACTGCTCAAACTGTAAAATATCAGGTGCACAATTCCACCATATGACAAAGGATTCTGCAAAAGTTTCATCAAATCCCACTCAGTGGTGCAAGTAGTTGTGGAAAAGAGATAGGTATCCCCTACATCAAAGAATGGCAAGTCAATGTTTGCTATGGGAATCCTAAATATCATTCCAATCAAAATATAAAATATCAAGTGTACAATAGCACTGTGACAAAGAGTCTGTCAAAATTGCATCAAAATCCATTCAGTGCAACGATACAATTGAAGATGTTTCCATCATAACTTGTATAAATATATTAATAAATAAGACAACATTGCTGCTGCCCATTTCAGACATAAAAAATCGCACCTGTTATATGGTTGGAATATAATTTGCATCAAATACATGTACAAATATGTTAATGTCTCCCTATAAATGTAAGTGATGGCATAAGCTTCTAAAATATTCAAAACTAAAATAATTTATTTCTGTAATACTCCAGGGCTTCAGTTGCCGGGTGGTTAAGGTAGTATTCATCTACTATTGATCGAATGCATGTCAGCACTTGTTTGAATCTTACTGTTGCCAGGGTGTGCTCAACTTCAATCTTGATTGCGAATTATTAAAAGACTCCTACAATCTGGCTTCCTCCTTCAATCTCGCTTTCTCCTCCAATAAATCAGGACGCCCAAATATAGTTGAAAAATTGCTGAAATTGGCATTAAGCAATTACAACACAGGGATCTGGGCAAATCGATTTATATTGTGCTTTCGAATGATACTGGGTCGATTTTGTAATATCGAGTCCCACACACTGTAACAAGTATTATTCAAAAGCGCACGTAAATCAATTTTTATAACCCCCCCCCCCCCCCCCCCGATTAAAACAAACAAAAAATTGTATGTCAACTAGTTTGTTGTAAATTTAAACAGTGTGTTAATAGCTTATACTAAAAGACACAATCACATGGAGTGTTTTTCTGCTTGCATTTTTTAAAATTAATATTCAATATGCGATATTGTAACTTTTTATTACAAAAATCCAATAAAAAAATTTCCACTGTACATATTCCATACTATTTTTGTTGTTTACAGGTACTTGACTTTTGCTACTCAATCTGACACTTTTTGTTTTCAAAAAGTGTCTTACGATGTTTACAAAAGATCGCCAGCTTTCGTGACGTTCTATGGTATTCGCGCTTAAACCGCAAAAGACATTACCCCAAGGTTTTCAAATGGAAAATAATCGCTTGCTCCAAGTTATACCCGTTCTAATTTTGGTCAAAATTTACCTTGGAAAATCGCCCTATCAAATTAAAAAACAGCATTTCAAAACGCTGAACAAATGTTCAAAAATAATTGCTGATTTCAATTTGCATTATTGGATCTACATAGGGAACATATAAAGATCGACCATACGCGACTAAAAAAACTTCTGCTAAAACACACTGACTTGATCACATCTTCCTTTGTTTTAAGGAACACATAAAATGAAGAAAAATATATCGTTTTGACTTTCGTTTAATTAGATACTTAAGGCATAAAATGCAACATCGTCTGAAACCACGGCAATTTCGTGAGGTAAACATACACGGAATATTGGTGCGGTTTGTTTGGCTTGTTACGATGGGTGGTGACCAATTTCGACTCGTGTAACGAGAAATATTAATGGTTCAGCATGAATTACCAATTATAAAAATTAATCAAAAGGACCGGAAACAAATTGTTTCAGCTTTTACTATGGAATAATGTAGCGACATGGTGAGTGCAATTGATCACCGATGTCGAATAATCCATTTACTATTCTTGTGTCACAAACACCAAAATATCTTTTTCAGTATATTTTTATTGAAATTGTTATATTTAATTTAACTACTTGTGTTTTATTTACGAAACTTCTACATGCCATTCTCCCAACCTTTTATAGATGGCGCCGCTCTGCAAATCTGTACATCTGTTTCTGTTTCTGTTTCTGTACTCAAAAGTGGCTCACTATTGAGCATTAATCTTTGAGTGGGGGGGGGGGAAGTGCGCTGATGTTAATCGCGCTGAGCAGATATGGGATTCAAAGTTAATAGTTCTGATTTAAATTGAGATAAAGATTTCGCTGTAACACACTGATGTGCCAAAGAGTTCCAGTCTTTAATTGTTCTCGGTACAAATGAATTTTTAAAATTATCAGTGTCAGTGTTACAATGTATATAATTCAATGCTTTTGAGTTTGATTTCCTTTGTTTACGTGGGTTTAGATATAAGTCCAGTGGGTCAGTGGGTAGCACTACCAGGTCGTTCAAGATTTTAAAAAGTAGAGTGAGACGTAATTCTCTACGGCGTTCAGCTAGCGGCTTCCAACCTAGGCTGTTCATCATTTCGGTGACACTACTTTTATTGTTATAATTGTTTTTGACAAGTCTGGCGGCCCGACGCTGCACACTTTCTAATAGAATGATATCTTTTTGAAGGTACGGGTCCCATACTGTGCATGAGTATTCTAGTATCGATCGAACTAACGACGTATAGGCTGTTTCTTTAAACGATACACTACTGTGTTTAAGATTTCTACGAATAAAGCCTAGGATGCTATTTGCTCGATTACAGATTTTGGATATATATGTGCTCCATTTGAGATTTACATTAATTATTACGCCTAGATAGGGATTTTCATCGACCTGTTCTAAAATATGATGGTTTAAAGAGTATTTAAATATTGACGGATGTTTTTTACGATGGATTGTCATGACGTAGCATTTTGTTGTATTAAACTTCATCCCCCAGGTATTTGCCCATTTTTGTAGTGACTCTAAGTCACGTTGTAGGTTTAAATGATCATTCCAAGATTTTATAGTTCTGTATAATAAACAATCATCCGCAAATAATCGGACTTGGGACTTAACACAGTTAGGGAGGTCGTTTATGTGACATAAAAATAAAAGAGGGCCCAACACAGTTCCCTGCGGGACACCAGAGTCGACTGTACAAGGGGACGAGGATATACCGTCGATGACAACACGCTGGTGTCGGTGCATGAGAAAATTTCTTATCCAGAGATTTATATTTCCTCGTATTCCATAATGTGAGAGTTTATGGAGCAGTTTACGGTGTGGAACAGTGTCAAACGCCTTGCTGAAATCCAGAATCACAAGATCAATTTGTTCTTTATTATCATATGATTTTGATATATAATGCATCGTGTTTATTAGTTGCGTCTCACACGAATGACCACTACGGAAGCCGTGTTGTAAGTGAGTAAGAATTTTATATCTCTCAAAATGATTTAATATATTTTTGCATATAATATGTTCAAGAGTTTTACAGCAGACACTTGTTAACGAAACTGGTCTTTAATTACTTGGTTGGTGCTTATTGCCCTTTTTAAATATTGGTGAAATGTTTGCATTTTGCCAGTCCGTTGGGAGTTCCCCAGTATCAAGACTTTGTTGGAAAATTGATGCTATTGCTGGTGCTAGTTCTTTTGCACATGACTTGAGGATATGATTTGGAATTTCGTCTGGGCCACTTGCTTTTTTAGTATTAATGTTTAATACAAGTTTATGGACACCTTCTACTGTTATTTTGGGGTCCAACATTGTTGGATAATTTTGTCCTGTGATGTCAGGTAGTTCATCATCAGGGTTTTCCACTGTGAATACCGATTTAAATAATTTATTTAGTAATTCCGCTTTATCTACACTATCATGATATAAAACACCGTTACTCTTAATAGCAGCTACCCCAATATTGTCATTACGTTTAGCTTTGACATATTTCCAAAAAGATTTGTTATTACCTTCAATTAAGTTATTATTTAAAGACTCATTTACGTATTTCCAATGGGCATTTCGAATATCTTTTTGTAATTTGCTTTTATGAAGTTTGTAATGTGCCCAGTCATCCTGATTATTAGAATGTTTAGCTTAGTCTTGTTGAGATCCAAGGCATACTTTGCTTTTTTGATGATAGTTTAGACTGTATTTTGTCATTCATAATATTTAAAATACCTGATTTAAGTTCATTCCATTTGTTGTTAACGGATTCTTTCATGTTCACAATTTTAAATGACAAGTCTTCCATTTTGGTGTTTATGATAGTCCAATCTGCTTTATTATATTTATAAATTTTACGCCGTTTTGGTTTGTTATATATTGGTTTTATGTCAGAATCGGTCACGACTATTTCATGATCTGATAAACCTGGAGCTGTATCACACGATTTTACTAGACTAGGATAGTTTGTAAAATACAAGTCATGATTATTTTTTAGTCGGGTTTCATTTAATTGCATTTGTTGTAAACCGGCATCATCTGCTATTTCTAACAAGCGATGGTGTTGGTTGGTTTGGGTAGAACCAGTGTTAACCGTTAAATTTGACCAGTTGATATGGGGCAAGTTAAATTCACCACCAATAATCATAATCTTTTCTTTACTATTATTTTTAACATTTTAATTGAGGTGTCAAATTCTTCAAGGGAATTTATGTCAGCACAAGGGGGGCGATAGTAACAACAAAAAACAATGTTTTTAGTTTTTGTTTTCATTTCGGACCACACAATTTCGCATTTACTGTTACTGTTTTCTACTTCCCAAGTCTCAAAGTTATCATGTATTGCGATAAAAACGCCGCCACCGTTTTTATTTCTGTCCTTGCGATAAACATTTTTGTGGTAGCCTTCAGGGAAGATCTCTGCGTTTATATGCTATGCTCACTAGAAAGCCAAGACTCGGTACCGAGAATAACATCCGGTTTGAAATATTCTATACATTCTGCAAAATCAGTGCGTTTATTTCTTATGCTTTGACAATTCATAGTTAATACTCGAAGATTTTGTCGCGGTGCTATTGTAACGGTAGGTTCAGCACATGTAGAGCTAATAGATGACAAATATCTGCTTGGTTTTGGGCTACTAAAAGCGGTAGGGCTAAAACTCGAATCTATAGACGGTATACTAGATCTTTGTAAACTACTGATGACACTGAATCTATTAGATATTTCTAATTCGTACGAGTGTTACTAGTATGTAAAACTATCTATGTTTGGGGTATTACACTTAACACATAACCATGCTATACTAGGATGCTGCAGTAGTTACTGTTTACTGTTTACTGTTTACTGTCTGGTAATTTCACCCTATCTGTGGGCCACTCCCGTAGGATAGTAATTTAGCAATTTTAATTTCATGAAATATGTACAGTAGCGTTGCCCACCACCAATCTAAATTCGTGCATCACAGTGGGGATATATACAGATGGACTGTTAAAATTTAACGACAAATATTGAAATGGATAAAGTTCATTAGGGGTCAAGAATTCAGTAGTTGGGAACGTTTAGTGTGTAGGCTATAGCAAAGAGTTCTTGTGATGCTCTCAATGTCTCTATATATATGGTCTTTAAATTTCACATGGCAGCGGATGGAATTTGCAGAGGAGTCAAGGATGAACTGTGACATAAGTCCATGTTTATGAATAGCATTCATGGTGTCTTTTCCGGAGGTTCTGTCGATGTATGATTTCAGAACGGACATATGTCTAGCTCGTTCAGCTTCTAAGGCGCTACATTGGAGTAGAAAGTGGTCTGTATCTTCCACAGAGGATTTACACAGTTGACACTTGTCGTCGGTAGAACGACTAAATTTGGCACGGTCTTGTTGTAAGGTGTATGTTCGTGTCAATAATCTTGCTTTGACCTCCCCTTTTTCACTTCTAGAGTATTGTTGGGAATGTATCTCCATACTTGACTCTTTTTCCCAATTGGCTTTTGTTTAATGTCTAGATATTTCATTGATGTTTTTCCCTCTTTGTCTTCTTTCCATCTCTCTTCACATACTCTGTTTGTTGCCTCGTACACTGTTTTCTTCCACTCATTTTTAGATGGAGTATTGCATAGTAGATCTGTGATCTTTGGTAGTTTATATTTCTCTAATGTTGGTATGACTTTGTTTATAAAATAGTTTCCTTTGGTGGATACCATACATAATTGTCTTGTCAGGATTTCAAATTCAATCGAGTCCCGATTCTGTAGTATACTACGTAGGAAGTTAAGGAGGAGTTTGTCTACAACAATGTAGATAGGCTCTACCCCTAAGAGGGCATATGTTGAAGTATTTGCAGTTCTATTGGGCAGTCCTTGTATTTGTCGACACACCTTTCGTTGTAACTGTTCTATCTTTTGGATGTCTGAGTTTGTGAAATTTGTTATTTCTATTCCATAGAGGCATCTTAGTAGGACATATGTTTTCCAAATCTTCAGTGCGACGGTTGGTGACATTCCTTTTCTTGCGTGGAATCCTGGCCCTAGATTGGCATATAGGGTTTTCTTGCTGTTTTCAACCTTTCTTCGATGTTGTACTTGTTTTTACTGTTTCTAATTATGCCTAGGTGTTTTGTTTCTGATTTCTGGTTTATCATATTGTCTCCTAGTTTTACACTAAATTCTTCATCAGTAGGTGTTAGAGGTATTAGCTCAGATTTGCTAGGATTAATGGTTACCATGTCATCTTTAGTTAGCTCATACACGATATTCAATAGAGCTTGGGTTTCGTGTTCGGAGGTAGAGAGTAGTGCTATATCGTCTGCACATGTTGGTGCTACTATCTTGGTGGTACCGACAGTAGCTTGTGTGACTATAAAGGCGGCGTTTAAAGATGATGTGTTTTGAGTAAAGCCTCTTTGTAGTCTACTCTGTTTTTGAACTAACTGTGGTTCTATTCTGTCTTTTATGATGCTTTCGATAATTGTAGAAAGGGTTGTTGTTACCGTGATTCCTCTATAACTTGTAGGTAAATGTTTGTCTTTCCCTGGCTTCAGAACAGGTGTCAGTACTCCTTCTTTGAGGTTCTTGGGTAAATCCTTTTCCTTGAATATCAGGTTGATGATATTTGTTATATATGAAATCGCTTCATCTGGTAGATTTTTAAAGTGCTCTGCAGAAAGACCATCTGGTCCTGGGCTTTTGCCAGTTTTGAGCTTCTTAATTGCTTTCGTTACTTCCTCCACTGTTACAGGGCTAGCCACAGACTCTTTACTGATCACCATTTCTTGTATAATCTCATTTTGTTGTGTTACCAATTCGAGCTTAGTAGGCGTTCTAGTTCCTTCGTGAGTTTTGGTCGTACTGGAATAAAGCTGGCTAAAATACTCTTTCCATCCTTTCAGTATTAATTGCTTGTCTGAGGTTGGGGTATTGTTGAAGATCATCGAACTGGTGTTGTCTCTTGGTGTCTTTCGTTGATTACGTACAAGTTGGTAGAACATTTTATTATCCTTTGTTGAAGCCCTCATGATTTTTTCTGTAAATTTTTTTTGCTTTGAAGCTTGGGCTCGTCTCTGTGCACCTCGTAGTGGTCTTTTAGCTTTTCTCATTTTCTGTTTCTTGATGTTGTTTTCTTTGTCATTCTTGTATTCGTAGAATGCTATCTTTGATTTTTTGTATGCCTGACTGATTTCTTTATTCCAGATGGTTTTGCCAGTAGTTTTGATTGTGGTTTCCTGCCTATAATTTTCTATACTCTTTTTACCAGCTTCATGTAGGACTTTGGTGAGTCTCATTGTTTCCTTTTCTGCACAGCACGTAGTCTCTATACGTTGAATCTCCTTGATAATATGGTCTTCATATGTGGCTTTATCACACTTTTTCCAGTTTGGTCTTTTTGTGATTTTTGTTCGCCCTTTCTGAGTTCGTTCGCATGCATAAACAAGAGTGTGGTCGGACGTATTGATTGGGCTCATGTCCGCTGTTTCCACCTCGTATTGAAAAGTAGATTCATTGCTTTTGTGTGCCATAATCCATTATGATGGAAGAATGTGTCTCTGTGTGGGTAGTTTTCTACTAGTTGAATGTCAACTTTATTTATGCTGTCCTCGATACATTGTGAGTGGTACCATATACTGCATTCATCGCAGCAAATTGCTCTTTTATGCTCAAAATTTACGGAAAGTTGGCAGAAACCACATGGATATATAGAATTAGGACCTGGATTTAGTTGTATGTCACCAGAGAGAATTAGTAAAAGTAACATGAATCTTTGAGTTGCAGACGTTTTGCAACAAGTCGTTCCGAAAATGTGTAAAGCACGTGGGCGAAACGGGGATGGAGGGGTTACGTTAATACACAATATTGATGGGATGAATTGGTGGTATTTAACCATGGGGAACTTTTTTACCGTCATTCGTTCTTCGACGGTAATAGTATTAGTAATACATAAACAAAATATGACAATTTTTATAATCGACGCCATCTTTGATTTTCCGACCTGGTGTGCTCCCATTGAAAATCTAAATTAACAATATATTCCAAACATTAAATACAAAAAATAAACAAAAATTTCGAAGAATATAACATTATAAAATTCCTCTATTGTTTTTTTAATAAAAGAAAGGGTTCTAAATTGTCCAAAATTTCCAAAACTGCAAAAAAAATTTCCGCTGCTCTGCAGACAAGATGTTCCCTCTTGCGTATGCACATCGACAAAGCATACACTTTTGTGTTGATTTTCATTTAATTAAACACGTAAAAAATAGAATGCAAACGACGACCACACGATCGCACAAAATAATCATTAAATCACATCAATCATAATAACGTCGTCAATTATTATTAGACTGGTGCCACTGTCATTACTACATTTGTCGGTTCAGTGAACAGCTGTCGCGAGGATTGCCAAATATCGCGTTGATTTCCAAAACCAAAAAGTGTAACGAGTCTGTCAATCGCGGATGAACATAGAATATTAGTTTAAATCGTAATATTAGTTATCAGTTATACAGTAAATGAGACATAATACGAAATACATATATAGTAAAGTTGTTCAAGATAAATGTGGTGCCCCTATTCATGTAATTGATAGATTCCTCCAATGTGACTTGTATTTTACGAGCGAACCTTTTATTACACGCCGGACGCAGTAGTTTCCATGTATCAATGTCCCTATTGGAATCGAAATAATTCTCATTTTGGGTTGCGGGTGGGGGCAAGAATATATTCTGATATTACAACATTATATCCTCTTAAGTCAGGGTTACTGTACACGTTCGTGAATACATGTGGACACAGAAACCCTGACTTATGAGGATGATATTACCACGGTTTTGCCCTTTATGCCCACGTGTTTGCACATACACTTTAAAGGCAACCGGTTGGATAGCAGTATAATGTAGTGTCCAAATGAATTATTTGTTAAATATTTTATATTCAATTTGTAAATAGATTTTACTTTTTTAATATCGGCGAATAAGCTCTTCAAAACATTTGTTTGACCTGAGACATATACCCACATGTATATGGTTTGGTGATTCGCTTTTACCTACTTTGTACCTCTTCAATATAACAACCAATCGTTTCCAAGAATTCTGAACTGGGTTACCAACTTTCTGTACAACGCATTTACGTACAATAGTGAGAGAGCTAACAAGGTACCAGTTAACAAACAACATAAACATGGCTGCCGTTAAGTCACTGAATCCTAAAGCTGAAGTTGCAAGGGCTGCTCAAGCCTTAGCTGTCAATATAAGCGCAGCAAAAGGCCTCCAAGATGTTCTTAAATCAAATCTCGGCCCAAAAGGAACCCTCAAAATGTAAGATTCTTAGATATAAACCCGTTACTTGAGTATCGTGTTTTTGACATGTGCGAACCACATGGTTTCCACAGAACATTCTGGATCGTTCCCCCATTCTTTTGAAAAAAGTTTTGAAATAGAACTGTTGATTGGAAGAAATACAATTTGTGTATACTATACTAATATTTCAATGCCAATTTTATGTTACTGATGAAAATTGTCATGAAGTATACTGCTGTTTTGTTTAGCACCAGTTGAAATCATGTGACAACTTGTCCGAGTCGGAATTGGTTCCATCACAGGGGCTTGTTAAAATCAATTTTCTTGCGCTTTTGAATAATACTGGGTCAATTTTGTTATAGTGTGGGAGAAGGGAAGAAACAGAGTCTATACCTGCCAACATTCAAAAATTTTTTAAAAATATTACTTTACCTCTATCTACATGGGTTTGTAATTATTTCTGTTCCGAATTGAATTATCTTCATGAAAAACACTACCTTTATGTTTCTAATGTCATTTAACTCTCAAATTTTAATAATTTCCACCAGTTTGAAACGAAACTGACAATAACCCTGGTTGGGAAGTGGACTTGTTCGTATCTGAGAAAGTGAGTACTGAAAGGCCTCAAAGATGACAAACAATAAAGTCACCACATATTATTGTATATTGGTATTTTATGCTTACATTGAAATGCATTTTTTTCATGGCTAATTCCTCAAGAAAATCATGCAGAATGTTTAAGTTGGGTTTGGACACCCATGGAAAGTACGCAAAACTAAAAGAAAAATCAATGTGTAAATTGTATTAAAATTGTCTTGCCTTAGTATACTGTTTGAAGTTATTTTTGAGATACTTCTTCACTCCAATTAAGTTACATTATATCCAGAACAGCTTTCGACAAGTCCGTAAGTCCATGATGGACACCTTTCCTATGGTACCCGGAGGAATAAGGATACCTGTCAACCACCGGATGCAAAATAGAACGGTCCATGATCAATGAACACCTGGGATTTTATTGTGTGGTCAACTAATATATGCATGTATAAATGTGTGTAAGTGTTAAAAGTTATGAATTACGATAAATTTCATACTTAAAATAAAGAATATCCCGCTGCCATGCTTCCTGTTCAGGTGACTGGTGTTAATTGATAAAGGTAACTAACACATGGACTTGGTGCTGACCAGAAAATTATATTGTCTCAAACGCATGCATTTTAAAAACTTTGGCAGTCGTATGTTTAGTGGAATGATTTTAAAAATACATATTTACTTGTTATTGCTTTCCATGAATAATAATGAAAAATGCACTTAACTGCTGCGCAATTAATTATTTGTATGGTCCCCCTGAGTCTCCCCATCAGGGCCTGACTTCTCCCTGTTTGGCTGCCGGGAATAAGTCGCTTCTTTCTACTTTTTTAGAATGTGGTGACCCCTGCATGTCAATACTGACTATATCTTTATTATTTCAATTGCAGCTCATATATTTATCAAATTATAAATTAATAAAATATGATACTTCAATTCAAACTTTAAGTTTGAAACCAATTAAACGTATTTGTTTATAAGACGATTACAAATTTTTCATTATGGGTCATAGTAGTTTACTCTTCTTTGTTGTTCACTCTAGTAATTATGCGTATCCAGGAAAGTAAACAGATGGCACGTAATCCATTTGAAAACGCATAAATCATTTGACAAAATGTTAAATATGCAAATTCTTTGCAGTTTTTATTGGAATTACATATTTACCTATTAAGTTGAAGTTTGGGCAAATTATTTGGACCAGATATACAGGTATCTTCTGTTAACCATTTGGTTGCTTGAGGGAAATAATAGAGCAACTTCAACTTCTCCGTTGAGGCGCCTTAGGGAGACTTCAGGTCCCAGTCGGGCAACTTTGTCGCCCACTTCGCCCAGTGTGGTGAGCCTTGCCAAGAAAATTCAACTGACAGATAAAACATAGCATTTCAAATAATGTTAAAAAAACAATGTGAAAAAAAAAAGTAGCATTTCTAATAATATTAAAAAAATGTAAAAGACAGATGAAAATAATAAATATAAACATGAAATGGGAGATTTTATGTTATAGAACTGTCAGAATTATTCACAATCTCCCGATGTAGCTAAAATTGTTTGTGGGGTTAAACTATATATACATCACTATCACTATTTTGTTGGCAAAAATTACAAATAAATAATGAAACATTCAGTTGACACTTAACTGACTGATTTTTCTAATAAATTTTACATGCAGATGTGCATGTAGAAGAAAACATTGACACTTAAAATGGCTGCTTCAAGTTAATCTTGTGAATCAGTACTTTTATAGTTGTGTAAATTATTTGACCTACAACTTATACTTCTATGTCAGTTTTATGGTCAAATCTGTCGTCATTTTTTATACAGGACAATCTTGTCTTGTAGCAGATTGCAGGAATAGGCGAGTAGCAAATAAAAAAAATCAAGCTCAGAGTTTCATCACAAGAAAATACAAGTACCACAGTTATTGTCAGTTATAAATTCATGGTGGTGACTAAAACTTTAACTAAGTTGTTTCTGTGACAGAATGTTTGTATAAACAGATTGCCTCATGATTTAAAACAAAAGAATTTAATTGCAGAAAACTGGTCAATTATATGTCAATTTCAGCTGCTGTCATTGTATATTTTAGGTTGGTGTCTGGTTCAGGCGATATCAAGCTGACAAAAGATGGAAATGTACTTCTCCATGAAATGGTTTGTATATACAAGATTCATTAAAACATATCAGTGATACTTGTAGGATTTTTTTATGGTGAGTCCTGGACTCATCACTTTTGAGAATGGTGAGTCCCAAAAAATTTTCATGAGTCCCACATATCACAGATGAGTCCAGCTAAGTGAATGCATACACCCGTTTTCTTTGATGACCGACCCATTTAATGTCTTTTTATGAAAAGATATAATATGGCTTACTAGTATGTTTATGTCATGCTATGTTATATAAGTAGTTAATGTAGTGGAGTTTCGCAGTCTTCTGGAGTATAATCGAACTGCATTCATTACTTGAAACATGCTGATGTTTGCCCATTAAAGAGAGACTTGTGTATTACAAGTTACCTGGCTCTTCTTAGAATTGAATGTCAGATGCTGACATTAATATTTCTTCCAAACAACTCATAACCCCTCCCCCCTTTTCAGATCATAGTCTATAGCAGATTATCTTCTTGATATATACAAAAATTAAAAGTTTATTAGATAACTAATCTAATGTTCATATTGAAGATATCTTTTACCGGTAAAGAAATCTTACTTTAAAAAAAAGCGTAAGAATTGCAACTGCAAGGTTCCGACCGTGTATTGAAATTTGAAAACACGAGTGTATTATCAACGCTTAAATTTATCTGTAAAAACTGTCCATCAATACCGAACGTTTATTGTTTAATAAACATCTTAATTAAGGCATATTTGCCGCCCGAGTGATTGCTACCTGCTGAGAATCAGACGAAACAGGTAAACATCGATCGCCATTTGTAAGAATATGTAATCACGCATCGGAGACGGAATTGACATGACGGAAATTCGTACGCGTCCGACAACTGACATGGACGCGTACTGGGACGTGTTAGATGTTGAAAAGGCGCGTCCAGAACTGAAAAGACGCGTACAATACGCATCTAGACGCGTTGCGAGGATCCCTGCATATATTGTAGATATAGCTTGTTACCAAATCAACTGAATAAATTTATAATCTTGTCATAAATACACATAAAAGTGTTGTGAACAGTTAGCAGATTTGCCAACAAGAGAAGATAAAGACATGTATTTTTGAAGCTATTTCCAGCAAATAAACATTTGGGAGTTTAAAAGAAATCTTTGGGTAATTGAGAGTTCATTTTTGGCCGGAATTCACAGAGTGAAAATCCGGGTTATAAAAAGGTGAATGTCAGGCAGGCAGGTGGGGAAAAAATGTTCATAACAACTACTAATCACATTCTCTTGAAATTTGGTGTGCAGCATCATCATGGCCTCCCATAACGTGGGATTCGATTTCAGATCTGCTGCTCACCTACTTCTGTTTAACAAAATCCTGCCATTTCTGTCTTGAAGGATTTTTATAATTTCTTATACTGGATGATCATAAATCCTTGTTAAAATTAGATATCTTGAACAAGATTTAAAAATACATGTATATTGTAAGAACCATGCTTATTATATAGATAGAGATGAAATATCGAAAATTCTGAGTGATAGAAATCACGGTAAATCACATGTGAAAATTATCATTTATTTTCACTCTCTAGTTTTTTCCCGCCAAAATTTGCAGTTGGTTTTGTACTAAACAGATATTCATTCGCCGTTCATAAAATTTAGGATTAAGCATTAAAATTTTACGAAAACAATTTTGATCTATATAATAAATAGGATAATCAATTGGGCATCGTGAATATCGAAAATATGATCACTCGTGCCGCATAAAGCATCAGATTAAACTCATGTGCTGAACAAGTTCCGCACACTCGTTTAATAAGATGCATTATGCGGCACTCGTGATCATATTTTGGATATTCACTCCGCCCAATTAATTATCCTATAATTCATATATAACTTCTCCCCAGTCTCCACATGTGTCAAGCATTAGCCTGGTAAATTTTTAATATTTTTTCAGCAAATTCAACACCCTACAGCCTCACTGATTGCTAGGGTGGCCACTGCACAGGATGACATTACTGGAGATGGGACCACATCAAATGTTCTCATTATTGGCGAACTTCTTAAGCAGGCTGAACTGTACATCTCTGAGGTAGGACATAGGAGTAGGATAATACTTGTTTATTTAAGAAATAATTCAAGGAGGCTGTGGTTTATCATTGTTTTACCACGGGGTGACCATTTATGTCGTATTATTTTATCCCGAGGGATAAAATAACGACATAAATGGTCATCCCGTGGTAAAACAATGATAAATCAAAGCCTCCGTGAATTATTTCTATTCTAATAAGACAATTAGAGTACATTTATAATATTTTCGTACCTATAGAAAACATCATTTCCTCCATAAACTGGCTGTTCCGTCAATGTAACACACAATATATTGCAACGGATAATTATAGCGCGTGTCGCTATTTATAAGATTTATACGTCATATGAAATAGCTTTCCGGTGGGAGTTACAGTTTTGTAATTGGAACAGCCATTTAAAACACGCCCTTCTTAGCGCGTGTTGCTCATAGATAAATCATTTTTTTACCACAGTTGTGGTCTCAAAGCCTTTAAAGCACGTCATATTAGAATTTGCATTTTAAAACAATAATAATTTGTTTTTCAGACAGTTTTGTAAGTTCTGGTACTTGGGTTTTGGTCCTTAAATCTTTCTAGTAGCTACAAACCTTATAAATAAATGAGTGTTATATCAGTTTTTATTTGTTTTTATTCATTATAATAACAAGTATTTACAATTTACTGGAAGAATATAACATGGAAAAGTTTTTTTGTTTTTGTTTAAACAGGCAAGCAGACATTCAGTTTTATTAAAGACATGTCTCATGATTTTTAATTAAAATTTCACCAAGACATTTTGACATGCTTAGTGGAATTTACTATTGTTTGTCTTTGTGATTTACAATTCATCATTACCTGATCAAATCAGCAATTTTGTAGAGTACATTTATATAACATGGAGAATAACTGTGTTATATGTATGTTTTTACTGGAGCTTTTTTACTTTTGTTCTTTAGGGACTTCATCCAAGACTAGTTACAGAAGGATTTGAACTGGCCAGAAACAAGGCCCTTGAGGTAGACATTGTTTAGTATTATGAATGATTTAACAAATATAATGGACGTGATGTATCTAATAATGAATAGGGATTGGCCGCAATGACACCACCATTTCACGATACGATCCAAGTCACGATAAATCCACAAGACAAGAAAACTCGTGGGTTCTGTATTATTATATTTTTAAGGCCTCCTTAAGGTGAACTGGAGGCCAGCCTTTTGATTTGATTTGGTTTTTTAAACAACAAATAGGTACCTGTTCATAATCTTTTCAGAAGAATGTCTATCAATTCTTGGATGTTGGTGACACCACCTGTGTTTTAACAGTATTGACATGTCTCTCAATTGTTTATCAATACCAATGCTCCTTAAGTACAGATATACTTTACTCAATTTAAATACTTATGGCCCTGGTAATGTTTATGTTAATGGTGAATCTATTTTTAGGTTCTGGAAGCTGTTAAAGTGTCCCGAGAGATTGACAGAGATACCTTAATACAGGTCGCCAGGACTTCCCTCAAGACTAAAGTACATGCAGAACTAGCAGATCTTCTTACAGAGGTAGTATTTTTGAGTTTCCGAAACTTGTTTCAGATTGGAACTATTCCATTAAACTGCAAATATGGGAGTGTGGTGATTCAGATAAATCCACAACCAAGGTAGTGTTCTAGTGTACTGCTTTATCTGATGGGCTTATAACTATTGGTAACCCACCAACCCATGTCCCAAAAATGAAAAAAATATTCCTACCTAACCATAGACTTTAAAATATATAATGCCTCTCCAAGCCTGCCTTAAGTGTTTGACTAGACCATCACATCAGTCTTGCTACAGCAATGATATACATGAAAATCTGGAAAATTCTTGTATGTTTTGATGAAGGCAACTTGATAAATCAAATGTGATCAATTTATATGGCTGGAATTATTGAAATGTCAATTGAATTATTGTACCTAATTTTAGGAAGTTGTGGATGCTGTATTAGCTATAAAGAAAAATGCATCGGAGCCAATAGATCTACATATGATTGAAATCATGGAAATGCAACACAAGACCGACATGGACACTGTGTAAGTAGTTTCTCCTGTTTAGTCCAAAAGGACTGTTCCAGCAAAACATATATGAGACCTGGGGATGGCAAAACAAAAAAATTGAAGATTTTTGTTAAACTGAGCGTTGAAAATCATCAAATCACAGAATTGACTTATTTTAGAAAATGTTCCGAATGAATGTTAACTTGCATCGGATAACGTTTTCCATTTTTTCTTATTTCCGGTGCTTTCAGTAAATTCACACTTTTACACGCAAAACCAGGAAACAATAAGAAAATCTCCAACATACTAAACAACAATGGCTGCCTCTTGGGACGTTTGTTTGTTCCTGGCTCCAAAATACAGGTTTTGGAGTGTTTTCTTCTATTGGTGCCTGTATAGTTTCTTAGTTTACTTCTATGGTAGAGTAGGAGTTGAAAAATCAAACTTCTATAAGGGGTCCTCTAAATTTGAAGCGTCTTCCATTTGTCCCATGTATGTTTTGCTGAAACAGCCCTAAGTCCTTTTGGATGGTTTCATTATGCCTTATATGTTCTTAGTCCCATCTTTATAGAATGACATGCTTTCTGCTCCTCAACATCAAATGTAGCTAGCTCTGTAACAGTGGTCCAGTGGTCAATGCATAATTGTGTTGATTAATGTAGACCATTCACTATCGGTTCTCCAAATTTGTAACCATATTGAGTTTCACATAGAAATTAATTTTGATGTTAACAAACCACATTAAAACATTAAAAACAATGCTGCCTACAATTAACTTTGGCTAGTAATAGTCACTTATCAGTGTCTGTCGTTACCTTAACTGAAATGCTGCTCACTGTCCATCAAGCAACCAACAAATCAAACACTAACATGAGATCACTCACACGAAGGCTTTATGGTGTAAGGTGTAAAACATAAAAATTGTGTATTTGTAATACATGGGACAGGACAGATGAAGTGGTAGAAACAATTTTTTTATGTATGCAAGTGATAAATTGATTCATACGAATATTGCAGACTTGTTAGAGGGTTGGTTTTAGACCATGGTGCACGACACCCACAGATGGCAAAACGCGTTGAAGATGCATACATCCTTACCTGTAATGTCTCCCTAGAGTACGAAAAAACGTAAGTATATAATTTATTATGAATCAGTGGTTTATTGTCTCGCCTGCGACGAAAGTCGCTGGAGGCGAGACATATGTATGGGAATCCGGCGGCGGCGGCGGCGTAAACACTTGACATCTTGCTTCATATCTTTGTAAGCTCAAGCCCTAGGTGCATCAAATTTGGTCCAGAGGTAGCTTATGATGAGTACTTGCCAGTCAGTCACCTGTCACCTGACCTTGACCTCAATTTCACGGTCCAGCGACTACGTTAAAGTTTTTGGGTTACGACAGTTCCTCTGTAACTACGCATGGTAGGATGACAATATTTGGTGTATAGGTTGCTGATGACTAGTACATGACTGTCTGGTAGGTGTCACCTGACCTTGACCTCAATTTCACGGTCCAGCGACTACGTTAAAGTTTTTGGGTTACGACAGTTCCTCTGTAACTACGCATGGTAGGATGACAATATTTGGTGTATAGGTTGCTGATGACTAGTACATGACTGTCTGGTAGGTGTCACCTGACCTTGACCTCAATTTCACGGTCCAGCGACTACGTTAAAGTTTTTGGGTTACGACAGTTCCTCTGTAACTACGCATGGTAGGATGACAATATTTGGTGTATAGGTTGCTGATGACTTGTACATGACTGTCTGGTAGGTGTCACCTGACCTTGACCTCAATTTCACGGTCCAGCGACTATGTTAAAGTTTTTGGGTTACGACAGTTCCTCTGTAACTATGCATGGTAGGATGACAATATTTGGTGTATAGGTTGCTGATGACTTGTACATGACTGTCTGGTAGGTGTCACCTGACCTTGACCTCAATTTCACGGTCCAGCGACTACGTTAAAGTTTTTGGGTTACGACAGTTCCTCTGTAACTACGCATGGTAGGATGACAATATTTGGTGTATAGGTTGCTGATGACTAGTACATGACTGTCTCGTAGGTGTCACCTGACCTTGACCTCAATTTCACGGTCCAGCGACTACGTTAAAGTTTTTGGGTTACGACAGTTCCTCTGTAATTACGCATGGTAGGATGACAATATTTGGTGTATAGGTTGCTGATGACTGTCTGGTAGGTGTCACCTGACCTTGACCTCAATTTCACGGTCCATTGACTACGTTAAAGTTTTTGGGTTACGGCTGTTCCCCTGCAACTATGCAGTGTATGGTGACAATATTTTGTATACAGGCCGCTGCTGATATTTAATGCTATTTACGTAATGCTTATGACGAAATTTATTTTCGTTACTGATGCGGAATACAGGCGAGACGTTTTTCTGTGTCCACACTTGTTATAATATGCAATTGTGCTACCAATAAGTTATATATGTATTCTATTTCTAGCAAAGAGTTAATTTTCACTTCGTTCCATACTAAAAACTATAAGCTAAATAAAGCTGCCTTCTGGTTTCTGTTTAATCAGAGATTTTTAAAATGCAAATGTGTAGCATAACTAGTTCTTATAAGATGTTTGGCATTTTGATTCAACTTTGAATGAATATAGGTACTTTCTCATTCGATTAATGATTGTGATTGTGAGTCCAAGTCTGACAAGTGCTCTTCTCCAACTTTGACTAAAAAGAATTGCTGGTTTCTTACTGAAGGTCTGGTCTATTCATCTGTTACTCCATAGGCTTTGTCCAATAAACACTGGACCCTATGATTTTTTTGAAAACTTGCTGAAACTGCTTTAAAATATGAAATTGAAAACAAACAATACTTGTGAATAAACATCAGTGAATACCAGGATGTCAGTTAAGGCCATAACAAAAAAAGATACTTATCCTGCCCTGATTTTCAAACCCACCCTTATTTTATAATTCCTAAGTGGCATGTTAAGAAAATATTGCAGACATAAATTGCAAAATATTCTGTGTTATGTCTGATTTTGGTTCTGTGATATTTTATTTTCAGGTAAATTCACGTTTCAATACATTTTTTATATTAAAAAGAAAACATGGTATTTTCCTTTTTAGACATCCTCACAAGTCAGGGTTTTTGTGTCCACAAAACCCTGACAAACTTAGCTATGAAATTCCCGTGCTAGAAGTCACTATTTTGATTGGCTACATTATATCAGAATGTAGCCAATTAAAAGCTCGCTTTCATTCACTACTTGGCTAGGGGATGTCCTGATGTCGATTGTAAATAAGCCAACCGGATGTGTTGCATAGACCACGTAAAAATAAGTCTATTTTGTACAGTAGTGTTAATAGTTTGTTATTACCGCCTTATTTATTAGTTGTGTTGTATTGTCTTCCCACTCAAAAAAGAGTAAGAATGACTACTGCCAAACACTTGTATCTCTCAAGCAATTTCATTAGTTGATATTTTGAAGGTTTGATGTCATAAGAAAATCTTCTAGCCCAGAAATTTCCTAGCTAAGTTTGTATGGGTCATGTGGACACAGAAACCCAGACTTGTGAGGATGCTTATTTACATAGCCAAAAAGTAAACCTTCTGCTACAAAATTGTTAAAAGGTTTGATGGGAATCTCACATCTTTTTATCTGTTTTCTTGCTCATTTGAAAATAACAAAAAATACAAATAAGTGGTCATCTACAATGTTTAGTTTAGGATTAAACCAATACTTTATAGTTGACCTTTGCACTATAATATAGTTTTTGACTTGTCTTCGCAATACTAAAATTGAGGTACAGTGAAAATGATGTAAAAATTACTTCTTAATTTTCTTAGTGAAGTAAATTCAGGATTTTTCTACAAGACTGCAGAAGAGCGAGAGAAACTTGTACAGGCTGAGAGGAAGTTTATAGACGACAGAGTAGAGAAGATTATAGCATTGAAGAAAAAAGTCTGTGAAGGAAACAAGAAAGGATTTGTTGTTATAAATCAGAAGGTAACCGGATTGTGTAGTTGAGGGTATATGAAGATGGCTTTGTAATTTAGAAACGTGTTCATGGATATTAAATGCAATACAATGTGGCAGGGGAATCATTTAATGTTTTTATATGCCCTGTTGTTTTAATCTGCATGTTCTAAAATTAATATAACAATGAAGTTGAATTCATCATTGAATTAATTGACTTTGGTAAGTTTCAATGACACTCATATAATTGTACCTATATTTTATAAGTTTTATTGGCATAGGAAACTCTAGTCCCTATAAGTCTGTTCCACTTGTGTTAGGTTGAGACTTAAATGTGAGTTATGTTTTACAGGTACTATATTTATTTGTTAGCATTTTCACTTCCAGCAGACTCAATTTACTCTGATTTTACTGGCAGGTAAAATTCTGTTTGGAAGAAATTCTCCCCATGATATTTGTATTGTACATTTATGTAATTTATTGCAGGGTATTGATCCATTGTCCCTGGACTTGCTAGCTAAGGAAGGCATTGTAGGGTTGAGGAGGGCAAAGAGAAGGAATATGGAAAGGTAATACAGCAGGAAATAATTTGAGGTCAAAGTTTACTGAATAATTACAGCAGGAAATAACTTGAGGTCAAAGGTTACTGAATAATTACAGCAGGAAATAACTTGAGGTCAAAGTTTTCTGAATAATTACAGCAGGAAATAGCTTGAGGTCAAAGTTTTCTGAATAATTACAGCAGGAAATAACTTGAGATTAAAGTTTTCTTAATAATTACAGCAGGAAATAACTTGAGGTCAAAGTTTACTGAATAATTACAGCAGGAAATAGCTTGAGGTCAAAGTTTTCTGAATAATTACAGCAGGAAATAACTTGAGATTAAAGTTTACTGAATAATTACAGGAGGAAATAACTTGAGGTCAAAGTTTACTGAATAATTACAGCAGGAAATAACTTGAGGTCAAAGTTTACTGAATAATTACAGCAGGAAATAGCTTGAGGTCAAAGTTTTCTGAATAATTACAGCAGGAAATAACTTGAGATTAAAGTTTACTGAATAATTACAGCAGGAAATAACTTGAGGTCAAAGTTCTCTGAATAATTACAGCAGGAAATAACTTGAGGTCAAAGTTTACTGAATAATTACAGCAGGAAATAACTTGAGATCAAAGTTTTCTGAATAATTACAGCAGGAAATAACTTGAGATTAAAGTTTACTGAATAATTACAGCAGAAAATAGCTTGAGATTAAAGTTTACTGAATAATTACAGTACTGTATGACTATGGTAACTAACCATATATCATTACCTAAGAAGTTTAAAATTAAAAATATTTCAAAATTAATTTAAAAACACTTATTTTGAAGGTCTTCAAATTTAAAAAATCCTTTTGTTATAAATATATTCCTTAAAATCCTCACAATGCAGACAACTAGTAGAAAATATGGAATAATTTATTGGAATACACATTGTTGCACATTTGAACTTGCATCTTCTGTGAATAAATTAGTAAAAATATATAATAACTGTCATTTATGGAAAAAAATAGCACTTTTGGAATGAAATATAATATCATATATTACAGGTTAACTCTTGCCTGTGGAGGTATGGCCATGAATTCGGTAGACGACATGACACCGGATTGTCTAGGATTTGCCGGACTTGTGTATGAACAAGTTTTGGTATGTGCAGTTTATTCATTTTTCTCTGTGTCCTCTGAAATATTAATTAAAATTATGATTTTTTATTAGGGCTGTTACATATATTACTGTATCTCTCCCAAGGAAGGCAGTTTGTCTTAAAACCCCACCACACATATTACACATGTTACATGCACAATATGTACACAATTTGCACAGTTTACTCTACCACCAATATTTATATATAAGTGGGAAGAGAGGCATATAGGATCTTACATTGGTACTAATGGATTATCATATTTCTCCAATCGAGATAGTTAAATTATGGAATTTCCATAATTTAACCATCGAGATTGGAGAAATCCGATAATCCAAGAGTACTAATGTAAGATTCTGTATCTCTAATTTTAAAAAGTAGTAAATTTGGGAAACGAAGTACAAATTCTCCCAACCCAATTTCATGATGTGAATATGCTGTAAATTGAAGGTGTTTTGTTTATGACGTCATGAGTTCTTATTGTGATGTTATTATTTTTAACCAATCAAATGCTGAGAACAACAAATTCACTAGTGACGAGAAATATTTTTTCCACACCGGTCAAGCGGTTGAAATATTACGTCAAAATTAGAGAAAGTGTTTTCTGGAATAACATTAGCACAAAACTATTAAATTATTTGTCTTTACAGCTTGCAATGTTACTGTTTTTACTTTTTTATGTTCCATTTTTACAATTAAAGACATGTGTCTGTTTACAAAAGCACAACATATTGATATTCACATGGACATTTTAAGAGAGAAGTTGTTTTTTTTTTACTAAAATGTAATGATGATTAACTAAACTAAGTTCATTCATTGATTTGAATTGATCTGTGGTAAATCTGTACAGAATGGGGTTGGAAGTATATGCACGAAAAGTCTTACAAAACTGAACATTTTTTTATTATTGTTTCTATTTTGCAGGGAGAAAGCAAGTACACATATATTGAACAATGTAAGAACCCACTGTCCGTCACTCTGTTGGTCAAAGGTCCAAACAAACATACCCTGACACAGATCAAGGATGCCATCAGGGACGGATTGAGGGCTGTCAAGAACGCCATAGAGGATGGTAGGTACTGTTAAGTGTTTTGGGGTTGGTGTGCATGCTTTTGGGGTGAGATTTAGGGGCTTATTTAGAACATTAATAAACATTGTTTTGCTCTTGTAAATGCACAGATCATATTTAACATTCTGATCATAATAAATTATTCGGATGACTGCAAAATTGAAAGATTGAGCTAAGGTCAGATGTCAGATGATATAGTCTGCTTTTGTCCACTAGCTATATTTATTTTATTCATTCTGAATGATTTCTGAAGAAACTATAAAATGGGTTGTTTTTGCCATAATTTGTATCTTGTACTGAAGAAATGATACAGTTGACATACAGATAAAATATTACGACTGCACAAGTCAAAATCAGGAAAAAGTAGTGTTATTGTTCTTTTGATATATAGTGCCTATTGGTGAGTTTAAATCATGATCATATAATCAGAGTGAGCTCTAAGATGGGCTCATCTCACCTCGCTGCCAAGACATAGTTGAGCAAATAAACTGATGTCACAATTTTACATGACAGCAATAAGATACATTTTACATTTTCTCGTCATTGCATTTTGGGCTGGCATCCTTCAATTGGATACGGACAAGAAAATGCATCTTGTTTTAAAAAAATTGTAAATAATCTATAAGTACTGTTGTTACCAATGGTATAATGAGTTCTGTATTTACAGCATGTGTCCTGCCTGGTGCTGGAGCATTCGAGTTGGCAGCATACCAAGAACTTATGCAGTATAAAAATGAGGTCAAAGGTCGTGCAAGATTAGGTAAAGTTTTTCTGTTTTGTCATGTATAGGATAATCAATTGCACAGAGTGAAAATTGAAAATATGATTGTGAATGCCATAGAACACACCTGAGTAAAGAAGTACACAGAACTTGTACTGCACACGAGTTTAATTTTGAATGCATTTTGGCACTAGCGATTTTATATTCAATATTCACAATGGGTTATTGATTAAACTGTTTATTACATGGACTAATATTAATTATATCGTCGAAAACTTGGAGGAACATTGTTCTGAATGTTCTTGATGTCGTTAAGGAAATACATTGTAATTTTGAAGGAGTGAAAGAAGTGAATTTATTTAACATGTGATGTACTGGAATTTATTTCACTGGGAAACATTGGTATTTCATTGCTGTCAACGTAATAAACTTAAGTTATTATACAGTAAAACCTGTATAAACCGGCTACCTATGGGACCGAACAATATGGTCGGTTTGGACAGTGGGCCGGTTTGTTCGGATTTGGAAAATCACCGGAAGTGAAGATGAAAAAGGGGGGGTTTAAAAGACTACGGACACCTTTGATGCACACTCATTTTATATGCAATGTAATACATGAAAGAAATGTAATAAAATGTATTATTTTGAATAAAAGTTATAATACACAGTGATATTTTATTGATATATAGGAGACTAATAATTACTCAATAGTTTACCACAAAATACATGTCAGGGGTTCCTTGTCTTTTTTCCATTTTTCTTCGCATGATAGTGTCCTCTGTTAGTGATTGCATAAGCAAAAGAAACTACGATCACGATAATTTTTACTGTTTGCAAAGTTTATCATGTATGCTATGTGTCGTAGCATATCCCCAGACTTAATTCTTTACGAGATCGTTGGCGACGGCATGTTTTATCATCGTCAAATTTTCGCTCTCCATTTTAACTTTTGAAATTATTGCTTTTGAAAACGATTCGCATGTATCTAAAACATCGGTTCATTAATAGGATTCACTTTTGAAAATAATGCAAATTAGGAAAATTAAATTAATGGGTTTGAAAACAATTCACCTTTGTTGTACGCTTTAGTTCATCAATTAAAATACGCCCTCAAGGAGACCTCACAAGTCATGTAAATTACCTTGTTTGGATAGCTATCAATTTATTCAATAAATACATCTGGTCACTGAAATTATTCGGTTTAAACAGGTAAATTTTAATTGAGAAATGTGTATTGGGACTGGACATAAGGGTCGTAATTCGGAATACACGAGGTCGGGTTTATACAGGTTAAATTAACGAAGGATGATAAGGGGAAAAAATGGGACCTAAATTTTTGACCGGAATCGACACGGAACCGGTTTATTCAGGGGCCGGTTTTAAAAGGTTTTACTGTACTTGTATTCAGCTTTTATTGTAACAGATGTTTCATTTAAAGATGTCAGGGGCCTCAGTGGCCGAGTGGTCAAGGCAGTTCGTCTACTATTGATCACGTGGTCTGTCAACTGAGATTACAGGTTCGATTCTCACTGCAGGCAGGGAGTACTCGACTCCAATCTTAATTGACAAGGAATGCCAGTTTTCCTACCGCAGGTCAGGGGATTTTTCCAGTTACTCCGGCTTCCTCCCCCAATAAAAACTTGACGCCACAATATAGCTGAAAAATTTCTGAAAGTGGCTTTAAACACCATCAAACAAACAAAACAAACATAGATACCTGTCAGTGTAGTAGAGTTCAGGAATTCAACACTACAGAGAAATAAAGATTGCCATTAATACCAACTTAATGAACAGCAAATAATAAACAAATCAATAATTGTCAAGTCAATGTTGACATGTTTATTTCATACAACCTTTTTATATTGTAGGTGTTCAAGCTTTTGCTGATGCCCTTTTGATCATTATTAAAGTATTAGCCCAGAACTCTGGTCTGGATCCACAAGAGTCCATAGTAAAGTTACAGGAAGAATATACTGGTCCCCAACAAGCTGTTGGCTTAGATATCAAAACAGGTAACCAGTACAACAAAAATGGTGAAAAAATTTAACTCTGATAAATTAAAGTGCATAATTTATAAGCTAGTATTTAAAAGAATTGCTTAAGTGGTAGGAATGAACTTGATTTTCCACCCAGACTGATCAAGCTCAAATATGTTAAATTTAATTTTGTTTATAATCCTCTATTGAATACTCTAAGGACTCGTTAGGTACCCAATTGCAGAGAGCCATCTCCTTGAGCTAAAACTCTATATGTTCCAGCATATAACTACAGTCAGCTAGCTATTGACAGGTTATTTAGTATATTGTTAACGTATAAACAAGTATATTTTCATGCTTAAGTGTTGTTTTGTTTATATGTAAAATAGCTGATTAATTATTAAATGATACTCACATTTTAAATAACAGACAACGACTAATGGCATAATTATAAACTGTCAGAGGTAAATGAAAGAAATGTAACTTACAGATAATATGTATTTGTAGGAGAAGCCTTGGTACCTTTAGATGCTGGAATTTTAGACAACTATAGAGTTAAAAAACAACTGCTACATTCCTGGTAAGAATTGGAGAGATTTCTTTAAAATAAATTTGTAATATTGTTTGGCAAGATTCTTAGGTAATGGATATAAATCGCAGGTACAGTCAAACTTGTCTTGGCAATCACCTTCATATAAGGACTGTTATTAATCCCCAGTATTTTCACATTCATATAACAACACAGCTACCTGTGTTTTGATTGTTCTACTGAACAATCCACTATAATATGACTGCTGAAAGTAGTTAAATAGTCGTACAAAATTTTATACCCTTTTAAATTATCAGGCCTTTTCATTAAATAAAGTTGAAAGCATTCAGAAAAGATTAGTTTAGGTTACTTTGTCATTCATCTATGTCTCCTTTTGATTTTCTTGCTATTTAGGTCAGATAAACTTGTAGTGATGGGAAAACATCACAATTATTTAACACATAATTTTTTTGTTTGGAAAGGGGAACAATCAACACGAACTTGTGAGCTGATTCTCAACTGACTTAAACTTTTTCATGAAGTATTTTGTTTAATTACATACAGATACCAGTAAAACCAGTACACAGAAACATAGAACTACTGTGTGGGGAAAACGTTGATCTAAGTTAATTACATACAGATACCAGTAAAACCAGTACACAGAAAAATAGAACTACTGTGTGGGGAAAACGTTGATCTAAGTTAATTACATACAGATACCAGTAAAACCAGTACACAGAAACATAGAACTACTGGGTGGGGAAAAGGTTGATCTAAGTTAATTCAATCAGCACAAAAACTGGAAATCAAACTACATAATTTTACTTATGTTAATTATGTAGACATATTTTATTACCTCCCTTACTTACAATTAAATTACATTTTTAAATTTTAGAAGCAGATATTTGTTTTCCAATTATTGACAAATACAGATGACACAGATAAATAAACATTACCTTTGATGTAAATCACTATTATCTTATTTATTGTTAGACAAAAAAGATCCATGTATTGACTGACTTACAAACATCATGACCTCTGTAAAGGTCCTCCATCTTATATGACAATTTTTTACCATTTCCCTTCAAAGTCACTTATAAAAGGATTGACTGAACTGTAATCATTGAATTTAAATTAAAACCCGAGAATCAAGTTTTGTTAACATATTAAATCAGAAATCACATATATTAACTCGTGGTTAATTCACTTTAAATAATAACAATGTATACAGAACCATTCTAACATTTTACTGAAGCTATATGGTTTGTTTTTCAGTACTGTAATAGCAACCAACTTGTTACTGGTGGATGAAATAATGAGAGCAGGAATGACATCTCTAAAAGGATAGCACTGAATGTACTCATAGACAGTATTAATTTATATGTATGTGTTCTGATTGCTTTTCTACTGAACAAATAAACCAGCTTCTACATTTCTTCAATATGTTTTATACAGTTTTTCCTGACATATCACAACACTAGTCTTTTACCGTTGAGTTCGTATCTGTAAATTGTTACCAGCAAGCTTGTCAAAACTGGTCCATAGCCGACAACAGTTGTAAAGGTTCAGACACAATCTGTTGTACCTTCTCGTTTCTGAGGGATCAAGTTTCTAGATAACTATCACATTCCATTCCCTTATTTAGTACTGGTTTATTGATGAACTGATCCCACAGCCTTGTCATTAACATGTGACTGGTGACATTATTTTTTTACACTCGATCACTCCGGCCTCAGTGGCCAATTGGCTAAGGTAGTTAGTCTACTTACTATTGATCACAGGGTCTGTCAACACTGAGGTTGCAAGTTCCAGTCTCACTGCTGCAAGGTGCACTCAACTCCAATCTTAAATTACAAGGATTGCCAGTTTTCCTTTCAAAGGTCGGGGTTTTCTCCAGGTACTCTGGAGTCCTCCCCCAAATAAAAACTGGATGCCATGATATAGCTGTAAAATTGCTGAAAGTGGCGTTGAACACCATTCAAACAAACAAACAAACAAAAACTAAATCACTTGTGGGTCTGTTCATGTTAAATTCTTTGATTTCATGAATATTCAATAGATCTACCCTAACCAATCAGAAGACCTACCTACCTGTCTAGTCCTTGTTATGCCTATAGGGCAAGGACTAGTGATCTTCTCTGTTTTGTGCTTTTTTCTCTATTTCACCCCAGCTAGTTCCAATGCTGCCTCTATAGTTCACCTCCATGTAATTTTTGGTCTTCCCTGTTTTCTTCTTCAGAAGACCAGTTGGTTACATATAATTTTTCTGTTGTAAAAAATGCATTTGTGTCCTTGTTCAGATAATTTCATAAAACTTAAACAAGTTTTCTTTTTGAAAAAACTTGATTGAGTAAAGGAATGCAAGAGCATTACTAGTGATGATCCTGTGTGTAGCTTGACTCGATATATTTTATTGACCTTTAGTTATTGATTGTTAGTAGGATAACAGTTCACAGACATACATGTGCAAGTACTCAGCATGTTGTGACCATGCAAAAAATGAAGACCATCTGTTTTGAGGGATTTTTGTTGCAACATTGTTTTAAATAGTTGTTGCGAGTAATTCAGTACACTGACAAAAGAAGTGAAAAATAATCAGAGGATTGAAAGTTTGATTTTTAAACAATTTTGGTTTCTCAAAAAGCCCCCCCCCCCCCCCCCCCCCCCAAATGTTTATTATGATAGTTTGTTGGTTGTCTTTTTAAGTTGTTTGTGATTAAATTATGTTAATGGGCATAAAAAAAGTGATTTGAAATAGTAAAACCAGAGAAGGTAGAAATATCAGGACAAAATCCTATAAACATGACCTACAAGTGTACTGCATGTTATAGGATTGTGTACAGGACTTATGTACATGTTACAGACCTTAAGTTTCAAGTTTTCTTGTAGAACTATGGCATTCTCCAACAATAAAATTTACAGTTTTGCTGAAGACATCGATTCAAGTGGTGTTTATCCTATATTTTTCTTGTAGTGAGGTGCATTAAGACATTTATTTTCAAAGGGGTATGTTAGTACAATAACATAACAATAAACAAAAAGTGTGAACCTATTTACATTAACAACAAAGTTGAGTTTTTAATATGCATGTATGTAATCAGACATATTTTAGGAATTTAGATAAAGTATATTATATTTAGTTGCATGAAGTACAAAATGTGAAATTTATGATAAACTATGAAAAGGCTTTAAAAACAATCTTACAAAATTTTACAATTCCAATAAGTGTGTAAAAATCTGATGAGTTCACTAAATATTATAGCATGTGGATTATTACATATATTTCCTGGCAGATATTTAGATCTGGATGTGTTTAAAAAATTCACATTTGAACAAATAACGAAATTCAGGAGATGCAGTTAATTTGGTTTGATATTCAACCAGAGTTATTCCCCTTTCTCATGTGCAATAGTTTTCTTTTAAGTTACCTTATTAGTAATGAAGACAAGAAACTCATGTTAAATGTAACATTTTTAACATTGTTGCCTTATCAAAAAAGAAAGGAAAAAAGGCACACAAAAGAGGCAGTAATAAAAAAAGCCAAAGTAGTATAAGGTAGATAATGGTACTAAATGTGCATTATCAGTGAGCATATATACCATAATTTATAGGGTAGATACGATTATACCATTTACAACAAACTTTTAAGTGAAACGTTTTTATCTTGGTGACAAAACAGAGTGATTATACCCCACGCAGGGCGATACTGCATTGGACCTTTCAGTGGGGTCAGTTATATAGTGTCCATGAAAAATAAAAACATCTTTCATTTGAAACTTAAATGTATTCACAAAAAATGAGACCAATATCATTGTTGATTTGACACTATCTGAGGTCATGAGAATTAATAATAAAATACGCTAAATGTGCACGCAGCGACAATAAAAAAAGTGGGGTGGGGGCAAGTTGACGATTAATTATTGATTGCCAGATTATAAGACTAGAATCCTACATGGATTAGACCTCAAACTGTAATATATTGTAACATAAAATTTGTTTGTTTGAAGATGTTTAATACCACTTTCAGCTACATCATGGCTTCCAGGAAAACTGGCAATCCTTGTCAATTAAGATTAGAGTTGAGTGCACCCTGGCCGCAGTGCGACTCGAACCTGCAGCCACAGTGTCGACAGGTACATGATCAACGTAACTACCTACCTTAACCACTCCAAAGGACAAATAAGTGAAGAAAGAAGTCGGAAAATAAACCTATTACTTTGCTCCAGATTTAAGTCATATTTTTGTATTTTTTTTTAAATTAATGCTTCCTATTTATTCTGGTGTCAATGCATTAATGTCATAGTTACTTAAAATAGATAATGAATGCAGACAATGGATTTAGACATTAATTATTTCATGAGTTTAAAACGGGATGGTAGTAAACGTGGATATAGGGAGGGGCTATTGTGAGCATGCTCCTTATGGGGTTCGTTAATTCTAGAATTCCCTGTCCAGGTTTCAAATATATTGTTTTATTTTGTATCTGTAACTAATTTTAAAGCCATAGCAATGCTTCGTGCTGTATGTATGTATATATATAAATGTATATGTATATTTGCATTTAATGTGCCTGCTTCTGTCTTTATATTTATTTGTTCCTATATGCTATAAGCATTTGGTTAATAAAGAAATCGAATTTGACAGGGTTTTACAACACTATCAGTAGTTTTTCCAGCTATATAATATATTGACGTCAACCTTTTTAAGGATTACCTTACCGTCGGAAGAAAACAATCCGAGCCAATTAAAATTGGAGTGGGGCGCGAACTCGTAATCCTATTATTGACAATAAATAACATTTATATGATTAACTACCTAGATACCATGATATGACAAATGCCAATTATCTCAGTCCTCGGTTTTTATGATGAGCTATAATTTACAGCCCAATACTTGAATTTTTACCTATTTATTTTTAACATCACTTAAAGTTTTATATATATGAATGTTCATCAAAATCGTTCGTTCAAAGACTTTCACATGGTACTCCAGCTTCCTCCCCAAAGAAAAACTGAATGACAAATGATATAGCTGAAAAATGGCCGAAAGTGACGTTTAACCAACAATTACTTCTGTTGTCATAATGAAAATCGTGGGTATCAGGTGGTTGTTGACATGTACAACGTTCAGGACCATTTAATGAACATTAAATACACATTAGTCCTCTATCAAGGTTTAAACGCTCAAAATAAAATAGACAGTTTATGGCATTTGTATAAGTGTTGGAGAAGTATACGGAAAGAATCCCCGACATTCGACAAATTGGCAATCCTGGCAAATTATGGTATGAGTCGGGCTCATTTTGCTGGAATTGCGGCCTAACAACCGAGTATTTGACACTTCAGTGATTAATAGCAGAACATTGCATAGACCACTCGGCGGGTCCTATCACATACTACTGGGGCACCGTCATTAGCGACGAATAATTCCTGAAAAGACGGATTTAATGCAGATTACAAGTTGTTCGATTGATATCTATAAATTGTGTTAGTTTGTTAATTGCAGACACGTCTCGGTGTGCAGTTTTATGTTAATTATTTTAATTCTCTATTTATAAAATATTTGTACTAGATAACGAGGTTTCTTATATCTAGACGGATCAGTGATAACTGCAATTATAATACATAATCGTATTTTGTGTGTGATTAGGACAGTCTAGTCTCTGCGTGGATTAGGTGATGTCTGTAACTTCATATATGTTGTGTATTTAATAACTTTAAACCACATAATTTATGATTATTTTTTACTTTACTAATTGTGAAACAAGTATATGAATTCAACTGATTTATCCTTAGACGATCGACCTGGTTTTTATTAATTTAACAACCCCCACCCACCCCCAAACACACACTCACACACACACAGTCACACACACACAAAAGGATAATAATTCAGGATTTTATATGTGATCATTTATGTTAAGCATTCGTGGACAATGTCTAATGATGCTAATCTAGAACAACTCATGTGCTGTGTATGATATCACATATGTCTACTTAACTCTGGAACCATACTGGGAGGGTTCCCAGTGCTCAACCCACAGAGCAGCCCAGCGCGTCCCCGGGTGGCGGATAGGAGAGAACCTCTCGTTGGGGGGTGTCAGGTCATAATACGGAAAGCCGGGCCGCGGACCATTGTGGGTAATGTGTTTGGAGAGTGCCACGCTCCTTGCACGATAAAGACCCTTTTTGTAGATTTCGAAAAAGAGTAGGCTCATTGTAGCCGCTGCAGAAGGCTAAATTCCCAAACCCAACCCAGTACTCCATACTTTTCCAGCGGAAGTCAAAATGTTGTTCCCTGTGTCCCATCCCACCCATTTTTCCATTGATTTATTGTTTGTTAACTTGTTCCTGTCCTGAATATAGCTGAAATACTGCTCGCTGGACTTAAAGCAAACATCCAATCAAACAATCTACTTAACACATGCCACTAGCATCATTTGTGGCTGATTAAAAACTGCACACACGACCAGTTAACTGAAAACCACGGGAGGGGGGGTAACTAGGGATACTTTTATGTACGGGTCTGCAGATGTTTCATATATTTGCGGACGTTATAAAACGGGACCGCTCTTATATAGAATGATTAAATCGGACTTATTCATATACTTTACTATTGCACATCTCTATATCTCTATTGACCGAATAGTTCATTCACTACCAAAATGATCAAGTGATGTTAATGGAACCCTTTATTTGTAAAATCACTGTAATTAACAACTACCCAATGAAATATTTTTCATTAAAAAAATGTTACCTTTTCATATATTTTTGTAGAGGTAATATAGTGACCCATTCGGGCCGTATATCCGTAATCCCCTATTTATACCAAGTTACCCCCCCCCCCCCCCTCGTGCTTAAAACATACATGTAGGCAAAGACACTCGGTGGAAAAACACCATATGACTAGTTGACGTCATTTAAAATGTATTTTGAACATTTATGAGAAAACTTAAGGGTGAGTCTCCTAGGTCACTCCAGCTTTTCCCTTTCCGCTTATGTATCGTTTATCTTAACAAGAATTTTCTGCTGTGATATGAAATGTTAATTGCAGCATTAGTTATATCATAGGTCATGTTTTAACAGGATGCACGTTGTTTTATAGTCATGTCTGATTTGGCTCCAGCCAATATTATTGCAAATATAATCAGGGGTTTTGTAGTGGTAGGAGTGAAAAAACAGCGATTTTTGAACCCAAAATTAGATTATGGAGGTTCAAGCAATTCTTACAAAAAGGGGGGGGGGGGTAGAAAATAGATCTGCACTATACTGCCGACAAATTCTGTAGATTTCGTAAAAACTAAAACAAGATTGGAGTGGTTGTAACCCGGAACCTTTGTTATATCCCCCGCTTTACAAATTGTGGGGGGGGGGGGGGGTAACAGAAGGGTATAATATTATTATAAAATATACCTGTACAAATTACCTATTTTTAAAGGAAAAGATAGTTCTAAACAGCGGTATTATGTGTCAGATGAACTTGTTACTTTTTGAAACGTATAATTATTACGAACAATAAAGAGATCTATATAATTTATAACAGTATTTGAAATTCATTTGTGTAACTCAAACAGGATATATGAATATATAAATACGTGTTTGCGTATTATTAGCTTCGTAAATAGAAACACATCTTTGAAGGGTTTTAAATCCATAAGATGTAAATATTTGTACCACGGGAGCCTAACTATACACGTTTATTTGAAATGACAGGTAAATACTAAATTTATTAAGATAAAGACAAGCCACGACTTGAAGACCTGTGTTCTGAATGTGCTTATTGAATAAACACCCATTACAATACAAAAGCGGTTATTTATTCGTTTTTTCAATCAGTTTAAACTACGGTATTGTTGACAACAAACTGCATGTCCATTGTTACCTGTTGATTGCAGGTATTGTTTGAAATCTCGTTAGAATTAACACCAGTTCGGGACATTTAAATATAGAATTTTATCTTTTGTGCCGATTTTATGAATAATTTTGTGCTCGACTTTACATGGTAATAGCTGAAATGGTACATTGATGTTATTTAAATTGAAATTGGATGTATGATATTTTTGGATGTACTAGAAATTAACGAGAAAATGACTGAGAACCCGGACCAATCATTTATAATAGTTAAATATGGTGGTAAGTTTTGAGGCATTTTATAACAATATTGTTAGAGTAAAATGTACGAATGTAAAACATTTTAATTGAAATATCTTGCAAGATAACTAAAAAAATGTGTCTCTTGATTTGGAACGGCATATCTGCGTCCTCTCTCCATTATTATTATTATTATTATTATTATTATTATTATTATTATTATTATTATTATTATTATTATTATTGTTGTTGTTGTTGTTGTTGTTGTTGTTTTTGTTGTTGTTGTTGTTGTTGTTGTTGTTTTTGTTGTTGTTGTTGTTGTTGTTGCTGTTGTTGTTGTTACACAACATATTTTACCAACGAAGTGTATTTCTTCAAAAACTTCAATTGCTAATAACAGTTGATAAAAATTCAGTTCTATGCTGGAACGCAGTAACGTTCACAAACAGTTACTAAGCCCTGAAATTTAATATAATTTCACACACAATGGTATAAATATTTTACTTATTAAAACGGACACGTAGAACACCGTTAAATTGAGGTTCGGAATGACAGGTAGAGAAGCTAGACTAAGCGTAAACGTTAAAAAAGGTGGCGCCTTTTACTATAAAATGTTTACTTACATAATTCATCCATATTTTGTAATAAGAAAAGGATTTGTGCACAACGAAATCTGAATAAGTGATATAGCTTCTACGAAACGAAATTTAAAAACAGATTTTTAACCTGTCAGTAAAGGTTTGTTGTTCTAGTTTAGATAGCCAGGTGATAAAGTGTATGGTTAATAACAGTAATAAGCAAGTATACAGCAACGTCCATGCATAGTTAGTTTAAAGTACACTGTTAAACATAGCATTGTGAACAAATTTGCTATAACGCCACTTTATTACATGTTAAATGAAGTTAAATTAGTAAAACAACGTCCAATGTTTTGCATATTTCGAGTCTTTTTTAATGTAATGCTTGTACACAATTTAAAGCATAAACGTGGATTATTAAATTACTCCCCGGCCCCCTCCCCCCTTTAATAAAGAAATGACTGACATTCAAAGCAACTATATAAGACTTGGAATGATTTTATATTGATTTTTGCCTCTTTCAACAGGAAACTAATTCTGCAGTATGATATCGACATTTTTCAGTCCTTTGTATTCTGAATTCATTACCTCAAGCCCTGTAATCGTGGTCCATTAAATAATTGATTACCATCTATTATTTATTTGAAACTGGAGAAAAATAAAACCTTTCCAATAAATATTGACACGGGCATTGATTTCACATTATTCAACCATTACACAATGATAAAATTAAGGCCTCATCAAAACAAAATATTAATTTCCGATTTTTTTAAATTGTTGAATAAAACGAAAAGCGAATTTGTGGATCCTCTATAGCAATATTTAGTCTATTAATTTATTTACAAGTAAACAAAATGTATTTAGTCTGCTGTTCCGTAGTAAGTCGAAATCCGTAACGATTTAAAAAGCAGGCTAAAGTCTTAAATGAAATTTAACCATTTTTAAACAGTGCGAACAAACCAATACAAAAATAAGTGCTTTGGTAGATCTTCGTCCTTCTATCTTAGTAATAAGACAGAAATAAAAGATGATCGCAAGAAAGCAATAAAAGATACAAAATTTACCAAAATATCCAAAATTTGTTGAAATTGTTGCAGACTACAGCTGTAAATATCTGTAAGATCCTTTGGATAACGTCTTTAAACTCTAAATACTAAGGTCATCTTTCAGCCAAAACGGACACCGTTCGTCTGTGTTTTTTTTTCTAAAATTTTGGAATAGATAATATTTTGTAAAAGTTTCTTCCTAAATTCCTTAAAATATTACACATAAAAGTTTGTCTTTACCTTCGTATTAAACTACTCAAATAAAACGTTATGCGTACAAGGACATACTTATAGGAAAATGATACAATGCGAATAAAGCAAGAAGAAATCTGTATTGAGCAGTTGTTTTCTTGTTGACAAAACATAAAATCACTCCTTTTGTCTTTCTCGCACTAACATATACATCAATAATTTCCGCAAAAAAAGAATTAAAAGAATTTTTATCAATCATTCTTGCAACTTTTTTTCGGTATTATCGGTAAGACAATTTTAATGTCTTTCCAACATACAGTAGGCTTGCCAATGTTATTTTTTTACTCGAGTCATGAGTTCTTTAGTAGATCTTCGTTATTTTTTCCATCGCTGTCGCTCGGGATAAAATAATACGACATAAATGGTCACCCCGTTGTAAAACAATGAGAAACAATAGCCTCCGTGAATTATTTCTTAAGTAAAACATGAATGTGTTGATTTTTTTTGTAGATGGTCAAGAAGCATTATTCAACCCATGGTGTACCAGTCACACGTTGATGGAGTGGATCAGACGAAAATGCAAATGTGACGACGATAGTGAGTGCAATCTTGAACTTATTAGAAAAAAATTATATGCAAAGACGATATAAGTATAAGTCAGAATTTTATTAACATTGGCATAATTGTGATGGTACTAAGATTTAATTTGAAAGCGAATTATTGATCGGGATTTACCACGTTTGTAAAACAACATTTTATCTATATTTTATCAGTTTAATAGTACTTCAAATCGTAAATGGTAAAGTTTGACACGTCATTCAGTATCTAAATTGGTATAATTTAGAGTGATTTGATAACAGGGTCAGGAACTGTTGTTGTGTGGTTTGTTACCTGGCATGTCGTCAATTGAAAAATTTATTTATAATTTTAATTATAACATCAAATTAACCTCTAATAGTTGGCATAATTTACTTCCGGTCGTATTTTCGTTGGTACGTATTATGACACATAGAAAGAAATTGCATGAACTATAAATGTTTCAACTTCTAAGTCCAACTGATCGTGATTTTAGGGCGGAGATGTCACCTACTTCCTAATCAATAATTTAAATACACAACATAAAATAGATTGGTTGATTGAATGGGTGCATATATTCCAGCTCAGTGAGTCGAGCTTGGGGGACCCTCCCGTATAGTACACGTATCACTAATAAATAGCAGTCTATGTATGCTGCGAATCTTTGCTAGGTATACTTACGAGTATATAAAGTATCGATTGCTATCTATATGGTACATAGCCGACATAATTTATGGTAAATATCAACACATTGATTTCCTTAAAGAAAATAAAGTCAAGAAAATACAGATAGAATTTTTTTCCTACAGAAAGTCGATTTAATAAAAAGTTTCTGAAAAGTAAAATCACTGGGGGTAACTTGGTATATATAGGGTAATACGGATGGGTCACTTTTTTACCTCTCCAAAATATATGAAAAGGGAGTTTTTTTCATTTAATAATATGTCATTGCTTAGTTGTAAATTATATAAATATATCCATGCCTCAATTCTCATTTTAAGCATGTTAAGCCCATGTAAACCAGAATGATTTTACAAAAAAATTGTTCCATCAACATCACTTCAGTGAAGATTTTGTCAATGGGATCTGCAGCAATAAAATATATAAATAGGTCTGATTTAATAGTAACATATGTTTAGGTCCCGTTTTATAACGTCCGAAAATATATGAATAGGGTGGGTTTTAAAATCTCCGTTTTCAGACCTGTACCAAAAACTTGTTACCCCCCCCCCCCCCCCCCGACTATGGCTTCTATATACTTACGCGTATGGTAGATTTTTAAAATTACACCAACGTTTTTGGTTATAAAAAAGCCTATAAATTATAATTTTTTTTTTAATCTGACGGCGATACGCCCCAGCCTCTGTGGGTTAACAAATGTGGACAACGTAGGCAGTACGGTGAATATATTTCATGGAAGAGGTGGAATTAAATATTCTTTATACTCCCAATATTTTTGTTTTAAGAAAATACGACTAATACAAGTTCTGCATAATTTGTAATTTTTCAGTCATAATAGATTTGGTGGACTTGGAAGGCCAAGTCAAGAACCTATCCGGACGCAGCAAGGAGTACGCAAATGAAGTCGTGAACGGACGAGAAACCTATATACTCATACGTGTGGAAAGTAAGTGGCAGTCTCGTCTATATATTATTGGCAGAAATTCTGATACGAAATATGTCAAATTAAAGAAAATTAAGTCTAAAACCTCTGTTCTTTTCTTGGTAACTCAACAACTCAACAATCTTGACACAATTCTAACCTGTAATAGCATTTTTCTTATCATTTAACTCTAAAAGCAACATAAGATCCAGCAGCCATAATTTTATGGTATGTAATTCTCAATTGCCCGCGCATTCAGGTTAACCGTTTCCGTTCCCAAGGTCTACTGAATATTATCTTTCAAAACATTGTAGCTACTGTAATACATTTACTATTCGTATAAATTAGTATATACTGGATAGTCCCTTTCCTTCTAGCGCACACTATTTTTTATGATGAAACTAGGGAAACACATGTGGACGAAGAAATCACCAGTAATGATATATGTACAAAGAGCGATAACTCATAGAAAACTAATTGTTGAAAAAAACTGCCTCTAAGAAAAACACAAAAAAAACAGCTCACTTTCATGCACTTTATTGAAAATAAACATAATTTATGTTATGTTCTTATCGGTGCAATACAATTACAAATATTTTTTTGCAGGATGCAATGATGGGAAATTTTTGTACACGTCATTACTTAATAATTTAGAAGAATATAACTCCGAATTAATGGGTGAGTATACTCTATTCAAAAGGTTACTTTGTACTAAGAGAAACTTTAACATTTTGCTGCTTGAGCTTCGTGAAGCATCTGATTTTAACTCGAGTTCAATGTGTGTTTTTTTCTATTTGTTTATAGTTTCTGTGACTTACCTAGTTTGAATGGTATAATTGCTTGCTTCTGCTCTGTATTCCTTTACTTGTACACGTGGATGTAATACCACACCTACTAGTCTTATATTTGTATCCAAACACAAAGTGGTATACAAAATAAGTTGTGTGCAAATTGCGTAAAATTAAAAATAACATACACGATAATTTTCTAATTGAGACATATACATATACAATGAGTTTAAAGCTTATCGACGTAGAAGTGCAGCAGTAAAATTGAATATGCTTGTACCTTTATTGTTATAATTTTTGAACATTTTATTTTTTTCACGTAGTTAAATTGAATAGTATGTCCAGACCTCAAACCAGAACAAAGAAAAATTCAAAGAAAACACCAAACAAACCAAGCAAAAGTAGGAATGAATCACCACAGAAGCGACCAGGCAGCAGTGAGAAAAAGAAGAAATAGTTTTATATTCTTTCATAATTATATACTTTTTAAAGAAATTTATACAAGCCATTACATACAATGTGTATTTAGTCTTGTTTCAAAATGCTTGTCATTATAGAAGCTTCCAGTCAAAGAGGCGAGGGAGGGAGGTATTTTCGCTTGAACTTGGGATCAAAAGTTTACTTATGTCGTTTTTACATAAAGAAATTTGACTATTAGTGCCTAGGCCTTGTTATGCACAGGGACACATAGGTCAAGGGCTATGTCTCTCCATCTTTTCTATTTCTTCCCCAAGTCAGTCCATTGTTTGTTTTCTTCTTTCATTTCGTTTCTCCTCCATGTGATCGTTGAGTGACCTTGTTTTCTCTTCCCCGCTTGTATCCATATTAACGCTGTCCTTAAGATGTTACGAGGTGGTTTTCCAATCCAACGCCATATAATTTTTGTAAAGATTGTTTCCTAGGAATGCGTGATTTGTTAATTTATTCCCTGGAATTCAAGGTATGACACATCATATTGCCTCTCCTCCTGCCATCTTTTATTAACAACTAGATTATGAAATTATCATTGGTTTTGGGACATACGTACAAATAAAAAATCGTGTCAATACCATATGTCTTGTGTATATATAGCAAACCACCATATGAAAAGTCAAAATTAAATTACTTTACTTTACAATTAAAGCGCTACATTGGGAACATGCCATCTTTTAACGTTTACAAGGTTATATCAGTCATTGCCGCAGACGACAATTATAGCTGTTTAAAAAGTTTCGGTTGATCTTATATTCTTGTTTTCAGTGGTAACCTCGAAACAAGATCATTTTTATTCCATGACATATTTGTTAGGTACTTCCTAGCATATTTTGTATTGTTATAAGATGTATATCAATTGTTAGTTTTATTTTGTCTTATTATTTTATAATAAAATGGTTTAACGATATTTTGGGTTTTTGTTTTAAATTTGCAATATATTTCAATAGAAAAGAAATAATTTCTGCGGTCATGCATATTTACACGTTTTGCAAACTGCCAAAAGAAGTCTCTATAAAAGAGGACCCAAAATTTACACGAATGGAGCAGGAAATTAACTGAGTTTGGTGTTTAATGCCATCACGGGTACTAATATACGAACTTATCAATACATACCTAAAGCGCTCGGCCGTATCAGAAAACTAAAGCATCAGAAACATTGAGGAAGTATAAATTCCCGATACAAAATAAGACAGCATTTAACAACTAGTCTATCCTTTTGTTTTTTACTGCTTAAGTTAGGAAGTTGGGTATATTTTCAATGGTGTTAGTTTACTGCATAAGAAAAGCGTTTGAAACTAAATGTTTATATGTATGAGCATTTCATTATATTTAATGTGTTGCAACATAACTAAACATGGAATAAATGTGGTAAAGGTAAAACCTAAGTATTTAAACATTTTCATTGATACATATATAATCTTTCCTCCATTTTTATCAATTAAGTTTACCGAATATGTTATTATACTACGGCAAACTTTGTCCGTTCATAATTTTATGAGACTGTCAACGTCGTCTTTTTGTCTATTCAGACCTTGCCCACACTTTCATTTTAAATCGTATTTAGGTACGTCCAGTTGTCTTGCTTAAGAAATAAATGTTCCTCTTGAACAAGCATACATTTAACTAACCATTAATATCTTTTTAACCAAATAGAGGAAAGAATTAGCATTTTACATGCTAGGAAATGTTTATATCTTTATAACATTCATTATAGATCCCGAAACTGTGACCATACTGGGAGGGTTCTCAGTGCTCGCTTTACAGAGCTGCCCAGCGCGTCGCCGGATGGAGGACAGGGGATGCCTTCTCGTTGGTTATCATGTCATAATATGGAGAGCCTGACCGCGGACTCATTCGGTAATGTGTCTGGAGTGTGCCACGCTCCTTGCACGATAGTCTAACAATGTAGATGTCGATAAGAGTAGGCTCATAGCTGTCAAAGGCTAAAGTTTCCACCCCTACCCGTACCATATACTTTTCCAGTAGCAATCCAAATTTCTGCCATTTGGTCTATCTTTTCAGAATTGATTAATTGTTTGTTAACTTATTCTCGTCTTGAATTAAGCTGAAATGCTGCTTTCCGGACGTAATACACTAGAGCACCCCAAGTTTCCGTTCCTAAAATCAGCGTTACTATACCGATCACATTCAACATAATCCCCACTAGCACCTGTAATTAAAATGTTTAAATATTTATTTTATATATATCTCTCAAACACAATACATATGTATTATTTTACAATAAATCATAAATTATACAGTAATTTTCAAGACGGAGAATTTATTAAAATTGCATTTGATTTCTTAAAACACAAAGAATCTTTTATTACCCAGTAAAATACTAAATAAGAGCTGAACAGAGACATTAACAATAGGTTAAGGACAGAACAGGTTTCTTCAAAGTGCATGTTTATGATTTAGATTACTATTACTCAGTCCGTTTTCAATTTGTTCCCTCACTTAGCGATAAGAATATCTCCTTTTTACAACAAAAGAAGGGATGACAGTTATGCTTCTCAGAAACCAATAAATATTTGGTAATGCAACACATGTAAGTCCTACTTTTTGCATTATAGCTAACTAAAACCTGTATATGTTCTTGGTCTTATCAAAATCACATTTTCCTAATATGAACTTACCAAATATTTTATTTGAGAACAGTTAATACCGTTTGCTTACCATGTCTATAACTTTTAGATACCCATATGAAAACACTATGGCATTAGGAGCTGTGGCCACTGGTAACATGAATGAAAACGACGTAGCAATAGCTGTTGGTAACATAATGTATAAGGGATTCAAATTTAACTGCAGTGCCTAAAAACAGAAAATTGTAATTAGTATTTCTTGTCATTTTGGAGAACTAAATGACAACAAAATACCGAACGACGAGGAAACTGTCAAAATAGACAATTCACAAATCAAAGTCCTAGGAACCGGCAAACTCCAGAACCAAGAACCAAAAATATAGTAGCGTCAGCAATGGTCCTGACTTGGTACAGGCATTTCAAAATAAATGGTGGTTTAAACCAGGTTTTATGGCATGACGAACCTATCGCTTCCATTACTGTAGAATGTGAGTTTGTTACTCAAAAAAGTGGGTATTATTTACCACTAATCCAACAAACATCAGTACACTGAATTCAAAAATTGGGAAAAACTATCTGCAAACATATTTTCGACAAGGAAGTGGTATCTAAAGTAAAACTTATAAAAGGCGCGGACGAGTCGTGTTTCCTTGTAACCTTGGTTTATAAGTTTATTCAGAAGAAATAGGTGACGTTTGCAAAAATCATTATTCTCGCGGCAAGCTCTTGTATACCTGATCAATCGAGATTATTTATGCAACCCACATGTTTATAAATGCTTATATACATGTTGTTTCATAAGGCGTTTGACATTTATGGTACAATAATACGTTTTTAGAGATAAATAAACATAATGTAAAGTTTTATAAAACGTTTACTGACTCAGTGGTTATAAGTTAGGTGGTCATCACTTAAAATGGAAAGGATTCTACATCGCAACTTTTCAAACCATACAAAACAAATTAAATAATGTTATTTGTAAAACGTATGCTAATTTTTGCATGTTTCGTTATTTAGGTTTGTATTGTATATTTTGTTCCGTATAAGTTTGTAAATAGAATCAAACTGATCGCGTTCTACAAATACATTGTGGGACGCAAAGTGATGACCAAAGCTGACGCTTGATTTTGTGGTGTGATGATATTTCCTATAGATAGATCGTAGATGCAAGATATAGGGTAACATGCATGTGTGTAAACAAATTCACATGATCCATATGAACAAACCCATTTTAGATGGTAGCTGAGCTATCAGAAGAAAATATTGAAGGCGAGCATCGTTAATTGAAAAGTGTGAAAAATAAATTTGACATGGACAAAATTTGAATGTTTTGTTATAAATTGGAACAAAAATGTAAGACAATTTTTTTTGCAATCTCCGAAACACTGTTTACAAATCGACAGTCGATTGATGCGACTTCAGGTACACATCATAAAAAGACGTTATGTGACCAATGGAATGCATAGGAACTGTTAGGGAGCTCGGCATCAACGTCAAGAATCATAATGTGCGACACTTGCATTTAGAGTGCGCCTATATTCATTATACTCATATTATGTTTTCGCATTACAATGGGGGTTTCGACCGGTGTATAATTAGAGACTAACATTGCTTATTCGTCCATTATGGTGTACACAAATGCAAAAATTTATATTTTTTTTTTTTACAAAATGCAATTACTTACTATCTGGGACATGATGGGCATCATAAGTGTGCAAATGGCTGCATTACTTGTCACTTCGGTCGCTGCTGATACCACCACAACAAAAACTAAATTCATTAGCCAAGGGTCAAGGTAACTAAACGCTGCAAGTTCATTTCCAAGCCATTTGGATAATCCGGAAGACTGTTATTTTGAAATAATAACAAATATCCAATTCTCATTTATTGCAACCATTTTGGTGAAAAATCCGCATGAAATAGCGATATCAATATGTTTCTTGTGAATTGGATGAATGTCATATGAAAAACGTGTGGATAAGTGTTTGGAGGGTACCATCCTCCTTACAGTCAATCTGGGAAGTTTCGAAAAATCTTTCTCTTCAAACCTAGCAGTATATATTTTAAAGCAGCAGTTTCAAGTTTCGTTATACAGAAGAAATAACCACGGTCTCTATTTTGTAACGTATGTAAAAAGTGTCACGCTCTTCTCTGTTGTATAAAATTCAATGAAACGACCACATTGTAATCGCTTGAGGAATCTACAGTTACCGTTTGCACCAATCTATTTCGCAATTATTTGTAACGTTTCTAAGTATGATTTATTGTAAGCTAACGTGTTCTCGTGCGGTTTATAGCTGAAATACTGCACGCTTGACGTTAATAAACCATGCAATCAATTTACCAAATTTAGAACGACTATGTAGTACTACTGCATAACTCCAAAAAAGACGACGTGTTTATTGAAATAAATATTATACCTCGCTGAGGTGTGCTAATGCAAATCCACCTCCTAAAAAAAGAATAACACCCCAGGGTAGATTTTTTTCAGCTATGCTCCAGGGAATTAAAGGTAATATCTTTTCTGGCCGTCCTATGATAAAAAGAAATAAATATTTGTGCAAAAAAATGTGTGATTGCTGTCATATTGAATCAAAAACTAAACTAATACGTCTTCACTTGTATCCATTCACTTTTCCTTGCTGCCTGATTGATCTTGGAGCTTTTCCTGCATGTGATGTTCACTGCATATATGTTTAATTTTTTTAATAAAGGTATAATTACAAAATGTGATTTAATTGTAAATAAGGCTATGAAGTAAATTGACTTAACAAAATGTGGAATTTTATAAAGTTGACATTTCTTTTTCCGTAGGAAATTTATGACAATGTTCATATAGTATTCTATATGTTATTTTATCGTAATGACTAATTTTTGTTACAAAAATCTATACATGGATGTATATGGATATATATGGATAACTCATAACTGAATGAAATGATAATATTGAAACCAATCATCAAACACATTTATTACCTTTGCTTAAACAGAAAACAGCAGGAATTTTAGACGGAAATATAAATAAACTGCAGGAAATTAAAATAGATGAAGTAGAGTCTGTTACAGTGCTAAAAAGAGAAGCAATATAAATGACGATTATATCACATTAAAATTAATCATTCCAAGTTTCCGCCATTAGATCCATTTCTTCTCAGTATAATATTTAAGTTAACAAATGAATAAGTTATAACTGCTTATAGGATGGTACCCCAGCCAGCTACTGCACGCTTCCTTTACTTACTGCATTTATTTTGCATAAAATAACGTTCAAAATTGATTAGAACAGAAAATGATTAGTTGTGGTTGCAAAATAGCTGCAATTTGTTGTGCTAAAAAAATTACCATAAACGACATGGTTGTGTTTTGTAGAATCTATACAATTTTTCATAAAAGGTTTCATGTTAAATCTATTGCAACCTAGTAATAGAATTATAAATATAAATAACCTTATACTTACTTTGGTGGAAATAAATCGCCCCATCCACCGAATCCACCAAGATCACGTGTGATCCACAAAACAACAAGAGCTGTGAAATGAACTATGACGGCACCTTGACCAAAACTATAAAAATGATTTATTTGCGGTAAAACTACATTTTATTTAGATACCAAATACTGCTAATGGGGACCTAGAATTGTTGATGTATTTAAGACATGTACTTAATCCTGTAATGTTTCAGTAATCTGTCCAGAGCACCTGATGTAAACTTCTTTAACAGCTTTAAGTTTTACTCTTGACTAATGATATTTTATTTTTGTTGTTTCTGGCCATTGGTGTTTGTGAACTGACCATTACCTGAATCCATAAGTTTAGTTTGTGTGTCCTAAATATCATTATCTAAACCAACATCTCTATCAATATTAAAATGTTTTTGATAAGTGCGTAGAGTGTAACAGATTTGTATTAAAAAGTCTCCAACCTATAGAAAGATATTTAATCTGATTTATAATGTTCGCTTTGGATAATGATTGCATTGAAATAGCAAGAAATATTCAACGTTTGGACTGCTGTTTCCAAAGGCCTGATAACATTCATAACAACTAAGTAAATGATAGTGATAGAATCTTCGCTTACTTAATACTCCCAAGACTTTCATATTCCTTCCGAAGCACATTCTCAACTCGCATAGCAGAAGCTTTTGATCTGCTGCTACATGTTATAAATGACCTACAAAAAAATGTTTACAATAGGTATTTGTTTAAACTAAGCATACTTTAAATGAAGTGCTTGCTAAAAAGTGGCAGTTTTTAATCATGTGTATTGGGACATCCGTTGGATTTTAATTTGCCTTTGAAACAGACTTGGGATATCATGACTTAAAAAGGCGTTTGTAATATTGGAAATGTGTTATTTGTTGTTTTAGTTTATAAATCAAAAGCATGGAATCAATCATTTTCAGTCTGTATAAAAATGAATTCTACGATTGGAGGTAATATGAGTAAATACGACTTCTTATTCCTCACAAGTACTCACCTACGTAAGAAAAATATCTGTAACCATATCCAGGTAAGCACAAACATTATGACAGAAATAGGTAATCCGTATAAGAACCACGTGGCAAAGTTCAGAGGTGAGGTTCCTTTATATTTGTCAAAAACTCTGATTTGAAAAGATTTTTTATCAAACAGACAAAAAAACAATACCACAATAAGCAAACAATTTAACATAAAATAAAATAGTTTCATATAGCACAGATATTTAATACTTTTTGGAGTGTTGTCCATTGGTTTAAAAAGTAAATGATGTATGCAGGAATGAGCCTATCTACCAAAACTTAAATTTAAGGTTACCAAGTTAACAATTTAAACATTTCAGAATTAAAGAATAAACCACATTCTTCAAGCAATTACAATTTTATTAATTGCCTTCGTTACATCATTACACTTTGTTACTTACCAGTCGCCACTCATACGTGATCTAAACATTAATTTTGATAATAAATAGGCTGAATGTGTCAATGGAGAAGCAATATATGTTCATTGTTACCTAAGGTTCGTGTTACTTATTTAATTGTTGTGTTTTACACATTTGTTACTGTTTAACTATTTCTTAGTTAGTAATGTAAATTTGTTGGATTGTTCACTTGTGAGACTTAAAACCATAAGATTGCCGTCCATACCTAATGATAACCAAGCTCGACCACACAGATAAAGAGCTCGTCTCCAGACTCAGATAGGTCAGGCCCCTCATTGTTTATTGTTAGGTTAAACGAAATGCCTAACCGCATACCAAAGAAAGGAAAAACATGTTTGGAGGCTACCGGCTCCTTGCGCAATACCAAACTGTTTCTTAGTTTTCAAAAAATATTAGACACATTGAAGCCGCTATAGAATATTGCCCCTATTCAATACATTTTTAGTGGCGTCCCAATTTCCTGCTCTTGTGTTCATCGCATTTTCCGGATATATGATCTTTTCCTAAACATAGCTAAAATACTTATTGCTGAACGCTTAGTCAACATTAAATCCATCATTTACTTGTCTTTATCAGATATTCTTAATGCCACGTAGCAAAACGACAGCTTATGATACTCACATGTCACTGTGACCTTTTACTATTATATTTGGATTGGTACCAGTTAGACTCCCTATGCCACCAATATTAGCGGCGTGACAAATACTGATAGACAACATTTTACACATTCTTTTATACTCATCATTCTCTTTCAACACCTTAGTCTGTTCGTATGAGCTACAAAACGAAAGTCTAATATGCAGTTAGTACTGAACAACGTTACGATCAATGGATTTATGAAATATACCAAACTAATCTATATATGAAAGGCGAATATTATTTTTTTACATTCGTGAAACAGCCATAAACCATAAACCTAACAGCAGTGTTAGATAGATTTCTTATATACATAAATAATGGATTTATTGCTCTTATAATGTTTTCAGCTATATCGTGGTCTCCAGTAATTAGAGGGAAAATAAGCTAAGAGTAACCGGTTAAAACTCATAGCTTCAGAAAAACTACTCAGCCACTTGTCCCCAAACAATCATAGCAGGGGCAAAGTTAGATCAAAACTACTACTTTCATAAATAAAAGTTACAGATGTATAAAAGTTATTAAATTTAACTGGTGATAATAATTGAAAGAATGAGGATAGTTTAGTTATTGAAATAATGAAGATATTATTGAAATAATTACGTATCATAGACTTCGTTGCGAATTTCCTCAGTAATAGCATCATGGGAATGTTCATCTAAAGTTACGTCATCTGTTTTCAAAACATCAGTAACTGCAATAAAAAATTTATCATAACTCTATGGTTATGTTACTTGATCAACAAGTATCGAAAACCATTAGACAGTGACAATATTCGAATTGAAAAATGCACAAAAACCAAAAGAACAAAATGAACAACCCGTAACCTCATAAAAATTATTTTTGAGCTCAAGTTCTCCGGTCGAATAAGCAGTGCCTGTCTCTGTATAAGACACCCGTCGTGATACTCAGTGAATAGTCAAACCTACCTTTGGCTTAGACATAATATATGATCATTTAGGAGATTGAGTTTCCATAACGATGAAAGGTCAGCTAGGTGCAAACAAATTCCTTGTTTGAATCTTATTGGTCGAAAACCGCGATCATCTAACGAAATCGGTAGGGTAGCAAGATCCAGCAAAACGTAGCCAGCGTTATTAATTGAAGACATTAAACACTCTGATAGAATATTAATATGGATAGAAAGTTGACAATTAGAAAGTAGGTCATCACGTAGTAGGTCGTAGTGTAATGTGTAGTTTTCCATTTAAATATATTCTGATAATAACATTCAGGATAATGCTAATGTTGACCGTGTCAATAGTGTCCTAAATTTTCTTTGACGAATCAAATCTAAGTAATAACTAAGCATCGTGTATACGGCGAATTAAAAAATAAAAATAAATATTTTAATTTCGTTTAAATACTCCTACATGAGCAAAGTTGCTTATTTCGTATAACCTAACTTGGTTTTTCAGCACGTGACTGATTGTGACGTCACAATAAGATGTATTGATGACGTTGACTATACATGAATTCTTCCGCAAACAACAAGTGACGACAATAAAATTGTGAATTGCAAATATTATTTGATTACTTGTAAAATATTGTTCTTGTTACTTCATTTCTAATATAGAATTTAAAATATAATGTTTGTTTTCAATTGTTGGTTAGATTATTGGATATAAACGACTTTGGATCGATTTACGCTGCAACATAAGCACCTTCGCGGTTTATTCAGCGTAAATCGACTCAAAGTCGTTTATATCCAATAATCAAACCAACAATTGAAAACAATCCTTAAATGGTTTACGTCTTTTACCTTTTCCTTAAATAAACCATCGAGGAAATCAGCCACAAAGAAGAACACAATAAGTCGACAAGGAGAGAACACATGTGTACCATTAGGATTGTCAATAGTCAGTTGACAGGTGGAAAGGAGCAAAATTCAAAATTATTTATCATGACGGAAAAATCTGTAATTAAAAACAAGGGCGAATATGTTGAGCAATAACTTTTTACTAATATAAAAACAAGTACAAAATACAAAAGACCATTCAATCAATCAATTAATGATTGGAAATACTAGTAATGTTGACTTACCCTTTTCAAACTCTTCGTTTTCTGCTTGTTTTCCTCTCTTTAGCTCTACTAATATGGCGTTGGTTATTGGAATCATCATGGCGGTAGCCGCCGTGTTATTAATCCACATTGATAGAAACCATGTCGGTAGCATTAAACCCAGCATCAGCCTACAAGCGCGTTTGGTTATTATTGGTTAGAAAATGTGTAACTATTATTATAATATTTGGATCATGTTTTTGTTAATACAAAAATCTACTGGCATCAATTTCCTGGCAATCCAATAAATATTTATTTGTTTATGTAATACATTATTTGTAACCGTTATTTCTTTGCGTACTCTTTTTAATCGCCTATATTGTAAGAATCTTGCTAGCGATGTTACTGTTTTATTGAGGGTAATAATCCGGCTTGTTTAAATCTACAAAACGTGTTTTTATTTCGCATTATGGTCCGCAATCATATTACAACTTAAGAACCTTAGCTGCTACCCGGTATGATGCAAGTTAAAAAATATAGTCCTTAGTTATTGTATAATCCTACCATCTAGGTTTTGCTCCGACAAGCAGTAGAATCCTAAGAGCAAGTCGTTTGTGTATGTTCCAATGCTCAATAGCGACAGCTATCATAAATCCTCCAAGGGATAGCATCGATATGTCCTGCAATGTAATGAAATCATAATGTTTGAATAAAACTACAGTCGAACTTCAGTAGCTCGAACTCGGATGGCTCGAACACCCGGGATTTCTCGAACACCTATCAAAGTACGGAGCTTTCCCCCTATATAATCAATGTTAAAATTACTTCGATTTCTCGAACACCGATTTCTCGAAAACTCAAACTAAATCAGCAGTCCCAATAGTAAAAATCCATTGAAAAAACCATGAATAACTCGAACTAAAATTATTGACAGCCGTTGCATGACTTATTGGTCGTAAAAGGTGTAAAGACCGAAGCCATGCCTGTAAAATGCCAAGCTTGATCTTTAATGATATAATACCTAATAATTAACCTAATTTTATCAATTTGTATTTCTGTACTCCTTTGTAGGCAAATTTGTTGAAGTAGGTTTTAATTAATTTAAATGTGCGCCAATAAATTGCTATTAAATCCGATTCGAGGCCATTGACATAATTACGTAATCCAATAACACTTATCAATCCTTGTGTATAAAATTAAACAAGAAATATAACAGTAAACATTTTTATTTTAATTAAAATCAAAATACGTACTTAAAAATAAGATTTATATATGAAATGCAATGAAGAAACACAATTTTATTAATCCAATGTTACACAGGAAATAAACTATAATATATATACCGATATCGATTCCGGTTCGAACATGAATAATTTCCGGACATCACAAACCCCGGTTTCTCGAACTCCCGATTTCGCGAACTATTTTTGTCGGCCCCTTCGAGTTCGAGCCATCGCAGTTCAACTGTATTTACTGGGAGGAACCATTGATCAACGCAAACAGTCTATCTGCCTTTGGAATAACAATAATTTTAAATAGACGACAAGCAGTCGTGACAAAGACGCATTTGAAATTTTAGATCGAAGGAAAAACAAACACACAACAAGGGTCACGTTTTGGTGATTTTAGTAATTACGAATCTGGTAACATTCCATTACGTAGTCTCTTTCATCTTTCTAAATATAAGTAATAGTGAAACTGTATATGTTCACAAACGCAATTAAAAAACTTTAATTCCTATAAGAGTACTATTTTCAGTGGTTTATACAACATGGGATGCAAATTTTGTCCCGATAAACTAAAAAATCAGTCAGTAAGAGGTTTTTTTTATTATGCATTAGTTTTGTGTCTTAAATGTTATCTCAGAAAAACAGTTAGATATTGACTGACCTCTTGATTGATTTGCACAGAGTGAATAAGACTTATAACACTCATATTGCATCTGCGTACTAGGACGGTTATCGACCAAAAGAACTGCTAAGCGTTCAGCCGGGTGATGAATGTGCTCTAAACTCTGTTTCAAATTATAATATGACAAAAATGGTGGAGGACTAATTTATGTGACAGATTTGGAGAGTCCCACGCTACGTGTACATAAACGTCTCCTGGGACTATCGAGGGAGATTAAATTGTGTCAACTCACAATGCTGTCGAACTCGTCCTCAGGTGGTAGATAAGGGAGTATCCCCCGGAAAGCCTGTTCGTTGACCATAGTTGGTAGTGTTGGTAGTGTGCTCATAGCGTGCACGATACTTTATTCTCTGTCCTTACTTAACGTATATACTTTTCCATTTTTGCATTCCTAATTGCGTTCCCCGTTGTACATCCCTTTTCCCCTTTGAAATATTATTCGTAAACATGTTTCGCGTATTTAATATAGCTGCAATATTTGCCGCTGGACCTTAAGTAAATCGGTAATTCATCCATTGATTTCCGTCATTGATTTATAGTTATATGTTGTCATCATGATTATAACTGAAGTATTGCTGGCTAGGCATTATACAAGAATCTAAAATTAAAAGAAAATATTATTAATCATAATAAAGGATTATACTCTTCGATCTATATGTTGATTCAATATCGATGATTGTTCTATAAAACACATTACAATTTGAACCAAGTCAAAGGTACTGCCTTTTTCTTCCGAGTTATAATAAAACATCAATAAAACTTTTTCTGCGACATATGGCAAGACACACTTGTGCGAGATTCAATTCATTCATTACAAATTTATTTATTGCATACCTTTTCAAAACCAAAGTAAAATTTGTTATAACTTACGTTGAAATATTGCCTGGACACAGTCTTAGCACTTCCTAGTCCTATCATAGGAGAAAGGACTATTGGTAATAATGACGTCACAACTATAGGCAAAGCTTCTGTGACCCAAAACACAGCCACCAGAATCATGATATAAGCACATTTCGCCTCCTATAAACAGTTCAACATATATTAATGAAATTAATTCTTTTGGAACACTTTAGATATACGGGAATTTGTTGAAACTAAATATGCAGCTTTGAATTTCATATATGAATGAGGTCCGCGTGCTTACATATATATGTTCGGGAAAATTCTTTTTGGCAATTTTGAATGTATTTAATATTTCTATTGTGTATATTAGAAGGTATATTGGGCCTTTTTGGTTCAATTTTTTTAATTTTGTTATTGTCACATTATGAACAATCCACAGATCTACACCGCTTGTCACCTGACCTTTGCATACGAGATGCCATCCCATTGTCATGTTAAAATATTGAAAGCCTAGTGAGATACCATATGTGGTACAGATGTATTATTATATAATATATGCAAGTAATTATTGTGCAATATTAATAAACCAGGATTGAAGAATTGAATGCTTGCAGTGACGTGCAGTTTAAACATTTTGTATTTTGATATTTTGTTAACACTGATATTTTGGTCAGATTGTTTAGCTATGGAAAATCATCATACATGTAACTTAATTTATAACAGCAAGGGTTCGGCTTGTAAACCTATGATAAAAAGTGCTTATCAATATGTAACATTGATTTATAAGGATGGAACCATTTCCTCTAAAAGTTTCAGTTCTAATCTAATCTAATAGTTAATGACTTGCCAAACATACGTTTGACTTAGGCATGACTTTTGAAATAAAAAAAAACAAAAAACAAAACAAACTGTCGTAGGACAGATTTTGATGAAACATTGAATAAATTACGTTTACATCTGATCACTTTTTTTAACAGCATCACCCGTTATGGTCTGAGGCCAGACGTATTATGACTTGACATTCCTAACACATTTGAAGGTTTGTATGTCGAGCATTGGCAACCTTCACATCATATGTTTGCATAACAAACGAATTCGATAGTGCGATAAAATATATAAAATGTTCCAGCTTTAAAGGCAAAAGTACCATAATTGAAACACGAACTAAATGAATATGTTTTTACATATATGCTTAGTAGTTTATAGTTTCTGTGAAAGCCCGATTCATTATATTGTGGATACAGCGAATGAATGTGTATATCTACGGTTTTACAAAATAAAAAAAAAAGTGTCAACAATGCGGAAGTTATTATAAAATCTCATTCTATTTTATAATAAATGTCCAAAATCTAAGCTTTGTAGACCATCAAGTAATTATCTTTCAAAATTTGTTTGATGTCATATACCAATTAGGTAGAAAATAAATCGGTGCAAACTTGAACATTTATTCTTTAACATGTCGTATTAAACGGCATTTATTTAAAAAAAAGCAAAATGTTCCCGATTGTTACTGCTGGAGGTTTAGTTTTGTTTATATTGGGATTTAACAATCTAATGAGAACTTCTACCAATAAAAATTATCATGATTATGTGATTTTGCAACAGTATTGTTAACTTAGTAAAAACTCGTGTAACAGTTTGCATGCTTTGTAAAAAATCTGGCTTTAATCCAAACTATGGTACTGTATGAAGTCAAATCAGTGTACGCATGCATAATTGAACCATTTGTTACGTGAATAAGCATTAATAATGTATGACATCCACTTTTATATCTTGATATTGTTTGTTGCTTTATACACAAAAATACCCACAACATAACAAAAACGTAATTTCATAGATGTATACAAATAACCAGAATTTGATTGGTTTTTAAAAGTCATACGTCTGCTATCTATTCCCTCTAGACAAAATGCATTAGCTTTTAAAAGTGGCAGTAAGGAGAATAAACTACAATCGGTGCCCCTTCAACCCCACACACACACCTTCCCTCATCACATCACGTTTTCACTAATAATGACATGACTAGAAATGCCTGTATATTTAATTAGTGTAGAGCATAACTTGCCAAAGCTGACAATATGGTTGAATCTTCAATACGCAAATTGCTCTTTCGTTTATGTTGGAGTCGACAATTATATATTATATATGACATGGTGATAATATACCTGAGTTCAGTATGATTTTTATATGAATGACTGTCATCTAAAGAAGAAAGGTGAACTAGCATATAGATTCTGTTCTGAATTATATTTTTAATGGAAAATGCTTGTTTGTCTGGTATTTGTTTTTCCAGCTAGTTTATCACGCGGCTGATCACGTTCTGAGCGGGTGATAATTTTTTTATATCACTCGTAAACTTCGGCTTGAGCGGGTGATAATTATCCGGTTCGACAATTTCCAGTCTTAGCGGGCGTTAATTTTTTTATATCACTTTTAGAGAGAAAAGAACGAGGAATAAACAGCCGTTACCATAATGAGCGGGACTAAAGTCGGAATCAGTAGAAATTAACACATAGTTACTGTCCAATAAAAAGTATAATAATGGATATATTTGTCCATTTATGCTGCATGGTTTATAATTTAGCTGAATAATTATGTGAGGTATTGTTGAAGTTTCAATTTATGATAGTGTGGATAGCGCAAATGAAATAAATTGTAAATCTTCTTTTGTACAAAATAAAAAGCTAGATTTCTGCTTTGCACATGTTATTTATTTTGAGATATCATTCTATTTTTTTGTACAAATGTTCAAAACAAAGCTTGATAGAACTCAAAGTATTTATCTTTTAACATTTGTTAAAATTCATATAGAATAAAGAAACGGATGTTAATAAGCATGTTGCTGAGGTATATATGAAATGCTGCACCGCTGAGCCAAACGTAAAACGCAAAACTGTTATTTAATTAAAAAATGTCTTGTAACTAGCCACGGTTAATCAAACATACTGCAATGCCTTGCGCAAAAGATATAGGAAAATATGTGGTAGCTAGCTGCAATAAATAAAAAGATACTGTGTCGCCTGGGCTAAAGTTACACGTAAAGCTGCCTGGTTGCTATTCGCAGTTACTTAGGTAAAAGTTTGTTTGTTTGTTTGATGGTGTTTAACGCCACTTTCAGCTATATCATGGCGTCCAGTTTTTATTGGGGGAGGAAGCCGGAGTACCCGGAGAAAACCCCCGACCTGTCAATTAAGATTGGAGTCGAGTACACCCTGCCTGCAGTGAGAATCGAACCTTTAGGTAAAAGTATTGCCTGGAAGCTACCTGCAATAACTATTGAATAAAAAACTGTGTAGTAGCTAGCTGCAGTAGTTATTTATATAGAAAAAAATGTCTGTTAGCTAGCTTCACTAGCAATTCAAATACAAATATTTTTTGGTAGCTAGCTGCAGAAAATACAAATACTGCAAATTAAAGTTACTTGAAAAACTGTCAATATAAAAGCATAACATAGATGTTCAAATGTTTGAATAAAGTAGTTTATTCTGCAATCGTAATGATTAGCATTTACTGTACAGCAAATGTAATATTTGCTGTACAATGAATGCTAAAATTGTGTGCGCGTATTCTAGTGATACTGACGTCACAAACGTCGTAAATCAGAACAGAACACTATACATCGTAAGAAGTGAGGTCATGAGTACCTGAAGATTTTATTAGGCACTGCCGCATAAAGCAAAAATTTATTTGGCAGCCTTTATTGTACAGCAAATACAATTTTGCAGGATAAAATTTTTTATTTACAGGAAAATATATATGGCAGCTAGCTGTAGTAAATAAAAAATACTGTATCGCCCGGGGGTTAAGTTACAACTAAAACTGCCTGGTTGCTATAGCTAGCTGCAGTTTAAATAAAAGTATTGTCTTAGAGCTACCTGCAGTAACTATTGAAATAAATATATTGTCTGGTAGCGAACTGCAGTAAATACAACATACCACAAATTAAAGATACTTGAAAAACTGTCTGTTAGCTTGTTGCAGTATTTAATAAAAATTTCTATCTGGTAGCTAGCTGTAATAGTTATTTAAATAAAAATATTGTCTATAAAACTTACATTGTTCTCTGTCCGATAAGCAGCTACAATAGCTATGTTGATTATAACAAGGTTTTTATTATAGTTCACCAGGATGGACTGTATATACCACACTATGTGTACGTATCTGTAGCTCGTACATAATGAAACCAAAATAAAATATATAGATCTGGAATTACAAACCTGACCGTTCAAAACTTTATGTGATGTTCTTAAGAAGATTTGTTTTCTATTATTTATTCGAAGATGAAAATGCGGAATTAGAAATAACCGGGTCACCCTTAAAATTGGAGAAACTAATTCATTCTTTTTATAGGATTTTATTTTTGCTGAGGCTTTTTTAAAATACATATTATTTGGAAATAAATAAAATGTACATAAAACATTTCTTTCAATTGTTTTATGGTTTATTTCGCCAGATCTGTAGAATACCAGCTACATGGCACCATAAACGTGTATACAATAACAAATAAGCAAATGCGCAAAGTGGAACAAGAACCAGAGAAAAGCCGTGTTACCGTTTACAAAGTAATCTTCTGAAAAAGTAGTTCTTACCTTTGTTCCGATGTTGTATATCATAGGAAACAGTATAATAGGAATCAAAATAATAATAATGTACTGTCGCACTATCAGTATGTCCCTTATGAATCTCATCTTTATTATAAAACACGACATTTGTTGACATCAAATTCTACAATGTTTCACTGACAACTAATCGAATGAAAATACATAATTAGTAATTAAGACAATGCGGGATTGGCTGTGTGTAAACGAACTTTCTTTAGAGATAAATGTAATTGTATTAATCAATTTTGTTCAGTTTTTCAGTTTTGGTGTTGTTTGTTTTTCTTTTTACGGTGAAGAGGGTACGAATTTGTTTTAGAAAAACTGGCATCGAACGTGCAAGAAATGTCCTAAATTCCTACCTGTTCCCCATTACACCATAGGTGTTGGTAGAACCAACATTTTTTGGTGCACGAGAAAAATATTTTGGGCAATTTTGAATGTATTTAATATTGCTATATTGTATATTAGAAGGTATATTGGGCCTTTTTTTTCTCCAGTGTTTGTGTTAATGCACATTGTGAACAATCCAAAGATCTACCCACGTGTCACCTGACCTTGGAATAGGACAATGTTCTCTCATTGTCATGTTAAAATATTGAAAGCCTAGTGCCAGTCCATATGTGGTAAAGATGTATTCTTATATCCTGTATGCAAGTAATAAGTTAGCAATATTAAGAAACTAAAACTGATAGGTATTTTTCACAGAGTGAGGTGATATGCAGTTTAAACATTTAGGATTTATAAATTTTATTCACACTGCTGAAATTAGCTTTTATGGTCAGATGTTTTAGCTATGTTAGATCATCATATATGTAGCTTGTAAACCTATGATAAGAGATGATAATCAATATGTAACATTGATTTATAAGAACTGAATCGTTTCCTCTAAGCATATGATGTTTCTATCTTTTTGAATAATATGAAATGAAATGCTACACATATGCATGTTGCTGAAGAACATTTCTACTTTATAGAATGTTATACAAAATTTAAGTTCTTTTCTTCCCTTCAGGTGACTTCTATTATTTTCTCAGATTTTCAATTGTTTAAACAAGGTACAAGATGATGAATGGCTAGCCTTTCTGTACTGGCATAAGTGCTACATGTACTATAAACATTCACAAAAGAAATGAAAATCAATCCTACATTGCAAAGAGATATACAGATATTGTATACAATGGACAAATAGAGAAAATGGAAATCGTCAGTTGCGGTGAATTAATAGAGCAATTATCATCAACATAAACTGATTTTTGAATTACAAAATTACAAAAATATAAACTGTTCTAGGACCGTTTTTGATGACAAAATGTATACATTCCGTGTACATCGTAACTTACCTGGGAAAAAAAGAAAGTAGAATGCCTGTATGTTAAGATTTGTGTATCGATAGCGTGCAACATATGTTTTATTTGATTGTAGTGTCGGTATATAGTCCGATGATGATACAAGATAATATAAGTAGTAAGACCGGACTGTTAAGATAAAGAAGACATATCGTGATCAATATTACAATATTTGAATTATTGTATGTATTAATTTCCCTAATATTAAGAAAAATTTCAATGACATGGGGAAAACATACATCAAAAATATAAGGTTATATCTGCTATGAAACCATAGTCCAATTATTGGTACCAAGCACAAAATGACATTAAATACATTTATATATTATGTGCCTTAAGGATTTTCGCTCCGTACCAAATGTTCTGTAGACATACGATTGTTGGAATGTTATTTTACTTCACTTTTAGCGATTTTTAAGCTATTTTGTCTATATTGTCACATAAGGCCTGGGTGCCATAACCAAATTTTTTGCTGAGAGTTTTTATTCTCAATTTCACCCAATCAAATCTTTAAATTTTCTCTGTTATCATGGCAATAGGGAAAATGCTCATGCTTAACGCAAAACATTTTTTACTCAAAAAGGTTCTATTGCGCTGGGGTAAGATTTTGTTAGTAGAGGAATCCCAGGTACCGGGTGACAACCATTGACCTTAGGTAGAAAAATTAGCAAACTTTGTAAATTAAAAATGCCCGCAGTGAGACAAGCCCACAACCTCATTGTTAACAGGTGTGTAATCAACTGATTGTTTGATACACTAAAAACTGCCTGATAGTTGGCTGCAGTTAATTAAATAAAAATACTGTCTGGTAGCAACTCGCTATTATATTTACATTTATGATTAATTAAAAAGTTGTCTAGCAGCTAACTACAGTACCTTTTTAAAAATGACTGTCTAGCTGCTTGCTGCAGTAGCTATTTGATACTTGAACACAAAAAACTGTCTAGTAGCTAGCTTCTGGGGCCATTTAAATATAATAAAACTGTTTGGTAGCCAGCAGCTATTTATGTTTAAAAAAAAACTTTCTAGTATCTAGACGCAAAAACTATTTGACTATAAAAAACTGTCTAGTAGCTAGCTGCAGTAGGTATTTAACCTCAAACAGTGTCTAATAGCTAGGCGCAATAGCTATTTGAATATAAAAAAATTGCCTGGTAGATAGATGCAGTTTCTATTTAAAAAAAGTTGTCTAGCAGCTAGCTTCAGTAACTATTATAAATAGATAGAAATTAGAATTTTTAATTTCTATATTACGAGCAATTGGACTGAATTCACGACAAATCACAAAACTAACTTCGGTTTTTAATGGCAGTAAAATTCGACCTACTTAATTTATAGCAGCATAATGACAGCATGTAAACCTTTGATAAGAGATGATAATCAATATGTAACATTAATTTATAAGGACTGATCCGTTTCCTCTAAACATATGTCTTCTGAATAATATGGAATGACACATATTTATGTTGCTGAAGAACATCATACATGTAACTTAATTTATAACAGCAAAGGGACGGCTTTTAAACCTATGATGAAAGTGCTAATCACTACGTAACATTGATTAATAAGAACAAAAAAATTTCCTTTATAAGTTGGCAATACTTATCTTTTTACCAAAAATAGTTAATGACTTGCTACACATGTGCATGTTGTGGGGAAACACTCTACTTTATGTAATGTAATACAAAATTTCTGTCCTCATTTTTCATCAAAATGACTGTTCACATTGTCTAATGTTTTCATTTGTTTACGCAGGGAGAACAGGATGAAAAGCTAGCCTGTCTTTGCTGGCCTTAAGTGCTACGTGTACTATAAACATTCACAAAAGAGTTCGAAACGTTTTACAGTTGAAAGAACAAATCTTCACATCAAAATTGAGATCAATAAGATGTCAATGGGTATTACAGGACCTAAAATAATGATTTGTTTCAAAATCAATCATCCAATGCACAAAGTGAAATGCATTTAATGTATATAAGAGGGGATAGAAAGAGTTGGGAAATCTCATGCTGCATTAAATTTTATATAGCGATGATCATAAGCATAAACTGAACTTGGAATTGAACAACATACAGAAAACTTTCATAGGACGGTTTTTAATGAAAAATTTAGTGTACAGCAGATCTTAAGACCTTAAAACAAAAACTAAATTGAATGGACACATGTTGTGATTTGTGTATCGCTTACATGCAACGTATTGTTTCTGATTCTAAGGTCCATTAATAACAAAACTACAAGTAGTCAGACACATCATGATTAATGATAAAATAATTAAATTATTTGTATGGATTGTTATAATATTCAAGAAAACTATTTACGTGACATGAGAGAAAAGGTACAACAAAACATTAGCTTATTTTAGCTATGAAACCATAGACTAATTGTCAATACAAAGCAAAAATGTCATCAAATACTTTTTTATACATGCATGTACCTTAACGATTATCAGCTCCAAAACCAAATGTACGGTGGAAATAAGATTTTTGAATGTGAATTTACGCCACTTTCAGCAACTTTTCAGCTATGGTGTCTATATTATCATATGAGTTTTCATTTGTGGAGGAATCCTGAGTACCTGGTGAAAAAACCCGACTTACGGTAGGAAAACTAGCAATCCTTTAATTAAAAAATGGACTGGAGCACATTCAACCCGCAGTCCTCAGTGTTGACATGCTTGTTATCAACAGATTAGTTGTTTGATTGGTGTTCAACACCGCGCTTTCAGCAAGTTGCAGCTACGTCATTATACATGTATCATTTTTCTTTGGCGATCAGCAAGAGTATAAAAAATCCCGCTCTATTAAGATTGGAGTCTAGCACACATGCTTTCAGTGAAAATGAAACACAACATCAGTGTTTACAGGCACGTTATCAATAGTAGATGAGTAGTTACTTTAACCCCTTGGCTTACAAGGCCTCCGTAATAAATATAAGACAAATATCTATTTTTATTTGGACCATCCATTCAAACTCCTTAGATGTAAGAAGCAGACGTCACAAGGAGGCTCCAGACAGTTGATTTATGGTTGAATAGCAATATTTGTCCATTGTTGGTTAATTCACAAGTAGGATGACTTGCCTTTTTAAATATACTTATTTTTACCTGTACTACTTGAAAGTAACTTCTGTCAAGTCAAGCTCCAATTACATATATCTTAATATAATTTTGAAACTCACCCACTTTTACCAATTTCACTAAAGCGAGAAATATTTGAAACATCCCTACAGATAGCTACAATAACATAGCTCCTAATTTTGTTTTGGACGGAGATACAAAGAGGTCCCATTACTCGTAATGGAGCAAAAACACTCTTGGGATTTATACATATTTTCCGCTATTACACTGCTATTTTGATTTAATTTATATTTTTTCCTTTCTCCGCCGTTCAGTTGAGATTTCTACAATGTCTAATTAAATAATTTTAACACTTGTTCGTAATCATGGCATTGTTGGCAAAATTGACATTGTGGAGTGTAGTATCAGTATAAATTGGAACCGAGGTAATGCAAAAATATCCGGAAAAACTTTGATCCGGATAAATATTTTACCAAATCGATTAAGAAATTATGCACATTTTAACAACAATGCCATGATAAATAATAAAGTGTAAAACTAACGAATTAGGTGTTGTAGAAATATCAGTTAAACTTCAAAGACATTAAAACGTATGTAGCAATTTAGGGAAACAGTTTAATAGCTTATTATATGCATAAAACCACAGGATGTGAATCGCGCCCCGCTTGCTCCATTACGAGTAACGTGACCTCTTTGTAGCTCCGTCCAAAAAAAGGAGCTACAATATTGTAGCTACCCTACAGAATATCGCCCGTGATGAAATCGTATTGAGTTGTAACAGTGCACCAAGTTTCATGACGATGTGAAATAATCTTGCTAAAAAATTTATGAAAATTTAAAAAGCCGTTTGTTTTGAGAACAAATGAGAAGGTCTTTCCCACTGTCCCTCTAAAGTCAGAAATATATGTGATGCTATGGGATTTCTGTATGGCTAAGCACAAATTGTAAATTCCAGTCATACAATTTAGTAATTTGAGTAAAGAAAGTAGTCCCGAGCCAAACATATATGGTTGCTAAGAACTTGCATGCTCGTTGCTAGGGACGAAATGCCACTTCCGGTCATGAAGTGACTTTTTTCAGTAAAGTGCATCATTCTGATTTTAAAAATATATATAGTTGCTAAGGACGTTTATAAAAATTACCTGTTGCTATGGCATGACCTTGACCTATGACCTTTGACCTTTGGTTCAAATTTAAGCCTTTTTTTCTACTGATAACGTTAAACCTATATGTTTACTATACAACCTTAATTGAAAAGTTTTGAGAGTTTATTTGCATGAGGGTTGGAGTATTGTCCAGGTTCTCAAAAATAACTGGACATCATGCTATTGCTGAAAGAAGCAACATTAAATAAACTCAAATTGGACTGAACCTATATTTAAATGAACTCGAATAAACTCGCATCCTGAACAATATTTTTTGTGAAATGAATAGGATGTACCAACAGTCTGTTTACCATTGGAAATTATAACGCTACTTGGTCCAGTGCAAGAATGTCAATAATTGAATCGATTTCAAATGTAATGTTTATTTAGTCATAGTTGTAAGTTAACAAAACAAGAGAAGAAAGTATTGCTATGCTAAAACTTATTGCATACGAAATAAACACCTCGCAAGAAGTTCAGCAATACCCTATATTTTCTAGGGGTTTATTTTAAGATTTTATATATTTTAAGATTTTTTTAAAGAAATGACAATTTATTGAACATTAATAACAAATGAAACATACAAACAACATGCTAACAGTCGCTTTACTTATTGTTTGATGAAAAAATTTCAAAGATATAACGATATAAAAAACAGTGCAAATATAACTCTTATTAGTAAAAAAAATAAGTTTAATTGCATACATTATTTCATGAACTTAAAGTAAACACATCATCATAGTTCAACTTTCAGGGAAAGAAAAGTCACTTTGAAATGTGTTAAACGCAAAAATACTCATAAAGTCGTGTAACCACCTCGCTTCTGGTACAGTTCATTAACTCTCCTCCTCATCTCATGCTTTTGACTAAACGACGATATGTAGCATATGGTAAATTCTGCCATTCATTTTGAATGGCAACACATAGTTCTTTGACATAAAGTCATCTCATGATTTTGACTAAACGACGATATGTAGCATATGGTAAATTCTGCCATTCATTTTGAATGGCAACACATAGTTCTTGGACATAAAGTCGTGTAACCACCACGCTTCTGGTACAGTTTATTAACTCTCCTCCTCATCTCATGCTTTTGACTAAACGACGATATGTAGCATATGGTAAATTCTGCCATTCATTTTGAATGGCAACACATAGTTCTTGGACATTTTGACAAGCAGGTGCTCTGTTATTGATTTTACGGCCAATGATATCCCACAAATCTTCAATTGGATTCATATCGGGTGACATGGATGGCCATGAAAGAGGCTCAATATTTTCCCGTTCGACAACATCACGCACAATTGCAGCTTAGTGAGGTCTTGTGTTGTCATCCATAAAAATGGGTCTGTTACAAAGTGAATGATTGTCAAAATGTGGCACAATAATAGCGTTAATAACGTCATTTCAATATTTCTGCCCTGTCATTGTCCAATCAACCACATACAGACTCAGTTTACAGTAACACCACCAACGCCCAACGCTGTAGTGCCTAGTAGGATGTTGTTCTGGTTGTAAGCAGTGTCTCGTTGTCTCCAAACACGCATGCTCCCATCAATATGACGAAGAAGGAATCTGCTTTCGTCGGCCCAGTGTACTCGTCGCCAGCTTCGAATATTCCAATGGCGGTGATATCGCGCCCACTCTAAACGTGCTGCTTAGCGATGTCTCTGTACCAGCAGTGGACGTTTCAAGGGACGACGAGCTCTCAGCCTTGCATTATTTAGGAGCCTGTAAACGGTTGGCGTTTGGCTAAATGAACGAGTGCTCTCTCCTCGTTTTCTGATGTTTTTGGTGGTAAACCTGACCTAGGACGTTCCTGGATAGTTCCATCATCTCGATGACGTTTCAGTTTCCGCGATACAATACTTAATTAAATACCAAAGTGTTGTGCTATCTGACGTATTTTCTGTCCGCTATTACACATTCTAACAATCTGCTTCACTTAATTTCCGTCTAGGCCTTGTTAATGATGAAGTCAAAAAAGACCAGAAGATAATCTCTAAATCGTTAAGGAAAACAAGGCTTTTAGGCGTGCTCGACTACCGTATCACACAATTGTTTTGCTTTTTTAAAGATTTACCTGAAGAGTTAATTAAAGTAAATTTCCCATGGTCGAATGATGGCTTTAGTACGTAAATAACACAAAGTTTATATTCATTAAGATTTAAGCCTGTGACTCCTCATCACAACTCTTATCTTTAAGTGCTTGAGCCCTTGTAGCTACATTAATTTGCTGCCGATTCATCACATCCATACCCAATAGTTTATCTGCCATAAGGTCAGGAACTAGACCAACCTGTACATGGCCACTATAATATGGTGTCTCCAGATGAACAACGTGTAGCTTAGCCTCAAACGTCTGATCTATAGCTGCAACAGAGTTGTTCTCTGTCCGTCCAAGACACGACTTGAATCTGCTTTCGTCGGCCCAGTGTAATCGTCGCCAGCTTCGGATATTCCAATGGCGGTAATACCGCACCCACTCTAAACGTGCTGCGTAGCGATGTCTCTGTACCAGCAGTGGACGTTTCAAGGGACGACGAGCTCTCAGCCATGCATTATTTAGGCGCCTGTAAACGGTTGGCGTTTGGCTAAATGAACGAGTGCTCTCTCCTCCCTTTTAGATGTTTTTGGTGGTAAACCTGACCTAGGACGTTCCTGGATAGTTTCGTCATCTCGATGACGTTTCAGTTTCCGGGATACAATACTAAATTAAATACCAAAGTGTTGTGCTATCTGACGTAACTTCTGTCCGCTATAACACATTCCAACAATCTGCTTCACTTAATTTCCGTCTAGGCCTTGTTAATGATGAAATCAAAAAAGACCAGAAGATGATCTCTAAATCGTTAAGGAAAACAAGGCTTTTAGGCGTGCTCGACTACCGTATCACAAACTTGTTTTGCTTTTTAAAGATTTACCTGAAGAGTTAATTAAAGTAAATTTCCCGTGGTCGAATGATGGCTTTAGTACGTAAATAACACAAAGTTTATATTCATTAAGATTTAAGCCTGTGACTCCTCATCACAACTCTTATTTTTAAGTGCTTGAGCCCTTGTAACTACATTAATTTGCTGCCGATTCATCACATCCATACCCAATAGTTTATCTGCCATAAGGTCAGGAACTAGACCAACCTGTACATGGCCACTATAATATGGTGTATCCAGATGAACAACGTGTAGCTTAGCCTCAAACGGCTGATCTATAGCTGCAACAGAGTTGTTCTCTGTCCGTCCAAGACACAACTTGAATCTGCTTTCGTCGGCCCAGTGTACTCGTCGCCAGCTTCGAATATTCCAGTGGCGGTAATACCGCAACCACTCTATACGTGCTGCTTAGCGATGTCTCTATACCAGCAGTGGACGTTTCAAGGGACGACGAGCTCTCAGCCTTGCATTATTTAGGCGCCTGAAAACGGTTGGCGTTTGGCTAAATGAACGAGTGCTCTCGTCTCCCTTTTAGATGTTTTTGGTGGAAAACCTGACCTAGGACGTTCCTGGATAGTTCCATCATCTCGATGACGTTTCAGTTTCCGGGATACAATACTAAAGTAAATACCAAAGTGTTGTTCTATCTGACGTAACTTCTGTCCGCTATTTCACATTCCAACAATCTGCTTCACTTAATTTCTGTCTAGGTATTGTTAATGATGAAGTCAAAAAAAGACCAGATGATCTCTAAATCGTTAAGGAAAACAAGGCTTTTAGGCGTGCTCGACTACCGTATCACAAACTTGTTTTGCTTTTTTAAAGATTTACCTGAAGAGTTAATTAGGGTAAATTTCCCGTGGTCGAATGATGGCTTTAGTACGTAAATAACACAAAGTTTATATTCATTAAGATTTAAGCCTGTGACTCCTCATCACAACTCTTATCTTTAAGTGCTTGAGCCCTTGTAACTACATTAATTTGCTGCCGATTCATCACATCCATACCCAATAGTTTATCTGCCATAAGGTCAGGAACTAGACCAACCTGTACATGGCCACCAGATGAACAACGTGTAGCTTAGCCTCAAACGGCTGATCTATAGCTGCAACAGAGTTGTTCTCTGTCAGTCCAAGACACAACTTGAATCTACTAAATTTTCACACAATTAAGTAACCGAAACACCCGTGTCCTTTACAAACGACACTTCTCGCTGATTTACTTTTCCTGGAATATGAATGAATTCCTACCTGGACACTTGTTAGCAAAATGTCCCAGCTTACTACACTTGTAACATTTGATATTTTCCATCTTAAATTTTGCAAATTCACTTTTCCTATTCCCGGAATTATGAAGTGGTTTTCTAGGTGTTTCCTGATAACTCGATTTCGGTGAGATGTAATCATCAGCTGCTTCCAAAACAGACGAACTTCCTTTATTTCGGCGAATCCACTGGGCTTGAGATGGAGCGTCTTATGAAAATATTCCTCTTTGAAGAACTTAATTGGATCTTTCCCTTTTTTACATCTCTCTAGACACTGCTCAATTCGTGACAATAATCCGCGCTATGTTTCATTGTTCTCTTTCCTCACGTTACATAATTCCAAAAAGTATTCATGCGGACGTTTACAGTAACGGTCAATCAATGGTCATTTCAACTGGTCATATGAAGTTGATGCTTGGGATGACACTTGTCTTGCTTCTCCGGTTAACAAAGTTCTCAGTTGTAAAATTTTAATTTCATTTGTCCACTTAGCATCAAATTCAGACAAAAATGTTAAAATATCATCGCTCATTGGATTAAATTATTGAATGGAAGAGAATTATTTTGTTCCTTAGTTGATCCTAATTGTCTTGACAGTTCATGTCGTTTCCGTTCTACGGCTAACTTTTCTATTTCTACTCTAAGTTTTTCTCATTAGAGTGCAATCTTTTCTCTCTCTAATTCCATTTCCAATTTTAGTGTGTCGACATTCTTTTTACGAACTGTCTTTTTGGGTGGATCTTTCGGCCTTACAAAAGTTTCCTCATCTTCAGAATCTTCTTCATATTGTGGATCCTAATCCTCAGTAAAGTTAATAAGTTGTTCTGCTGCCCCTCTCTTCCCTTTACGTTTTGCATGGAGTCCTCAGCTTGCATTTCCAACATCACAACAGTTTTATTCACGGACATTATTTATACTATTTCTAATTGGATACAGGAATTATATTTCCGCAATTGTCCTGAAATAATGCTGTATAAATATCACTATCCCACCGCTGCCACCAGAAATGTTACACTCAAATTTTTTGCTTAGAGCTATTAATGAATAAAGTCCACATTTCTGACAGATTTTAATATTTCCATGGATCAGTGTAACATTTAAAATAAAACAAAATAAACATGTGAACGCAACTGCAAATAAGCAAGGACTGAAAAGTGTGGGAAGTCAACATTATTTTCTATCAAGTTACAAAGACATAAAATATTTCGGTATTTCGAAGTCTATAAATCTGTTATCTCTTTGTGTCAAACTTCCTTCAGCTGTAATCTGGTTTCTGAGTTCATCGTCACATTGTCTACAATTAGGAATTTCAACACCACAGGAGATTCTAAAGTAGTAAACTGTCTGATATTGTAAAACAATTGCAGAGTTCAGCAGAGGTTATCATCACTATACATTATAGTTCCATTCATAACAACACACACGTTTATTAATTAAAATAAATGGATAAAATGAATGATTAAAAGTAGTGTCAAAATTTTACTTCTAACATAGATCAACCATAATTTTATGGTATGTAATTCACAACTCCCCGTTTTCGTTGCCAAGATCTACTGAACATTATCTTTCAAAACTGTGTAGCTTCTGTAATACATTTACTATTCTTAAAATTAGTATATACTGGGTAGTCCTTTTCCTTCTAGCGCACAACATTTTTGATGATCGAACTAGGGAAAACACATGTGGACAAAAAAATCACCAGTATGGGGGATGATACAATATATGTACAAAGAGCGATAACTCACAGAAAACTCATTGTTGAAAAAAATGACTCTAAAAAAATTGAAAAAACAGCTCACTTTCAAGCACTTCTTGAAAATAAACACAATTTATGCTTTGTCCTAATCGGTGCAATACAATTACAAATATTTATTTGCAGGATGCAATGATGGGAAATTTTTGTACACGTCATTACTTAATAATTTCGAAGAATATAACTCCGAATTAATGGGTGAGTATACTCTAGTCAAATAAGGTTACTTTGTACTATAAGAAACTCAACTGCTTTGAAGCTTAAGATTCGAAAATCGTCTTATGTTAATTCGAGTTCAATGTGTTTTTGTTTATCATTTCCATGACTTTTACCTAGTTTGCATGGTATATTATAATTGTTCGTTTCTGCTTGTATGCCTTTACTTGAAAGATATCCACGTGGATGTAATACTACACCTACTAGTCTGATATTTGTATCCAAACACGAAGTTGTATACAGAATAAGTTGTATGCAAATTTACGTAAAGTTAAAGATAATATACACGATAATTTTCTAATTGAGACATATACAATGAGTTTAAAGCTTAACGACGTAGAAGTGCAACAGTAAAATTAAATATGATTGTACCTTTATTGTTATAATTTTTGAACATTTAATTCTTTTATGTAGTTGAATTGAATAGTATGTCAAGACCTCAAACTAGAACCAAGAAAAATTCAAAGAAAGCAACAAACAAACCAAGCAAAAGTAGGAATGAATCACCACATAAGCGACCAGGCAGCAGTGAGAAAAAGAAGAAATAGTTTTGTACTCTTTCATACTTATATACTTTCTTTTAAAGAAATGCATACAAGCCATTACATACAATGTGTATTTAGTCTTGTTTCAAAATATTTGTCATTGTATAAGCTTCCAGTCAAAGAGACGGGGGTTGGGGGGGGGGGGGGGGTATTTTCGCTTGAATTTGAGATCAAAGTTTACTTATGTCGTTATTACATAAAGGAATATGACTGTTAGTGCCTAGTCCTTCTTATGCCCGGGGACACATAGGGCACGGGCTAGGTCTTTCCATCTGTCTTTAAAATGCTGGTCTATTTCTACTGAGTGGTTTTCTAACTACACGTTCAATCCAATGCCATATAATTCTTGCCAAGATTGTCAAGATTGTTTACTAGGAAAGCTGACTTGCTAAATTTATTCCCGGGAATTCAAGGTATGACACATAATTTCGCCTCCCCCACTCTCATCTTTTATTAACAACTGTGTTAATTATCATAGGATTTGGGACAGAACTATAAATAACAAATCGTGTCAATACCATATTCACTTGTGTTATGAAAGTCGATTAAGCTCATTTTGGTAGACTAAACTAAAAAAAAAATTCGCGCAACAACGCGGAAAATATCGCGTAATAATTTGTTGCGCAGAACTTTTTTTCACAACGCGTAACTATAACTTTAAAGTTAGATAGGTATCTGAGTTTCTGTTTTTTTTAAAATGAAGTATAACACCGAAAAACTTATACAGCTTTATTTTGAGCTTGGACTTGTGATCACAGAGATTTTAAGTTTTCTAGCAATTTTGCAAAAAAATAACGATTGACGAGAAGAAAGGTTTATTCGGATGTTTGGGCTGTTGCTTTGTTTATTTTTAACCTTTCTCGAATCATTTTATCCTTTACTTCATCTGACAAAATGCTACAAAGGAACGTATAAAAAATCCTTTTCCTTGTCCATTTTGGTAAAAATTATTGAAAATAAATATAAACATTCATTATATAGTATTTTTTGCGTTATTACGTGATATTAAGTTTCGCGTTATATGCGAGAGTTTTGCTATATTACTTGAAAGTTACGCGATGTTACGCGAAATTTTTTTGTAGTCTACTAAAATGAGCCTAGTGTGCTTTCGTACTTGTGTATATAAAGCAAACCACCTAATAAAAAGTTACAATTAAATTAATTAACTTTTAAAATTGGGCACACGCCATCATCTAACGTTTACCAGGTTATATCAGTCATTGCTGCAGACGGCATTTATAGATGTTTAAAAAAGTTTCCGTTGATCTTATATTCTTGTCTTCATGGGTTTAACCTTGAACTAAGATCATATTAATTCCATGACATATTTGTTAGGTACTTCCTAGCATATTTTGTATTGTTATAAGATGTATATCAATTGTTAGTTTTATTTTGTCTTATTATTTTACAATAAAATGGTTTTAACGATATTTTTTAAAATTTGTAATATATTTCAAGAGAAAAGAAATCATTTTTGCGGTCATGCATATCAACACGTTTTGTAAACTGCCAAAAAGAAGTTTCGTTGGAAGAAGACATAACATCCACACGAATGGAACAGACAATGAAGTGATTGGTTGCTGTTTAATGTCATCTCTGGCACTATAATGCGAACTTATCAGTACATACCTAAAGCGATCGGCCGTATCAAAACACTAAATGCATCAGAAACATATTGCGGAAATATAATTCCCGATGCAATATAAGACAGCATTTAACAAATAGTCTACCTTTTTTTTAACTGCCTGAGTTAGGAAGTTGGGTATATTATAAATGGTGTGAGTTTACTGCATAACGAAAGATTTTAAAACCAATTGTTTTTACGGTCTCATTGTATTAGACGTAGTACAACATAACCAAACATGGAATTAATATGGTAAAGGTAAAACTTTAGATATAAAAATTGTCATTGACACAAATAACATAATCTTTCTGCCATTTCTATCAATTTTAATTTTACCAAATATATTGTCATACTAGGCCAAACTTTGTGCGTTCATAATTTTTTAGAGGCTGTCAACGTCGTCTTTTTGCTTATTCAGACCTTCCCAACACTGACATTTTAAATCGTATTTTATTATTTACAAGTTAAATTACTCGGGTTATTGGAAATAGTTTGAGTTATTGATACGCATTCTCGATCAACTATGGATAAAATATATTGTTGTCTACCATTCGTTTGAAATCATAAGAGGAAAATGTCGGTACGCTGAAAGATTAGTCTTCAACAGGGCTGAGAAAATTAACATGAGTGTACATGTAGCAACCGCACTTCTAGGTAGTCTAGTTGTCTTGATTATGAATTAAATGTTTCTCTTAGACACGCATGCATCTAAGTTACCTTTAATATTTTTTAACCAAATCCAGGTATTTTCCATGCTTTCAGAATTTTCTGCCAGGAACTTTTAACATCTTTATAACATTCATTATAGATCCTGAAACTGTGACCATACTGAGAGGGTTCCCAGTGCTCGCCCAACAGAGCTGTTGGGATGGCGGATAGGAGATGCCGTCTCGTTGGCTGTCAGGTCATAATATGGAAAGCCTAACCGCGGCCCACAGTAGGAACGTGTTTGTAGTATGCCACGCTCCTTGCACGATAGTCCCACTTTGTAGATGTCGATAAGAGTATGCTCGTAGCTACAAAAGGCTAAATTTTCGCCCCTACCCATACTCTATACTTTTTCAGTAGCATTCCAAATGTCTGCCCTTTGTCCGTCTTTCCAGAATTGATTTATTGTTTGTTAACTTATTCTCAACCCGCAATAAGATGAAATACTGCTTTCTGTATTTAAAGCAAACATCCAATCATCCAATCAATCAATAAATCAAAACATAGATCCTGAACTATCACATTTCATTCAACGAAAATATTTATGTATAAAAATGTTAAGGTGATTTTTGCCTTTGTTTGACATCATGTTAGAACCAGTGAGGCGGTCAACATGGCTGTTTATGCAACTGATCATCAGCTGGTAAACTGTTTACAGTCCGTAGTGCTGACCTTCTCAGAGGATTTTCATTGGATAGAGATTGGAAAGATACTGTACTATTGACTGGCTAGGATAACTTGCTTTGACTAGTGATGAGAGCGGTAAAAAAAGGAAATAAACACCTACAAATAAAAGGACACCTCAAGTCTTGACAGCAAAAGCGTGAAGATCTGTGTCAACAAATGACTTTGAAGCTAAAGAATGTTTTTTGTAATGTTGTTTTACGTCACCCTTAGCAATTTTTCAGCTATATCATGGCGTCCAGTTATTATTGGCGGAGGAAGCCACAGTACCCGGAGAAAACCCCAGAACGGTAGGAAAACTGGCAATCCTTGTTAATTAAGATTGGAGTCGAGAGCACCCTGCCCACAATGGAACTCGAACCCGCAATCTCAGTATTGACAAACCACGTGTTTGATAGTAGACTACCTAAGTTAACCACTTACATATAGTCCATGCAGCTAAACAAAACATTGAAGAAAATATAATAGTTATAGACTGGGTAATTACAGTATATTACGGGCTGATAAGGACCGTTTATCTTTTACCAGCCCAGGTCGTATCGGGGTCATTCTGCAATCCGATTCTGCCTTTCACACAAGTTATTTTACTGACGAAAAAGTTCAAAAGTATAACATAACATTAAATAACATAACATATCATAAAATATCTTTTATTTCCAAATCGGGAGCCCACTGGGAGCAACGAGAGTTGTACAAAAAAGAGGAAATACAGTATATACAAAACAAAATATACTGTTTTTGCATGTACCAGTAATTTTTTTTACTGTGTATTGATTATAGTGGGTTTGTTAATTCTTCTGTTAATATTTGGCTGGTTTTCACATTTTTTGGTACTTGGCGTTATCATATATGCAGTCATGCATTTTGTGTGGTACATTGAAATTCAAGAAATCTTTTCCATTGGGTTGTTTCACACTTCATACTCCGGGCAATAACGGTGGATTAGTCAAACACTTTTTGTTAAAATAACAAGTCTAAAATTTATTCCTAGAAACATTCACTGTATGCAGAATACAGACTGTAAAAAACAAACTGTATGTTATACATAAAACGAAATGGGTTGTTACATCATTGATATAAACTAATAGCTAATATTATTATTGTTTTCCCGAGGAATGATCTATTCAAGAGATCATTTGCTAAAGAACGTGTCTTGTTTAAGATCGACTGTCAAAAAAAATAACACAAAATCGGATATAATATTGATAATGATTTCATATCAATAATGTATTATTCCATTCCATTGGATAATTTGCAGTCTGTATTTTAAGCTACAGTTAATGTGTTTAAGAATAAAAGACTCAGCAGGGCTGTATCAGTAAACGGGCTGTATCCAATCTACTGTTACAGCCCTAAGTTTGATACAGCCATGGCTGTAACGGTGATACAGCCCGATCAAAAAAGATGATCTGATTTTCCACTTTTCATGTGCCACAAATAAATGTAAATAGTTTGCTAATTACATGTACCAACCAGAATGTAAAACCTGTAAAATATCAACAGAACATATTATTTAACACACATGCTAAACAATTACAGGTAAACAAAGTTCATTTTGTTTTGTATAATATTGAACTTGATTGTTTTTTAATGTTTTCAATGAAATAAAAGTAATAGTAACTTGTGTGTATGGCCGTATCAAAACTACGGACTTCTGAAAGACCTGATACGGACCGTTTATCTTGTTACAGCCCTCGCATTTGGCTCGGGCTGTAACAAGATAAACGGTCCGTATCGGGTCCTTCATGAGTCCGTAATTCTGGATACGGCCCTACACACAAGTTACTATTACAAAATCACTGTATTATAATATCACAGACAGTCATTTTGTTTTAAAAAATAATGTTTGTTATATTTAGATCATGATACATTTTCGAATTGTGACCTTTGAACTAAATGACGCTAACACGTGGTAACGACGGCTGGCTGAAGAAAACCTTTCATTCTGTAGGATAAATAGTTGAAAATTTTGCGTCCGTTCATGTGCATTTCGTAATTATTATTCCAACATATTGGTGTTTTAAATCAATTAGTGATAGTCATAATTAAAATGTTTGAAAAAGATTGCTCTGCCACCGAGTGCCATTAAAAATTGATATATGCAATACTTTCATGATTAAACCACACGCCGCCTAATAAAATTAGAATTCTATATGCTTTCTTGGCCATCTTCAGTGTAAACAACCCTAAATTTGTTAAGGAGCCATGGTGGCCGAATGGTTAAGGTAGTTCGTCTACTGTTGATCTGTCAACACTGAGGTTGCGGATTCGAGTCTTACTGCGGGCAGGGTGCACTCGACTCTTATCTTAATTGACAAGTATTGCAGTTTTTCTACTTAAGGTGGGGGTTTCCCTTGGGTACTCCGGCTTCCTCCCCCAATAAAAACTGGACGCCATGATAAGCTGAAAAGTTGCAGAAAGTGGCGTTGAACAATATTAAAAAAAAACAAACAAACAATTCAATTTATTGATGCATTAAACCTAGGGGCAGTCTATACTAACTGTAGCTTAACCCAAATATTCTTGATATGATTGTTTTTGAATCGTGAATTTTTTTAGCATACCGATGATCATAAAGCAAGGTATTTAGGTCATATTTGGAATTGCTAGCATTCATACACCGCTATACATGATTTTACGAGATACATCGTAAACATCTGGGTGCCGTTTCATAAAGCTATCGTTAATTAACGTGCTCGTTATCCCATGCAATTTAAATGAGATAACGTGCACGTTAAGCTAACGATCGCTTTATGCAACGGCAGTCCATAGATTTAAGAGTAAAATTCACTTATGGTTTCTTTACAATTATTTATTGTGACCTCAATCACCAATACAGTTATACAGATCTCCCCTATCCATTTTTTTGTTTGTCAAATAGCCTTCCTGTGTACAGAAAACACATTTAAAAAGCTTCGACATTTTATGTTCCTTTAGTTCAACATGATTCGTATTAAAACATCTTAAATAAAATATCTCAACAAAGAATATTTTGAATTAATGAAAAAGCTAGAGAGAGAGAGAGAGAGAGAGAATTTGGCCCAGGGGTCTAGACCGCTGGATTTCTGAACCATCAGAAATACAGGGTTACTATCAAACTTTTATATATATGTCTACAAGTTAAGCAGAACACTGTTAGAATTAGATTTTTAACACTGTCAAATTTTTGGTTTACCCTCAGCGAGATTCGAACTCACACCGTTGTGACACTGTGGCACCAATTCGCCTGCACTATGTCCAGGCGAATTGCACTATGTCCACTATGAAAATATAGGTTCATTAAGCTATATATCTATACTAAAGTATGAATGCCATTTTTAATCATCAGGTGCCCGTTTCCGATGACTGATAATGCCGTGAAACGATGAAATTCATATCAAAGACAAATACTCTCTCATGACGAATTAAAATATATAGTTCGTTTATTTTTCCATATATAAGTTATAGCCAGACAATTAACCTAAGAGCTACTCTTAGATAAATATGCGTCCTTATAAGTGTTTTTTCCCGCTTTGGTTTTATTGTCGCTACATTCGAGGTAAAAGTTGGAAAAGACAGAGTTATTCATCTTTGTCCATTTCACACATGTCTGTCTTGGAATAACAAAAAGTATACTTGGTAAGAACGTCACTTACATAGTTGTCATTGTGTAATGTCCGTAAACTCGTCTTTCAAATATTCAACAAAAGAACAAAAATATTGTTTGGCGAGGAGTACTAGAAAGAAAAATAGCTTGCAGAGGCAGCTGTTCCAGCAGAACAATCACCGACATCTAAGAAATGGGAAATTATAGCCTTCTTTCGACAAACAAAGTCTTGAAAGCGGGAAATGGGAAATATCAAGAGAAACCCTAAATCACCAACTTGACAAAATTGAGGATGTTCTGTCACACGTTTTGTGTTTCATTTGTTGTAAATAGTTATATAGACATTTTCTTCATCACCTTGAAATCATCAATGATGGATTGATTTCGTTTCCTATACTTGTTTGGACATTCGAAACTTCAGTGGATTTTCATTTCTTCAATTATAGGTTCGTAATATTCTTAATCGTGTCACTCCCCTGCGCCATTTAAAACGAAGGACAAATGAAACTTTCACCGTGATTTGTGGCAATCCACAGCTTGAGTACTACATAAATATAACAATCAGTGTTTTTAATTGATGATCTAACATATTTTCTACCGCAAAGTGAATTTATTCCGTTTGGATCTAATGTAAATTTAGCCGGACTTGGGAAATGAAAATTGCAAGAGACGAAGGGAATTTCCTGTTTATTTAGAGACAACGTTTAGACTTTGTAACCTTCCATACATTGTGTTTACATGAATGTTTAATTTTAAAATGCTTAATTGCGATCCTCTTGACTGTTTTCTCTATGAACTTTAACGTTTTTCCCTATACTTTGTAATCTTATTGTATCCCCCTTTTTCTTTCAGTATTTTACAACCAGTTTACCAGTGTTGTACTTTACTGCAAGAACGCACGCTCGCACGCACACATATACACACAATACATCTGACTGTCTGTTACTGCTTAAAATAAACGTCAACCTTAGACTTGTTATTTTTCCAAGGCCCAACAACTTGTCAGCGGTTAATCTATCCGGGAGAGCCGGAATAGTAAAATAGCTCCGTACAACGCCAGTCACAGAAGTGTCACCGTAGTTTACGCCAGGAGACGTCATCAGAAGACCAGTAAAGACATAGAAGACCGTGAATAAAAGTGTCTTACACGTACAAAATCACGTACACAGTTAGTTTCAAGTCACATAGCACTTTGAAACGTTATTTTGTACAAACCTAGCTAAAAGTAAAACAGATAGCAGGGTCCAATCCCACCTTCGAGATTTTCTCGCAACAAGGTAGTAATTGCGACACGATGAGTGACGCAGACGACAATTTCGCCACACAGCCAACTTGGTACAACCAACACTCGGATGTACGATCCGACTTAACAGAGAAAAGAGTTAGAACTCTAAACGAAAAAGGCATGATCGTCTACATTGAAAGACGCGAGAAATATTCTCAAGATATAGAGCTGTTATGGAGCATGTTGAATGCCCTATTAGAGGAGGTTGATAACCCTCCAGACAATGTGCGAGGTTGCCTCGCTTTACAAGAAAAGATAGCCCAGACCGCTAGTCGATACGAACGTCAAGTCGACGAATGAAATTTATGAAAGACACTAGGGCAGAGAAAAGCAACCGAGACCTCCAGGCTTTCACTACCTTAGCTGATATTAGACAGCAAACATTAAACGCAGCAATGTCAAACCTACGGGAAGCCACCAAAGCATTTGGTCCCGCATCACCAGCAATGCATCAGCCGCAAGGGCAACACACGATAAATCAACAGAGTAACGTTGAGCTAGAAAGACCAAATGGATCCGTAAAACAAGAACGGTAGTACTCATGCTATGGACGAAAATCCAGCCGACGTCGGGACAAACGCATATCCGACACACACCGATAACACAAGAAAAGTCACGATTTTCGAACCGCCTGCTACAACAACACCATCTAGGCAATTAAGACCACCATCTATGGCATCGACACCCTTCCGACGGGAGACCGACGACGTCGACATCACTTACAATACTTATGGCCTCAACCGGGATGCTCTCGTATTTGTGCCATCCGTTCAACATCGACATCCCTTACCGACAATGTCGGTTGCGACGCAGGAAAACCATTTCGACAAAAAGGACTCAACGTCCGACGAATTGACTAAGTTCCTACTGAGAAAAGACCTGCTACTCTCCCGTCTTACCCATTTCGACGACAAAGCAGAGTCATACGCCGTGTGGAAAGCCGAATTCAAGGGTGTCGTGGACGAGTTAAAATATCAAATTCCGAAGAACTAATTCTTCTTAAGAAATGGCTCGGGAATAAGTCGTCGCAATACGCCAAAAACATTAAGGAATGGAAAGCGACAATCCGACAAGAGGTCTGAAGTGTCTTTGGGAGCGCCTAGACGAACGCTATGGTGCGTTACAATTAACAGAGCACGCACTGAGGCAAAATTAGAAAATTTCCCTAAATTGACAAACAAAAACACCGACTGCCTGTATGACTTGTATGATCTTGTCTCCCACATCCAATGCCTGAAACGATACCCAAACTTTCGAGATCTGCTAGGGTATTTCGACACGTCATCAGGACAATTGCCTGTAGTTGCCAAGTTGCCATTTGGACTCCAGGAAAAGTGGACTACGAAAGCCTCAAAATACATGAGGCAACATCAAGTACTTTTTGCGCCATTTTCGGAATTATCGGATTTTATCCGGGAAATAGCAAAAATCAGAAACAATCCTTGTTTCAATTATGATTCCAGTAGTCAGCCAACCACTTAGCCACATTCCCAGGCCGGAAAAGGGAAGATTAGCGCTTACAAGACGTCTACAGACCAACGAATGGACCATGGCTCCGCAGACATATCCACCGACAAGCTCAGTAAAGAAAATAGCAGAGCGATCAACCTAAAGGAGCGTTGCATCATACACAAAGGAAAAATACTCGTTAAATGAGTGTAACGGCTTCAGGGCAAAACCGATCGAAGAGCGCATTAAATTGCTAAAGGAACACAGCGTATGCTTCAAATGCTGTGAATCCGACTCGCACACTAAGGCCAATTGTAAGGAAAGAGTCGTTTGCAAGGAATGTGAAAGCAAACGTCATCCGACAGCTCTTCACATCTTCAACGCCGACCAGCGACAAGGGAGTTTTACTCGTAAATCCTAACAAAATAATGGCGGGGAGCGAACAGCTCCAAAGACAAACACCGTTAATGACACCGTACAGGTCACATGTACCGAAGTATGCGGTCCAATTTACAACGGCAAATCATGTGCAAAGATTTTTCCAGTATACGTGTTTCACAAAGACGATAGATCCACCGTACATCGCATCTACGCAATAATTGACGACCAAAGTAGTCATACATTGGCTACAACAGAATTCTTTGATATGATCAACGTCAAAGGACCCTACCGGAATTTCAATCTTTCAACCTGTTCAGGACGCACACTGATGTCAGGAAGGAGAGCGAACGACCTTGTGGTTAGGTCAATTGAGAACGATTTCGAGACAGATTTACCAAAGATCATTGAATGTAACGACATCGCTAACAACAAGTCCGAGATACCAACTCCTGAAGTTGCGTTACACCACCCGCATCTACGGGATATCGCTAAATTCATTCCGCCGATCGATAACAACTGCAAGATTTTACTCCTTATCGGGAGAACACTCCCGGCAGTACATCACATTCTCGACTAGAGATTAGGATCTCACTTTGAACCATTCGCACAGAAGTTGCCGTTAGGTTGGGTCATTATAGGGGAAACTTGTCTGGACCGTCAACATGCGCCACTTGATATTGATGTGAAGAAAACGTTCATTCTACCGAATGGCTGAACTTCGACGATGCGACCATGTCCGAACCAGCTTCATGTAACCGAATATCTGGATAAAGTACCTTGTGATCAGAATGATTCGGGCTTGAATGGGTTAGACATCTTCGAGAAAACACCCGACGACGATAAACCGGGATTATCCCAGGACGACCGACAGTTTGTCAAACAACTGGAAATGGAATTCAAACGAAACGAAACTGGAAATTGGGAAGCTCCGCTTCCGTTTCGATCGCCACGAAGACCATTACCGAATAACAAGGAACAGGCAACCCATCGTGCTAAGATACTCGACAGAAGTCTGAAGAAAAATCCTGAGAAATGGAAGCACTTCCAAGTCTTCATGGCCAAAATATTGGACAACAAACACGCGGAAGTGGCCCCTCAGTTACATAAGGGCGAAGAATGCTGGTATTTGCCTTTGTTTGGATTCTATCATCCCAAAAAACCCGATCGAATCCGAGGTGTTTTCGATTCCTCCGCTAAATATAACGGAGTTTCCCTAAACGACGTACTACTTACAGGACCAGACCTCGCCAATAGTCTTCTTGGAGTACTCCTCCGTTTCAGAAGAGAGATGGTCGCTGTGACTGCCGACATGCAACATATGTTTCATTGTTTCATCGTCCGCGACGATCACCGGAACTACCTACGATTTCTGTGGTACAAGGACAAAGACATTGAAAAGAAACTTATTGAATACCGCATGAGGGTCCACGTTTTCGGAAATAGTCCGTCACCGGCTGAACCAAAATATGGAAGCGACGTCGTGAACTTCCTCACGTCTGATTTCTACGTAGATGACGGTCTCACCTCGTACCCCACAGCAGAAGGCGCAATAAAGATCATGAAAGATACACAAGATGCCTTGCTAGAATGCGAAACCTTCGCCTGCATAAGTTTGCATAAGTTTGCCTCTAACAGCCCGGAAGTAATGGCGGACTTCTCGCAAAATGATCTCGCTTCGAACCTTAATGGTATCGACTTGGACGCCAACAACATGGCTGTGCAGCGTGGTCTATCTTGGAATATCGTGGGACCTAAACACCGACCAGTTCCCTTTCAATTTGTCACGTGATGAAAAGCCCGTGACTCGCCGAGGTATTTTATCAACAATCAACAGTATATTCGATCCGATTGGATTCCTTGCGCCAGTCATAATATTCGGGAAACTCCTTCTCCGTAGACTTGTAAAAATCACAACTGATTGGGACGAACCGGTATCGGATGAGATAGCTTCTGATTGCGAAAAATGGCAAGAAACGCTTAAGGCTCTAGAAACGGTACGAATACCGCGCCCATATATTCCCAACCTTAGTGAAAAACCGAAAAAGGAGCTTCACGTCTTCTCCGATGCCTCGAAGGGTGCGATAGGAGCCGTAGTGTATCTCCGGACAATTGATTCCGATGGATCTCCGGACCTTGGTTTCGTTATAGGTAAAGCCAAGGTCACACCAACTAACGGACATACGATTCCGCGTTTGGAACTATGTGCCGCCGTACTAGCTATTGAGACAGCCCAGATAGCCGTCACAGAACTCAAACTGGAATTTGACACTATCAAATACTACACGGACAGTAAAGTAGTTTTAGGCTACATATGCAAAGAAAAGAGACGGTTCTACGTTTATGTAGCGAATAGAGTAGAGCGCATCAGAAAATTTAGTTCACCCGATCAGTGGAACTACGTCTCGACCAACCGCAACCCTGCGGACTTAGCTACGAGATCGATTCTCGCGCAAGAACTTCAAAACAGCGTTTGGTTAAGCGGACCAAGGAAGTTTTTGGACAATGCCTCCAAACAGTCCGTTGATACCGAAATCGACCACGGACTTACTCAACCAGATGACGACAAGGAAGTCCGCCCGGTAAAAGTTTACAAGACAACCGCCGTGTGTAAACACGAGTCTACTCTTGAGACCGACCGTTTCCAACATTTTAACTCTTGGAATGGCTTAGTTCAAGCTGTGTACAAACTCAAGAGATTCGCCCGTCTCTGCAAATCAGAACAGGAACAAGTAAACTCAGTCCAGCTTTACGAAGACGCAAAACTTTTCGTCATTAGAAGCGCTCAAACCGAATCCTATGAAGAAGAAATCCAGTGTATTCTACACAGGGAGCCGCTGCCAAAACGGAGTCCGATCCGTGACCTGAATCCTTGCCTCGACGACAATGGTTTATTAAGAGTTGGCGGCCGCTTAAAACATTCAGACGTCCATATCATAGAAAAGAAGCCCCTTATCATACCCGGTCGACACCGGATAGCACAGCTTCTAGCGAAACATTTCCAACAAGAAATAAAACATCAGGGTCGACACCTGACGGAAGGTGCAATTAGATCAGCAGGTTTTTGGATAACTGGTGTGAAAAACGACTTATCTCTAGCATAATACACCAATGCCTCGAATGTCGTAAAGAGGGAAGTGACAAACTCCGATTATGGCCGATCTGCCAAAGGATCGTCTCGAACCGTCACCTCCGTTTACTAACGTCGGAGTAGATGTCTTTTAACCGTGGCAAATAGTTACACGTAAAACACGTGGAGGAAGTGCCAACTCAAAACGATGGGCGGTCATGTTTACGTGTCTTGTCATAAGAGCTGTACACATCGAGCTCGTAGAGGAAATGACCTCATCAGCATTCATAAACGCTTTAAAACGTTATTCTTCAGTCAGAGGAAAAGTGAGGTTCTTTCGATCCGACCAGGGAACAAACTTCGTCGGTGCGGTTAAAGAACTGAACATTAAAGCAATTAATGTTGGACACACCCCAATCAACGTAGATGAGGACTCACCGTATCCAAGTATCTTCACGATGCAGGCACAACATGGCAGTTCAACCCAGCTCACTCCTCCCACATGGGTGGTGTATGGGAACGCATGATTGGAATCAGTAGGAGAATTCTAGATTCGCTATTTCATGAGAATTCTGGAAAAACTTTAACACACGATGTGTTGAACACCTTTATGGCGGAAGCATGTGCTATAATCAACTCTAGACCGTTGGTTCCCGTATCTTCCGATCCGGAGTCTCCGTTAATCCTAACACCGGGGATGCTGTTGACTCAGAAAACAGACTACGTTTTTTCAATAGACCACCCGGAACCCGAAGACAAACGAGATTTATACAGAATAGAATGGAAACGGGTTCAAGCTTTGGCCAGCATGTTCTGGACTCGTTGGAAAAGGGAATATTTACCACTCTTACAACGAAGGCGAAAGTGGACAGAAGTGCGAAGAGACCTCCATGTAGGCGACGTAGTTCTTGTTAGGGACAACAGTTTATGTAGGACGCAATGGCCAACTGGCATAATCGCCAACGCCGTACAAGAATCAGACGACCATGTTCGAAAGGTTGAAGTTCGTATCATGGTGGATGGGAGACCTAAGACATACACCCGACCGATTACCGAACTGGTTCTGTTAGTTGAAGCGGACGAAACCTAGAGACGTGAAGTTATTTGTGCGGTGTGCAAACTGTATATATTTGTAAATATATCGCAACAGTTGTTAACCTGTTTGGAAACTATTTCCTGTCATCTTCGATACTTCGATGATACTCCATCATAGTAACACGCTGTTCTTCACCACGCCGTGCGTGGCAACGTTGGATATTCCCATTGGGCAACGCTGGAAGCCACACAACGTTGGAGCTACCTCCCGACCGTGCCAAGAAGACCTTCCATGGATGAACTATACATTTGTATATACCTTACATGTATGATTCTTAAATGACATTGGGACTTATTTTCGTTATAAAAATAATAGTGATATCCCCCTGGATACCAGACGGGAGTGTTCTGTCACACGTTTTGTGTTTCATTTGTTGTAAATATTTATATAGACATTTTCTTCATCACCTTGAAATCATCAATGATGGATTGATTTCGTTTCCTATACTTGTTTGGACATTCGAAACTTCAGTGGATTTTTCATTTCTTCAATTATAGGTTCGTAATATTCTTAATCGTGTCACTCCCCCCTCCTCTGTTCTCCCCTGCGCCATTTAAAACGGAGGACAAACGAAACTTTCAACGTGATTTGTGGCAATCCACAGCGTGAGTACTACATAAATATAACAATCATTGTTTTTAATTGATGATCTAACATATTTTCTACCGCAAAGTGAATTTATTCCGTTTGGATCTAATGTAAATTTAGCCGGACTTGGGAAATGAAAATTGCAAGAGACGAAGGGAATTTCCTGTTTATTTAGAGACAACGTTTAGACTTTGTAACCTTCCATACATTGTGTTTACATGAATGTTTAATTTTAAAATGCTTAATTGCGATCCTCTTTACTGTTTTTCTCTATGAACTTTAACGTTTTTCCCTATACTTTGTAATCTTATTGTATCCCCCTTTTTCTTTCAGTATTTCACCACCAGTTTACCAGTGTTGTACTTTACTACAAGAACGCACGCTCGAACGCACACATATACACACACTACATCTGACTGTCTGTTGCTGCTTAAAACAAACGTCAACCTTAGATTTGTTATTTTTCCAAGGCCCAACAACTTGTCAGCGGTTAATCTATCCGGGAGAGCCGGAATTAGAGGAAATTTCTATATTTTTGAAAATTACATTACGCACATTTTTTGTAAACAAACGCAAACGTTTTCCACACAAAAAAAACAGACGGTATTTCTGCGTTGCAAACAGTCTTCCTCCTTAGAAGTTTTATTGGAACCAGATTTCTAGAAGGAATAGCACTATGGCTCTACTTCATTGAAAAACAACACACAATTAAATAAAGCAATGTTGTACCATTGTGCTTTATTGCCCCAGAGAAAACACTGTGCAAACAAGTGTAAAGGTATGTAACTCAGTTGGGAGATTTTCACAATTTATACGTGATTTAATCTAAGACCATTATTAACAAGCCAACAAATTCGTAAAAAAATAATTAAATGACCAATAGTATACGTACTTGTACTTTTGCTGTACTTCATTTACTGTTTGTGTACATTGAAACTTAAGTAGTTTCCAATAATTAGTATTTCCCAGTTGTGGTTTTCAAAAAAACTTTCACTGTAGATGTTTAAATAAGTTTATTGTTAGCTCTTCAATTTTGTAAGCAATAAATGCATATCTTGTTGTAGGCGTCCGTCTCTGTTTACACACAGTCAGTAGAGGTAGCTGTAAATTTAAAGGTTTACGTTTGAAATAGCATAATAAGTTAAGACATCGACATATATAAGATGCTTGTTAGTTCTATATGGGTTACTCCGAAAAATTTTAAAACTAAAATCGGATTTTTAGTGTAGTTTTTAATGCACATGTTTTGTAAACTACAATTTCATGTATTTACATTAATTATTTTTTCAATATGATACGTTGATAACCTATATATAGAGAGTTTTAACGAAACAAAATATATCTATTTCTAATTTCTGCTTTTGTTATGGCTAATTTGTATACCTGTTTGTTTAAGAAACATGCTTGAAAAGTGCCAGATAAATTTAACAAAAAACTTCAATAATACAGCAGCCTTAATTATAGTTAAATTCTTTTAATTTCAGATGCATAGCAAAGAAAATGACCGATTTTAGACATACGTAATCAACAAATTATGACAGCTTATTGTCTTGAAGAAATTAAAATTAGAATATGTTTTATTTAGTGGCATCATCGTGAAAACAAATTGTAATAATAACGAAATAGAATTAGTTGTTTAGATGTACCAACACTTAAATGGCTCCCTTTTAGTATTTAGGATCCAATGCTAACCATTTTAATTATTTACCCCCTTTTACATCAATGCAGGGAAATTCTCCATCATATTTAAGTAATAAGTTCTAATACGCCTCTGTTTTTCTTCTTTGTTTTATAAATATTTCCTTATTGTTCTTTGGTCCGTTTCCATTCTCCTTTACTGGCATTTTTAAGAGTTAAATGCGTCGATTATCTTTTTCAATTTGTTGCTATTAAGATGCCATTGCTTTTGTCTTCCGATTTTCTACTGTACCAAGTGTTTTTATGTTGACAATGAACAATTAACAATGAACGCCATTTTCTAAAAAAAATGACAAACAAAAACTGGTACTTGGCACTAGGCACTGGGTTGAAATGAAGCCCTTAACTCCTTATAAACAAACAATAGACATTTATACCTAAGCAATTGACGAACACAACAAACCACTTTCTTACTAATAAGGCAATTGTTTCAACCACTTGATTCGAAGATCACTTAAGATATGCACAAATATGTTTGAATGTGCAAGTGTTTTCACAACGCAAAATCTTTGTGTTTGATGTTTAATGCCAATTTTAGCAAGATTATCTTTAAGTTTTAGCATTTTATTGGAGAACGCGGATCACCTTAATTGGGATAACTCATGGGGGTTAGCATGGTTCTAACCGTACGTGTAAAGAATTACGAAACGTATTTATCTTTGGGGTCATATAGTAGGTGTAAATACATTCAATCACAACGGCCAAACGCATCACGTTGATTTCAGATACAAACAAAATAAACGGCAATTGCTCACCAACAATTAATATTTGTATTAAAACAAACTAAATAAAACATATTCCTTGTATGTTGGATTAATTTTAAGTTAAGTCACACATCAAAATATTCAGGTTCAGGTTGAAACTAGCCACAACAGCGGGGCTTAGCTTTACATAGAAACTAATGGGGAATAAGTTCAAAAGCCTCGTTTTTAGAAATCACTTTGACAAACTTTAGCATAATGTAGAATAAATCGGCGGCGAACTGATGCTTTGCATCAAACGTTTTCTTGTTGTTACTTGGTGCTTGTCTAAGATTGATACCCGATTGTTCAAGAAATATGTTTTAAACGGAAAAGATAAATTTAAACAAAAAAAAAAACGGCGGAATCCTTATATACTTGAGTGCAATACTTTTTCAATAGGAAATTACATTTTGACAGTTTATGTACTTACAGAACATAAAATTCAGAGTTCATTTCATTAAGGACTATCAACAAATATGATATATATTTTGTTATAATTACATAACTAGAATAAGTTAATTAGATTACTAATCTAGGAAACTGAGACTGGCTACCATTTAGATTTTAGGATACAATGTAAAGCTATTTAAATATCTACTTTCACCTTACATAAATGAAATAAAATAAACTGGCTTCATTTCTCCATTCTTGTATCAGGAATAAAACGTAAATTTTTGTTATTTCCTGGGTTTCATTAATTTGTTAATGCTTTCTCTACTGATGTTTGTTCAACTTCCATTTTAATTCCATCTCTAAGAGTTAAATGCGTCAACTATCTTTTTTAAGATAGTAATTCTTTCTATTAAGATCTCATTGTTTTCTTTGATTTTATCTGATTTTCTACTGTAAAAGTGGTTATGTTTACAACAATGAACGTCATGTATGAAAATATAATAAACATATAAGTGGTACAATGCACAGGGTAGAAATGAAGCCCTCAATGAACTTATAAACAAACGATAGACCTTTATATCTAAATAATAAACACAACAAACCGTTGTTTTCCTAATAAGGCAATTGTTTCAACCACTCGATTCAGAAATCACTTAATATTTATACAGATATATTTTAATGTGTTATAGAATGCAGCATCTTTGTGTTTGATGTTTAACGCCAATTTCAGGAAGTTTATATTTTTAGGTATGAGGTTTTTATTGGAGAATCCCGAGTCTAGGCTGTACTGGTTGATTCTTTACTGTGGGACCGTACTGCTAGAGCTACCTAATTTTTCAGAGCAAGACCTAAATCATTGATAGAAGGGGCCAAATTTATGACATATATACAATGGACAGCTTCATTCAAACTAATTACTTGTAACTGCATATTTAATATTCTGTTAAATTATTTGCCACAAAAACTTGTAATATAAAAGATCTAGATCTTCGTGAGCATGAGTGTTTGATACTCATAAATGAAGTCTGACTCAAATTTAATCTTACACTTTCTCCCCATTTTTCTATTGTCGCTAATTTCAAGTCTTTGCTTGTTTCAAGCTGTCATATACACAGTTGACCCCACTTAAAACTAAACAAGATAACTGCTGGGTTGGAGCATAGTTCTTACCGCATGTGTAGAGATTAACGAAACTTATCAATGTTTGAGTCATTAAGATGTTATACAGTAAATCATAAAGGCCAAAACGGATCACGGTTATTTTCACAGACAAATGAAATAAATGGATATGGCAAACCAATAATTTATATATAATTATAAAAGATAAGAAACTAAGTACAAAACAAGTAATTGTTTGTTGTTGGATGTTCTATTGATTAAAATTAAGTTTCGTAAGCCTAAATAACATTTTCACATTAATATATGCAAATTTAAATCATAAATTATAACTGCTTAAAACATGATAGAAAAAACCACATCAAATTCAGCTTTTATGTCGCACAGTTTTTACCAAAATTATTTGGGTGTGCACTGTTATTATTGTAATTTTTAATTACATGCAATTTCTAATCACATAACAAAACAGTTGTGTCGTTCTTTCCGAATTATGCGTAGAAACGCCATATACAGTTTACGTTCTTATCCATATTAATAGAAGAACTGCAAACTAAACTCTGCAAAAAAAGTGATGACTTCAACTTTCCAATTGTTAACTTCCCGTCTCGTTCGTCGACAACAACATTCCAGCAGCTCCAGCGTATGGTGTGTACATTTCACAACTTATACCTTATTCTAGATACTGCGATCGGTATGGTATTCCGATTTTCTATACCAATCACTGCTGTTGACTGATAAACTATTCAAACAAGAGTTTGTTGTACCTAGGTTGATTTTATCTCTACAGAAGATCTATGGTAGTCACCATGACTTAATTGATCGTTATCGAAATCAGTGCCTCAACTACGATATAACATTTTCGCTGAGTCATAGGTAGTGTTTCCTAATCCTGTATTTGACTTTTCTCTAGACATGATAATAAGTAACTCGACGGGTGTCTAATAAGAGGCATTCACTGCTTACCCCTCCAGAGCACCTGAGTGCACCTTTGGTTTGGATTGGATTCGCGTTACTCTCTTTTTTTTTTGGTTTTTGTGTTGCGTTTTTCTATATCCGGATTTGTAACTGTCCCTTGACTTTTGGCTCTTGTTGTTCGGTCGGTTTTCTTTGCTATTTTTCTTAACCAAGTTGATATCACAAATACAAATGTTTCTATATCTTTATAATGAAAGTGAATAAATGTTAAGTGCACAATAGGTAAATCCTGTCCATCCTGGATAAAAAAAATTTTTTTCGTATTTTCATTTTTAGAAAATTATCAAAACTAATATCTTGAAAAATAAAATAACAAGCTATAACAAGAAAATAGATTAGGCTATTCATGTTTGTCAATCCGATACTAAATATAAGTACACTGGAATCGTGTAAATACACAATACAGGTAGTTCATCATATTATATTAAAAGTTTAAAGAAAGTTCCAACCAGTAAAATTATTAAATATCAAAATTGTAGACACAGACTGACTATAGGATTAAACGCTTATTTTCACTTATAATGCAATTTTATTTTGGGAAAAGAATACAAATATATAAAAACAATTTTGGAAGAATTATAAGAATTAAACGCTTATTTGCGGTAATTCATCGATGTATGAACGAGGTCGACTCACTCACAAACAAATAAACGGCCGACGGCCGTTTATGATGAAATTTACATGAAATTAGTATCTATAGAAGTCGCGGATGAGTCGTTTGTTGATTTATAAGTTTTTCTCGACGAAATTGGTGCCGTTTGCAAAAATCTGTACACCCTCTGAAAGCTCTTGCATACCTGATCAATTGAGATATTTAGACACAGTATGCAGGAGAAGCTGGAATATTACTGCATTAATTACAAGTAGGAAAATAAACTCGTCTCGTAGTTTTCAAACTAATTAAAATGAAGTCTTTCACTTGCTCCCACCTTTTTGCCATGGGCGCTACGTCATACACGCAGCGACCATAGCAAAAGGGGAGAACAGGTGAAAGATTTAATTTTAATTAAATTGTAAATTCTTGTGCAGGTTTAATTCTATAAATTTAGTTGAAGCCGTTTCGGTTATAGTAAAATACTTTTTAATATCGTACACACATGATAGAAACCTACCGAATTTAGACATTAGTAATTAATAAGTTCTGGCAGCTTTTTTAGTCAAAGGCATAAAAAATCAGAATATGTTTGATTTAGTAGCGTCATTGTAAAGAATTGGAAAACACATTGCAATAATAACAGAAATAGAAGTAGTTGTTTAGGTTTACTAATCTAGGTACACTGAATTGGCTTCCTTTTAGTATTTAAGATAAAATGCTAAGTATTTAACTTAATTACCCCATTTACATATTTTATAATCAAGTTTCAGGAATTGTACATTAATGTTTCTTTTTTCTTTGGTTTCATTGATTTTTAAATGCTTTCCTTATTGTTGTTTGTTCCGTTTCCGTTCTACTTTACGGACTTTTCCAGGTGTTAAATGCATCTTTTTAAAGATAGGGAGTGTTACTATTAATTGCATCTGATTTTCTACTGTAAAACATAGTTCCATGGGTACAACAAAAATGTCGCTGTATAAAAAATATGACAAAAATATAAGTGGTACTAAGCGTTGGAATGGATTGAAGCCCTCAAGACACTTATAAACAAATAATAGACTTTTATATTTAAACAAAAAACCTACTAGTCGTTTTCTTTTTATTCAGGCAATTGTGTCAGCCACCCGATTACCTTTTAATGTGCAGGGTTATAGAATTGTGGGCGACTATTTGGACCGATAAAAGATGCCCTTTACCAAAGGGGGCTTCTGTGTTCATTTTAAAATGACCTTAGGTCGAAGTTTGAAGATGTAAAAAGACAAGTTACATTGTTGGCAGAAAATTAGATATACAGACGCACCGATTCGAGCAGGTTTAACTGATCTTAAATACGCGATGAAGTTAAATAATAGATAAACCTCCCTGGTTATATCGTATACGGATGGTGAACGACACATTCTGTTCAATCTAATTGCAGTTTTCAATGTTATTGTGTCCTTTGTTAGTGGGTGGGGAAGCCTGAGAAATTAGTGAAAAAGACGACGATAATTGGCAGTCCGTGTCAATGAAGGTAGGACTCGAGCACACGCTGTCTGCAGTAAGACTCAAACTGACAAACACTATGTTAACAAGCAACGAAACTAATAGTAACTACCCTAATCACTCGGTCTGTATTACGAAAGAGTGTAACAATCAGATTTAAATTTAAAACATTCCAAACATCTTTATCAGGTAAAGGTTTCCAAGTAAACACTTTGTTGTAAATTCTAATGACGTCATTCACGGCGTTTTAAATGTTGAAAACAATAATGTGATAATACAATTTGCTTAATTGTAAACCGAATTTGATACGACCTTGACCTTCTTTCCTTCAACTTGTCTCAAATTGCGTATTTTACAAACACCGCATAAAAGCATTCTACAATATCATTCCTTTATAAAGATTGACGGCTGCTATAAAATAAATAAAACAAAGCAAAAGAAGTTTTGCGTGTTTACAAAAATGCAAATAACTTTTTGTTAATAATTAACCATTTTGATATGAGAAAAAGCTGTTCCTTTCTCTTATAGAGAACGAGTCCTATTACTAAACCCCAACTGAATGTCAACACTAAGAAGTAATTGGACTACAACTATATATTTGGGACTGATTTGTGAGAAGTCCGGAAGAAAAAAAACTTGATTAAACAATAACAAAATGAAAAAAAAATTAAAACAATAATACAACACAGTATTGTTTTAACACAATCTCTAGTAGATATGCATATAACATAAAATAGATAGGTTAAATGGATTTCAATAGTTCTTCTAAACATTTAACGAACAAAAATATTAATTTATATCTATTTTAATAAAATTGTATACGATATCAGACAAACATTGAATATTTCGTTACACAACAGAACCCTGGGTTTGCACGTTCCACGCTCAAACCTGGTCGACTTATCATATGTTGCTGCACAAGAAGGGACAATTTACGGTTAGAAAGCGGAAGTCATCACAATTCTCATAGAGTTTAGCAGAAGTCGATACTTTTCCTAAGTGTAGATTTCAATATATGAATCAGAAAATAAAGAAGTCCTTTAATTGTCTGTGGTATCGTTAATCACAAGCCTTTTTGAATGAGCTGTAAAAAATCACCAAATTAGGTGAAAGGGCAGGTGAAAAGACATAATGAAAGTAACGAAAGCTACCTAAAAGGACTGTGATAGCTTGTGGTATTTATTATAATAAAGTAATTGCAAGAAGTTCACTTCATACAAATCTGCAAGCAAATGTGCACCATTAGTGCTAATTGAAATACCAATGACTTGTTGAAAATCAAGTTCAACAAACTTAAAAAATATATCAATCAAGAAATCAAGTATTTTAATGATTTTGGCATCCTTAACAGTTTTTTTAGATTTGAAACTAAGTTTTACTATGACTAACAACCAGATATTTTAATAGGGAATTTAATAGATTATACAAAGCAATGAAAAACAGTTTAAAAATCAAATGTTTTCTACAATTACAAGAAGAAAGGGATATAGATCGCAGCATCCACCAGTTCATTTGAAATATTAACAATCAACATTTGCTTAACACCATATCTAGAGTAACATTATCGTTGACAAGATGGATGTTAACAGGACTGAAAGAAATAAATAAGCCATCAATAAAAATTGTCGATTTTGTATGCAATTAGAGAATTTAGTATGAGGAGGAAATTTTGTTGTTCCACTCACTAACAGACAGCCGAAAGGAAGATGTGACAGATTTGTGATTGTTAATTATTCCATCTTAGCTGAATAGAAAGTATTGCTGCAAGTACAACTAATGATTAATTAATTTGTCAAAAAATCAATACAAAAATTATGAGTATTATACAAAAACCTACTTGCTTGCAAACACTGGTTGTCTTTTTTTCTGATGGCGGCATATTCCATGTAGTATTGTTTCTTCCTGAATAAATATTAATATGTCAATTTAAAAAAAATATTCTTTTTATATCTAATCTTAATATTGACCCTATTTAGCAAAGAGAAAATATCTCTTATATGATCATGTATATATCAAAACTTTAATCCAAGATTTTAATAATTTTTGTTTTAATATTGCTATGTACTGCAATGTTCATGAGTAATAATGAAAAAGATTAATTGTAATGTTCCCTTCAAATTTCTGTAAGAGACGTGTTCATTTTGTACAGTTATGTCCTTTGAAGACAATTTTTTTACAAGACACCTAATTTTTGATAAACGTTTTACTTACAAAAGAACATGTTGAAAACCTGAATTCAAATGGGCTCCACTTAAGATAACTATTTTTCATGCTGTTTTAGCAACAAACAAGCAGCGTTTTAGGGCAGGTTCTGTATTTTGTTGTGATGAAGTTTTAAAGCAGGTTTAATTGTTTGACAACATTCAAGCACTTTAAAAAGGCAGAACTTATTTCTACTACCTAACAGGTAATTTAGTCTTAAGGGAATTTTGTTTTAATTTGTCTTAACATTTCAATAACTATAATATATTTTTATTAGACGTTATATTGTCATATTATTAGTCTCTGGTGTCACCTTTTCTATTCAAATATGAAACAACCCTAAAAAAAATGCAAATGTTTAAAACACGATAATTTTGTGCTGTTTTTTTTTCTTTTTTGAAAACAAATTTTATTGCCAGTTAAAAGAGATGTGTTAAACAGTGTAATAACCATAGTGTATAATACAAAACACGGCAATTCGCATGTCCCAACATGTTTACAATTATGCATTATTCTAATATGTTTGATATGTTACATTAAAACAATCAATTATATCAATACAATGTCGTCTTAAGAATGCGATATTAATTTTTAATATAAACTTAAAGCATGTGTTAGAAATTTATGCAAAATTGGATTGCCATATATACCACTTCTTGTGAAATGTAATACTTAAGGTTCTACTTTCAGAATTATATGTAATCTTAACTTCGTCCACAATCTACATGGCTGGTTTTACAATAAATATAACTCTTAGATAAGATGCACAGGCATTTATATAACTAAAAGACTCAAGTTTAATGTTAAGCAACGTCGGTTCAAAGCTTATCTGTATCTCTATTATACGTTTTGTAATAAACAAGGCATTTTACTTATAACCTATTTTTAAACTATAAAGAAAAAAGCTAAATATTTATTTGATATCATTTGTATTTCAATTACTGTTTCCATCAAAAACCACCCTCAAAACACTGATGAGCACCATCTTACAACTAGTACTAAATAAAGATATCAAAGCCCAAGCAAATATCGAACATTTCTTATGCATATTAACATCGCAAGTTTATTACAAAACAGATTGGAGTTTTCAACCTGATTAAAAAATACACTACTTTCGATGAGTTTGGTATGTACGAGAGCCTAAAAGGAGCAAATATAAATAAACACTGAGGAAAAATGTCAAATTGATTGTTCATCAGACGATGACCCTACTATGATGTTAATTTATATCGACACGAGGAATCAATTAACCCTTTATGATTAAACAGATTTATCTTGGTGATTAATATAGAAAATCTTACTAGATATTTTGTAACCCTATTTGATAAAGGTGAAACCAAGTTAATATTCAAAATGATAACTTTTTGTGATCAAATTTATTTTTTTACGCGGATTGTTTTTACAGTACGACTAATTGATATCGCCAATCACACGTAATTACATGTAAGGATTGTTACTTATTCACTACTCGTTCACTATTCATTAGATATTGAATAAATATTATTTTAAGATTCGTTAGATATTTTTTGAAATTCGTTTTGATGTAGTTTTTGCAATTGATTGACGTTTAACGCCCCTTTGAGCAATTTTTAGCAACACCATGACGTCTAGTAGCGATAAAAAACGAAGACGAACTAGAATAAACCCAATCATCCTATCTTTGGAAAAAAAGTGGCAATTCGTGTTCACAAGGTTTAAGTCGAGACAACCAAATATCCGGCTCGAACTCGCAACATAAGCGCTGATATTAGTTACCTAATCAACTCGGTCTTTGAGACCTCGTTTGAAATACGTCAGGTATTCTTTTTCACAATGAATCAGATATTCTGTTGTAAACAGAACAGGTGTAAGTTGCTGTTTTTAAGGAATAATAGGAGTTTATTTGCAATATTTATTTTGTCGTTTATTATGCAAATGTTTGCAGTTCGGTAGAACTTGTTAATACGATACTGCACACTAGTGAGGTTACATGAAATTACGGACAACTATCTCACTTTTAAAATGAACTCATCGAGTTATCGAATAATTGAAATACCGAACATATCTGCTTTGTTGTAAGTTAACAAAAAATATAGCCATGTTCAACTGGATTCATTGATATAAAAGTCTCAGTCGTCATTGATAGTAAAATTTTCATTTACTAGCATGCAAAAAGTGTACTATATTAGTATATACCCATATACCCTATAATGATATAGGGGCAGCGGTGGGATGAGAATGGTTAGATGAGATCTATGGGATAGCCTGTTAAGCATAAAGATCATATAAAGCTTAAATTGTGTATGGACTAAAATCCGACATGCGTAGAAAAAGTCCAAAGTTATACAGAGGAATAGACGTTGAACTAGGTCCACCAACGTCGTCAGAAGATATTTTTATTATTTAACCAAATTTATTCTTTGAAAACAGAGATGTAGACAAAGACACTTTGGTTAATATCTTTGACAGAATTGCTATTGCAATAAATGAATGGACTTGAATTGAAAAGATTACGTTACCAGCCTTTCCGAGGGAAATGGCAGCTGCATTTTATTAATCAATTGACGAAGATACATAGGGCAGTTAAGGAGATTTATATAAAGCACCGCGAAATGCATTTATCGTTTGGAATTATGCAGGACAAGATAATCCCGTGTGCATTTAATCCAAAATTTTGTGTCGCAAAAATTTTGGAATTTAAAAATGGAAAATGTTTTTTGTGTACTTCTTTATTAGTTAATACGGAATATACCGTGAGTATTGTTAATGATTACTGGTAGCTTTATTAATGTAGAAAAAGAGTCGAAAATCAGTAATATGCAAATTGCGTCATCTTTTGGTGACACAATTAATATAATCTGGAAAGATAATGTCTATTTTGAAATTAGAAGCTCGTGTAAAATTTTCAATAATGTGTATATAGCTACATATTTTTCATACCTTTGTATTTTAGGATTAGAAATTTTATGTGATAATCCGTGCAGCTTTTGGATAAATTGCTTTATCTTTACGGACTAATGTGTTGAATTAGATATTGATGATGGAAATATATGTTAAAACAATTGCTCGCAATTAAAAGAATTAGAAGAAATTCAATTACATATTAATTCCACCAGTGAAAGTTACTCATTTAATTTAAATTAATGTTGAAAGTTACATGTCTTGTTAGACAAATAAAAATGTGTTTCCTTTTAATGACAATGAATTAGGATCTAATTATTTAGTCAAGCATTGCATTGATGTGGGAAATAACAAGCCATTTTTTAAATGGCTGCTCTTGCCACAATTCCCCATTCATATATATTCCTTCAGGTCACATGATAACTGGACATTGTAATATTGTTGAAAATGAAAGACTCCGCAATATTTTGTCCAAAGGACCTATGTACCGTGAACTTAAATCCATCAACTGTAAATTATTGATGGTTTCAATAGAGGACTATGCCAGAAAATGGGCAAAAGAAGAGGACAGGGAGGTTGATACGTTGTCCGAGTGGGTAAAGGCCTTGAGGTCATTGATTCAAATAAGAATAGGTCTTTTTTAGAATGTCTATGAGTACTAAAGTATTATCAATATTCAGAAATCCTGATGCTCGTAACACTTTGTCCGACATTTATGACAAATATGATGTTGTGCCAGCAGATAAGGCCCCTAACAACATCATTTTTATCTGCAAAAAACATTACATAAAGTGTTTAATTAACTAATTAGGCATGGACAGTTCACGTGGCAATCCTACTTACACATTCACTGCGCTTTCAAAAGAGGAAATTATTGAAAATCACAAATCGTTATTGGCATCCTTTGATTTCAAAATCAGAGTCGAAGATTGTGATCTCCCTTTATTGTATTGGATTCCAAAACTTCACAAAAATCCTTTCAAACAGCGTTTCATAGCAGGATCATCTAAGTGTACTACCAAAACACTATCGCAACTTCTGACCACTATTTTAACAACAGTAAAAACGGGACTTCCAAAATACAGTGATACGTTCTACTCCAGAAGCGGGATAAATGAAATGTGGATACGAAAAATTTAAAAAGACCTTATTGACATCTTAAGGTCTGGATCTCTTTCCTATTGTAACAGCATTAAAACATTTGACTTTTCGACACTCTATGCGGCCATCCCTCATAGGCAGCTTAAAACCAGGCTTAAAGACCTTATAAAACGGAAAGAGACGATATAAATACCTGGTAATTAGTCATGACAGAACTTACTTCGTCATCAATGACTCCAAATCTACTACTAAATATACTGAAGACCAAATCTGTCACATGTTACATTTTCTGATTGACAACATATTCGTCATGTTTGGAGGACATGTTTTCCAACAGACTGTTGGTATTCCTTTGAGTACAAATTGTGGTCCTCTCCTCGCCGACCTGTTTTTGTACTCGTAAGAGTTCCAAGAAGGCCGATTGAAGACCTTAAATTTCACATCACGATAAATTTATGATGTTTTGTCCTTCAACAATGCAAAATTTGGTAACTATTTACATCCAATTACCCTAGCGAGCTTAAAATTAAAGACACAACCATACACTCAGCCTCTTAGTTAGACTTACTGCTTGAAATAGATTCAGGAAAACTACAAACTAGACTCCAACAAGCGTGATGACTTCAACTTTCAATTGTCAACTTCCCGTTCATCAACAGCAATATTCCAGCAGCTCCAGCGTATGGTGTGTACAATTCACACCTTATACTTTATTTTTGATCCTGCGATCGTTATTCCGATTTTCTAGACCGATCACTACTGTTGACTGCTAAACAACAAAGGTTTATTGTACCTAGTTTGATGTTATCTCTCCAGAAGTTCAATGGTCGGCACCACGACTTAATTGATCGTTATGGGAAATCAGTGTCTCAAATACGATCAGACATTTTCTCTCAGTCATAGGTAATGTTTCCTATTCCTGGTTTGACTTTTTCCTAGACAAGACAATGAGTAACTCGACGGGTGTCTAATTAGAAGCAGGAAATGCTTACTCGTCCGGAGCACCTGAGTGCACCGGACGTTTTTATTGGGTTCGGGTTACTCTCTTTCTGTTTTTTATGTTTTTGGTTTTTGTGTTGTGTTTGTCTATATGCTAATTTGTAACTGTCCCTTGGCTTTTGGCTCTTCTTGTTCGGTCGGTTCAAATCTTAATCAAAACTTTATTAGTGAATCAGTTAGAAAGGTACCTATATTTCTTATCGATTGTAAGCATTAGACTGGCGGGGTAGGTCTGGAAAATGTTGCGGATAACCTGGTCTCATAAGTCCGTGCTGTTTGCTATAATTATAAAACAAAAAATTAAAAACACAATGATAATACAAAATCGATTGAATGCACGTGATTTATCAGGATCACCCCCTGTTCATGACTTTTTTAGTGAAGCCATATATAATGTTCATTTTAATACAAACAAATTATTGCAGTTTAAAAGATAAACGTTATCATTAATACAACGGAACTATCAACAAGATCATAATATTGACCATACAGAGAATGTTTTAGGGTAAATATGAGTATATTTCTACGGTAAAGCGCTCATTGTGCAGTTAGAGAATGATGAAAAACAAAAAGTTGAAAATTGAAATTCTTTCTTAATGTTGATAATATTCCTATCTTGTACAACTAAGATAAATAAATTTCATGGTTTAAAGTTTTTGTTGCTGTACATCACAAAATAATTAAAAAGAAGTGAGTCTCATCACTAGGATCGAATTGCACTTATTCTGAACATTACATTTCTACGTACCAATAATCAACCGGTCTTTCTTTTAACAAAATATTGATATATTCTTCGTATTGGTAAATTCCAAGGAGAACTAGCAATTTACAGAAAACATCGATTTCAGTGAAAAAAAAAATTAGCGACCAAATGAGGGGACGGACAGCCACTGTCTTGATTATTTTATAACTGAACGGTATTTTATGAATCTATGCAAAAAGACAGTTTTTGTTGAGGTAAAAAGCAGTGAGTCTCATCACTAGGATCGAAATGAACTTATTTTAAACATAAAATTTGCTACGTACCAAATAATCAACCGGTCTTTCATTTAACAAAATATTGATATATCCTTCGTATTGGTAAATTCCAAGGAGAACTAGCAATTTACAGAAAACATCGATTTCAGTGAAAAATAAAGATGATGGCACGGACATCCACTCTCTTGATTATTTTATGAATGTATGCAAAAAGGAAGTTTTCGTTAAGATTATGGGGGCCTCGGTGGCCCAGTGATTAAGGTAGCTCGTCAACTCTTGATCACGTGGTATGTCAAGGCTACGATTGCGAGTTCGAATCTCACAGCGGGCAGTGTGTGCTCGATTCTAAAGTTAATTGACAAGGATTGCCAGTTTTCTTTCCAAAGGTCAGTGGTTTTCACCAAATCACTCCCCAACAAAAACTTGATGCCAAGATATAGCTGAAACATTGTTGAAAGTGGCGTTAAACACCATTAAATATAAACCAACCGTTAAGGTGTTTGCAATAAGGCGTACTGATATCTATACCCTATTGTTAGATTATAAAAAACAACTTGCCAGGCATATATTGGCGGATTTTCGTATCGGATTGTTAACGGAATGTGCATTATAAATGTTTGAAAATCTGTAGAAAAATATATCCAGACATTTTTAAGTAATCTGTAAAGAGACGGCATACATGTATGGGTAGAAAATGTAAATGACTTATATGGAATTGCTTATATTTTGGAGAAATTACGGGTTAATTCAGTTTTTAAAGTTGTCATATTTTAAATATTCGAGTTATCAGCCCTTGATATGCTAAGGTTTATCCAGGCTAGCTCCGAAAAAATTTACAAAGTTTGCGAATATCTCATAATTCAAGATGAATTCCGTTGGGAACCTGCAAAAGAATAGTGTTTTAGTGCATGATTCTGCAGAAATTTGTGAAAACAAAAATATACACAAGGATAAAAATAACAATTTTGCTAGTGGTGAGTTGAGCTCAAATATGGCGACACCAATGCCGATACTTTCAAGCGTAATTCTTAATGAAAATACAACTAGCACAGCCCAGAGTAGTCATCTAAATATGGTAAAACCCGTATTTATAAAAGATCAAGGTATATTTGGTTATGTAACCCCAACTCGGGAGATGTAGGTAAAAAACGTGGAAATTTATAAGGCAATTGGGCATGTGGTGAAACCACAATGTATAAAGGGGATTCAGCGTATCCAAAACATGTGGAGAATCTACATGGATAACGAAACTGACAAGCTAAAACTGGTGTCACAGGGGATAACATTAAGAGGGAAACGTCAACTTTCACCTTCATAACCCTAGACACCCAACAAACCCAAGAGTGGTCAAAATCATTGTGAAATACGTTCCTTTGTCAGCCGACGATGGTCAGATAGAAAAGGCCTTAAGTAACTGTGGTGTAAATGTCACTACTATGTTTAGAGAAATGTTAAGGGTAGATGGTATGCTTACCAACTGTTACACGGGAGACAGACATGTACTTACAAACACTGATTCACTTGTGACCCCCTTGCCTAGGTTTATGAACATAGGCAAATATACTGCCAGATTTTTTCACCCAGGGCATTTGAATGAGCATGATACAAATACAAAAGAACCAAAACTGTGTCATATATGTTTAGAACCAGGACATTTGTTCTGTCAGTGTAAAAATGAATGGAAATGTAAGAAATGCAATCACTCTGGTCACAAAATGTCAGAATGTACACAACATATGCAGCAGATCGTGTCTGATTTAGATGACAATGATGTTTATGATAATGAATCCCAGTTACATGTTGAATCAGAAAATGAAAGTAATTCAGATCAGAGTGATACAGAAGATAAGTAAACTTATCAAGACAATATAGATAAGCAAAACTTGCAAAAGAAAGATTTTCAGGTAGAAAAGGGACAAAACAACACAAGTGGTCATTTGTCAAAAGAACAGGCTAGAGTGCAAACTGACAAAGAACCACACAGTGTAAATAAACAAAAAAACAAGTAAAAAACAAAAACCAGGAGACAAAAAGTCTGTGTCAATATCTGAGTCACAAAGTAGCATGAAAAACTATCAAACCAATAAGCAGAAAAGTGTTAGAACTCCACCCCCCCTTGACAGAGAAGAAAGAGGGAGTAAATCACAGAGAAAATAGCTTTACCTCTGCACTGAATAACTGAACATACAGTCAGAATTTTATTTATTTATTATGAAAACAATTAAAAAGAATTCAAATAAATAAAACATATTCAAGCTCAAATATAGAGTCGATAAAAAGCTCACTAGAGCTTATGTTATTGTAAATGTTTTGCATAATCGACTATAAATAAAGCTTATTTGATTTGATTTAAGTCCGCAAATTGTAGTAATTGGATATACATAATAAAACACACCTATGTAGACTAAACACAAACATTATAATGTTTATGATTATTACTCAGTATGTATGCAGTAAAACCATGTTGATGATTTTTTTATGAATTAAGTTTTGTGTTGCTGTTCTCATACTAACTTTAACACATGTGTATGCAAAAGTCAAGAACTAGAAAAAGTTTTTGGATGTTTTACTTCTTTCTGATGTGTTTTCGTCATGTATTTCATGTCCAATTTTTAAGAAAGCACAAATGCTACAAACTCGGACCACCTTTTCATAGTATACAAAATCAAATAAAAATATGTTTATTAATTGCAAGTATATATATTGAAACATTAAGCTACAAGATTGTAACGTATCTATTTATAAATATATTTATCAAATATGGACCTTTTACGAGGTCAATACCTAGTTATATGGACCGTGGAGGAAAATATTGACCGAGGACGAATCCGAGGTCAATATTTTTCTACAGGTCCATATAACTACGTATTGACAGAGTAAAAAGTCCTTAATTGTTATATTACATATGAATTTTTCTCTATTTATTTAAATTTAGAATAATGAGTCGGAAGAGTATATCCGGATCTATTTTTAGAAACAAGCCTTAAATATGCTTTATAAAAAGTAACATATCCGGATCTATTTTTAGAAACAAGCCTTAAATATGCTTTATTAATAGTAACATGCCTTAAATATGCTTTAAAAATAGTAACAAGCCTTAAATATGCTTAAGAAATAGAATATATACACAGAATATTTTGGGGGACCACGTGACTAAATAATCCAATAAAAATGTAAGAATCATAAACCATATGTAATATAGATGTATATTGCATATAGAGCTATGTAACGATAGTGCAAAATACTATAACTGTAAACTCAATCCAGACTTGGATGCTGTACAAAAACCATTGTTGTCTTCGAATATATATAATACGCTTTGCTTATTGCCTTGGCTTGTATTTATTATCAGTCTGAATACAGTTAAAGCTTATTACAGACCACGCAATCCTATGCTCACGGTGATTTCAGTGCGTCGTATAACTACATTTGTCTTTAGATACTCGAATGCATACAGAAAAAGGTCAAAAACGAAAACGGGCATGTTGGTGTTTATAAATTTTCAAGTGGTCTTTTTATGGGTAATACACGCTCGGTCGACGTACTATATTCAATCGAAATTTCCCTTTTACACTGTACAAAAATTAATTAGCAATAGTAATATAATATCTGGTAAAACTGTACGAGCTGTTTGATAGCTTCCCTTGTATAAGGTGTTTACCGAAACTATTTTTACAACACGTAATAAAATCGGTCAGGTAAAACCAGTTAAAACACACGCAGCATACTCATTTAGAATTAAACACATAACAGTACAAGTCTCCAAACAGAATTAGAAATATAATTTCAATACTTACCAAAATTTTAGGAATAGTTCATTCAACGTTGAAACTAAACACGTCCTTAAACGAATGTAAAGAATATATCATACAAATCTTATTTTTCGTAAGAATTAATCACAAATTTATAACACTATATAGTACGAAACACGCAATGATTTTTGTCATAATTATAAATGTACAAGAAAGAAATTCACAACTTCGGAAAATACAAAGATGCATGACAATTTAAGTTGTTCATATCGAGGTCAATAAATGGAACAAAAACACAATAAAAAAGAAACAATGGACTGAGTGTTTTTCTCTTGTTGTAAATTCTGTCATATTGATACATTCCAATTTTTCAATATTTAAAGTGTACTATTGTGTTATTCTGTGTATTGCTACATTGTATATATGTTATGTTAAAATTCGAGAAAATAATGCGCTGTGTATATTGCATTTTAGAATTACAAATATAAAAGGCCTGCTGTACTTTTATAGACATGCATGTAGAATCAGCCGTACAAAATACTTATATGTAGCATGCTATTATTGTTGTTGTTGTTATTATTATTATGTTACACTATTTTTTTATTTATTATGAATAGTTAAAATGTAATTAACATGTGCACTCTAAATGTAAAGGGGATGCACAACAGAGAAAAAATATCAAGAGTATTTGAATTTATTAAAAGGAATAATTGTTCAATAGCTTTTTTTAAAAGAAACTCGTTTAGAACATAATCTACAAAAAGAAATTAAAAATAATGCTGAATTCGATATATTCTGCAGTCACGGATCAACAGCAAGTAGGGGCGTGGCCATTCTGTTGAATAAAAAAAATAATTTTGAAATTTTAGATACATTTGCAGACACGGAAGGTAGACTTCTACTTTTAAATATAAAAATTAACGATTTACTTTTTTCACTATTATGTTTGTATGCACCAAACGATAAAGCATCACGTAATTCATTTTTGAAAAAAACAAACAAATTTGTTAAGAAAACGGAATCGGAATTCCTATTTTAGGAGGACACTTTAATGAATCTATAAAACCTATCGATAAGAAATGATTATTGCATAAACCGTTTATAGAACCTGTTAGTAGTTTAAAAAAATTAATTAAATCAAACAAATTAGTTGATATTTGGAAGGAAATGAACCAAGGGGTACAACAATTCACGTGGAGAAGAAAAGACAAATTACAAGCTAGTCGAATTGATTATATCTTAATTAGTAAAGATTTTCAATCATTTATTCACTCATGCAAAATTGAACCAGCCCTTATTCAAACCACTGATCATCAAAGTGTATTTCTAACCTTTCAACCTGGAGTATCAGAAAGGGGTAGTGGGTTTTGGAAAGTCAACAATGCAATTTTGAACGAAGAAAAGTATCAACATTTAATAAACAAATTATTAGGTAAGTACATATCTTTAAAAAATAAAGATTGTAACTTAGATATTTAGTTATTATGGGATATGCTTAAAATAAAAATCACGGAAAAAACAATAGAATATTGTAAAGTTAAATCAAGAGAAAATAGTGAATTAAAGCTTAAACTAGAACAACATCTAGAAGAAAGAGAGAAACTTAGAGATTCACTTTCGGAGGAAAATGTAATTCTTAACAAAGAAATTAAACAAATTAAAACAAAATTACAGCATATATATAATGTTGCAGCAACAGGGGCACAAATTAGATCTAGAGTAAAATGGATAGAGTTAGGGGAAAAACAATTCTTATTTTTCAGGCTTAGAAAAACAAAACCAGATAAAAAAAATCAATAACTAAATTAAGAAACGATGATAAAATATTTACTAAACGGTCAAAATTATTAGAAATGATTATAAATTTATTGACTTTGATATAGGTTAATAACTGGTTTTATCAACCCTGAAAAAATTATATCCAACGGCGAGTGTGAATATTATTTTTGAGGGTTGATAAAACCAGGTATTAACCTATATAAAAGTCGATGAATGTTTTATTATATGACTATTTTTACTTTTACACTGGAAGTCTTTAATAAAAAAGGATAACAATAAAAATTTATTTCAACAATAACAACAGTAGGCTATCACATTTTTAAATTGAAATATTCACTTTTTCCAATTAAAATATTTAGAAACATTAGAGTAATTAAAAAAAAATGGAAAAAAAACAGTTCCTGTTCATTGAGAGTTGCAGAACTTGTCTGATGCTCGTCAGCCATGTTGAACCAATGTCAACAAATAGAATGTTTTAAAAGAATGATTTTGATTGGCTGATGTTTTTAATTCAACCAATCAAATTAATGCTTGTTTCTCCATTGTTGAATTCTATTTTTAGCTACTGAAAAGTGATAAATATTCTATTATTAGCTACTCAAAAGTCAAAACTTTTATATCAGTCTATTTTTATCTACTTTGAAGTTAACACACTGTCTGCATATTACTTTTCATGATACCCTGGGCCAATCAAAATTAAGATAAATGTTAATCATATAATAATATTAATTATTATAAATCATTTTATACAAGCAAGAACCCCGATAAAAATTTAATAGAAACCTATATATCAGAAACTACTTTAGAGCATGACATTAACAAAGAGGAGTTGAAGAAGTGTGATGGTAAACTAACAATAAATGAATGCGATTTAGCAATAAAAATGATGAAATTAAACAAATCTCCTTGGTTAGACGGATTAACGGTAGAATTTTACCAAACATTTTGGGATAAAATTAAAACTTTCTTAGTTGAAGTCTTAAATAAAGGTTACGACAAAAAGTTACTTTCATTTTCACAGCGCTCTAGTGTTCTGTCCTTAATTTTTAAAAAAAATGACACTCTTTCGTCAGATATATATCGCCCAATTGCACTTTTAAATGTAGATTTAAAAATTTTATCATATGTTCTATCGCAACGTTTTAAAAAAAGTTATTCCAGACATTATAAATGAAGACCAAACTGGTTACATCAAAAACAGATTTATAGGTTTTAATCTTAGACAAATTCAGGACGTTATAGACTACGCAGAAGAATATAATATCGAGGGCGCCATCATTTTTGTAGATTTCACTAACGCGTTCGACTCAATAGAATGGGACTTTATGTTTAGTACACTAAAACATTTCGAATTCAACAAATCATTTATTAGATGGGTACAGACACTATATAACAATATTCAAACATGTGTTCTGAATAATGGGTAGGTATCAGAATTTTGTTAGAACTCTAGAGGCATTCGTCAAGGTTGTCCTTTATCTGCTCTATTATTTATTTTAGCCGTCGAAATTATGGCATTAAGACTAAGAAGCATTAAGCTTATCAAAGGGATACAAAAAAACTCATAGTATTAAAATATCACAATTAGCAGATCTATGATACTATATTATATTTATGTTCAAAACTAGAAATATCAGCCGCGCTTAACGAAATTGAAATAGTTGGTTCTTTATCTGGTCTTAAGCTTAATAGAAGCAAAAGAGTGGGAATTTGGATAGGGAGGCTTAAACAATGCAAGGACAAGGTAGAAGGAATAAATTGGGAAGAAAGTGCTATAAAAACTTTAGGTATGTACTTTGGACATAATAAACTCGGATGCGATGAACTAATTTGGGAAAGGAAAATTCAGCAAATAAAAATTATGCTTCATTCTTGGGAAAAAAGAAATATGTCAATGATTGGGAAAATATTGATAATAGAGTCATTAATTTTACCAAAACTTACATTTCTAGCAAGTTTCAGTTCGGTCCCACATAAATATAAAAAAGAAAGTGAATCGTGTTGTTTTAAATTTATTCGGAAAGGAAAACAAGATAAAGTCAAAAGAAGCACTATTACAAACAAGTACGAAAAGGAGGGGTTAAATATGATATACTTCCATAGTTATTTTCAATCACTTAAAGCATCATGGGTAAAAAGACTTATAAATGAAAGTTCGCAAATTGGAAAATTATTCCAGCAAAATATTTCCGGAAATTCGGAAAAGATTGGCTAGTTTTTAACATGAACATAGACACCATTAAAAACCTTCCAAATCAGGATAACATTCCCAATTTTTACAGAGATGTAATTGCGCGTGTTGGATTAAAACCGGTGGAGGACAAGTAGGAACACCAAATCTTTTAAAGATATAAGAAAGCAAATCATTTGGGGAAATAAATTTATTAAAAATGGCCAAAAAACTGTTATTTTCATAACTGGATAAACAGCGGGCTAATATTCACAAATGATATTATAGATAAAGAAGGCAAGGTGTCGAGTACTTTTATTTGTCAAAAATTAAATATAAAGACAAATTGGATTTCTGAATCCTCTACTTTAAAGAAAGCAATTCCAAAACATTGGACATCGTTGTTAACTGACAACAATTCTATTTATACTACTGTCAACTTTTTAAAAAATAAAACGATATGGAATTCTCAATGTGTCGACCCAAATCACCTGAATAATAAATCATTTTATTTATCATTAATCGATTTTAAAAATACTAAACCGGTCGGTGTCAAAAAATGGGTAAAACATTTACAGTTTGAAGAAAAACCAAATATGTCTGACGTTTAGAAATTTATTTTCTATTTTTTACAGGAAAATAAATTTAAAGTTTTTCAATGGAAATTACTACAATTTATTCTTCCAACAAAAACATTGCGTAAGGTTTGGAAAATTACTGAATCAAGTTTATGTAACTATTGTCAAATGGAAGAAGATTATGAACATTTTTTTTATAACATATAAATATGTATCAGCATTGTGGAACCAAGTTAAACAATTTTTTAAACAAAACATATTCGAAATAAACATAACTCTGAATTATTTAGTGTTTGGATACAAACTGTTTGATGAGACATATTATGACTTAAACTATGTTCTATCAATATCAGCTTTTTCTATATATAAAGCTTATTATATGTCAGAACAAAAACAAAAATAATAGACGTGTATGATTTCTTCGTCTGTGAGTTGCAATTTAAGTTTAAATAATTACATGAAAAAATATACTAGCAATTTGATTAAGAATATTAGAAAGCATATTAATTGTTAGGGATATCATGTGATCTGTAAAACTTGAGTTATTATGTAATGCATGAAAACAATGAATATTTATTATTTTCATTATTTCTCTAGATATTTATTATATAATTTTCACAGAGCGGCATTAGTGGAACTTGGACGCTGATGCTTAAATTGTAACAAGTGTATATGAAATAAAGGATAAGTTGTTAAAAATATATTTTAAATAAATATTATATGTCAAAATGTGTATTTTGTTCGTTTTATCTATTTATTCCAATAATGTATATATATTTTTAATATCTTGTATTGATTTGTGGGGAATGTGTCTCCTGTATTTCTTTTATGTTACTGAGTTTTGTAAAGGTGCAAGATTTCGCGGGGTAATATTTCCGCGTATTAGTGTCAAACATTTCGTGTAAGGGTTATATTAAATGCTTTCTTTTATAAATTAATTACCTGTAGCCGCGGGTTCTCTGGCCTAATACATAGACAAGATCCAGGATTCGTAGTGTTTTTATTATGACAAATTTCCCCTAAAACATATAACAAAACATATTCAAAGCACGTGACATAACAAAATCACATTCACATAAAACGCAAATACAAACGAATGAAAATTGCTATTGATCAATTTGACAAGTGATCAGTATGATAAAAAAAATATACATTACACATGAATATGCAATTTCTATTTCTATGAAACTGCTTCTCATTAATATACATGTACATCGCGTGAAGCTTACATTATTAAGCACACTCATATAGAGCCCCAATAACAATAACAACAGGTAAAATAAACCTACTACAGTAAACACAACGTATACAATTACAAGTGAACACTGCTTACCCTGTATGTGGTACAAAGGGCCACTGAAGCGTTCTAACAAACTATTGACTGCTACTGGTGTGTCTGTATAAAATAAAATACCTTCATGAGTCTATTTGTAGAACTACGCCAATCCTAATACATATACAATAAAATAAAACTTTACTCGAGAGCACAATTAATTTATATGTTTCGAGCCATAATCTATAAAAATTAGTTACTTAGGTTTTAACCGAAAAGTTAATAAAAAGTTTATTTATTTCTAAGTTTATTTCTAAAATCATCGGAACTTTGTTTAAATCGTTAAATAGTTTAAACACTCAAATTGCAAAGAATGCTAACCCCCAAAATATTAAGAGAATGACTTCATAATGTTAATTAGTTAGAAATGGAAAATGAACCAACCTGAATATGAAAATCCAAGATTCACAAACAGAATAGTCTCAATTTGCATCATATACCATACAACAATTTCAACAGCAACTTATGTCATCACCTCTACTTTTTTTTAAGAATAACCAGTCTGCCCAGTTCAACCCAGAAAACATTTATATAAGGACCTCTGACCAAAGAAACTAACCAATCAGATACATAAACTTTTCCCACCTAAACTGACCAACGAAACTGACCAATCGTAAATACAGAATTTTCCCTCCTAAAGTGACCATTACCAATAGAGGCTCTACACGGGTTTATTTAAGTAGAATAAATAGAACAGACAATTTACTGTAAAATATTTTATTAAGCTCTGTAATGAGTTTAGAATAAAACACCTATATATATATATATATTCATACTTTATTAACACATTTATAATAAAACAATGATTCTGCCACATACTCCCCCTGGCTGTTAAATGACGACCCTGTCATTTCAGAAGGCTGAAAAGAAAACAAAATCTACGTTATAAAATAAAACATTAAATGTATGAACAAATTAAAAGCAAATAACCTATTCACTGGTGATGACAGAAAGTAATGCCTGACCAGCCTGTTTTTCTAAACCTGAAAATAAACCGTCACGTAAACAATTAGTAATAAATGTCGCCTTTTCATGCCACGACTGTGTTGCTGGAACTGCTGCCTTGGTTACAAAATCTCCTGAACGCATCCAACTTGGTTCCCGTTTCAGTCTAGTAGATCTTCTTTGTGTTAGGGCTTCATGTACAACTGGTTCCTGTTGTACTGGCACCTCTGTATCTGCGGAAGCGCTTCCTGTGGTGTTATCCAAGTTGGGATCATGTCCACCGTCACCACTCACAGTAGACTGAGCGTCCTCATCTGATCTCAACTCAAGTTCCTGCTCCTGAGTATTCACAAGATGCGGTGTGCTATCAGGTACTACTCTAACAGGCACAAATATCTCATCCTCGCTCTCTGTGTCTTCCAAGTCCGATGGTTCAGGTTGTTCAGGTTGATTCTGCTCCTTCACTGCTCTTGTTTGTGGCCTTGGCACGGGTTTCCTGGCTGATCTTGGAGCTGGAATTGGTTTACGTTCCCTGATCTGCCCAACAGGCAAAAGTAAATTCCTGTGAAGTGTGCGTTTCCGGCCTTCACCATTTTCCTTCTGCACAATGAATACGGGAACATCAGAGTTGGGCTGATCTAAAATGGTGTAAATTTCGTCCTCCCACTTGTCAGCGATTTTGTGTTTTCCATCATGGGCGACGATCTTTACCAGCACTCTGTCTCCTTTCTCCAAAATAGCTCCTCTAGTTAAATCATAATTGGCTTTCTGCTTGTCTCTTGCTTGATCGGCTGCCTTGGAAGCAAGGTCATAAGCCTGGACTAGTCTCTGTCTTAGTTCTTGAACGTACTTGGGCCTTGGTTGGTGACAGGTTTCTGTAGCAAGTCCAAACGCAATGTCGACAGGTAGGCTAGGTTCCCTACCAAACATCAAAAAGAATGGCGAACAGCATGTTGCTTCATGTCGTGTGCTGTTGTAAGCATGCACTAACGTGGCAACGTGTTTATTCCAATCGGCTTTTTGGTGTGGCTGTAAGGTCCCTAACATGCCTAAGAGTGTTCTGTTAAAGCGCTCTGGTAGTCCGTTACCCATCGGATGGTATGGAGTAGTCCTTGATTTCTGTATGCCTAACAGTTGACATAGTTCTTTTATCAAGTCACTCATGAAGTTTGCACCTTGGTCCGAATGTAATCTCTTAGGGATACCGTAATGGAAAACAAAGTTGTTAATAAGTGCTTCAGCAGTGGTTCGTGCAGTCTGATTTCGGGTAGGCACCGCCTGGGCATAGCGAGTAAAATGGTCTGTGATGATGAGGATGTTCTGTATACCTCCCTTTGATGGCTCCAGAGTAAGGTAATCTATGCAGACCAACTCCATAGGCTCTGTTGTTGTAATGTTCAATAAGGGAGCTCTGTGTGGATCTTTCTTTCGTTTTAAACATCTATCATAGTGTTGAATCCACTCTTCTATGTCCTTTGTCATGTATGGCCAATAGAATCTGTCTCGAATCAAACTGCTTGTCCTGTCTCTTCCCGGATGGCCCATTTCATTATGTAATAGGTCAAGTACTGCGGGTACGTAAGTCGATGGTAAGACCAGTTGTTGAACCTGTTTTTCATCTACAGTAATCTCCCTGACCAGCACATCATTTACCATCTTTAACTGTTCAAAGTGTCGTCCCAGTGAACTTGACGGCAGTTGTCCCTTTCGTGGCTTGGAACCAGACTTTACTAGGTCAATCCAAGGCTTTAAAGTAGGGTCTGCATTCTGAACTTGAGGCCAGTTAATCGAGATCTCCAATGGTATCTGAAGGTCCATGTCAACAGTATCAATAACGTCAGGTGAACAAGCTAGAGTGTCAATATATGTTGTTGTTACGCCTCCACAGATGGCTTTAATTGAGTCTCTGGATAAAACTGTGTTGTCCGAAGATGGTAATCTTGACAACGCATCTGCATCCGAGTTGGCTCTTCCTGGGCGATAGACAATATCAAAATCATAGGCAGCTAAAGCTGATAACCAACGATGACCTGTGGCATCCAACTTCGCTGACGTCAATACATACGTAAGTGGGTTGTTGTCAGTTACCACACGAAATGAGTTTCCATACAGGTAGTCGTGGAATTTGTCCGTGATAGCCCACTTCAGAGCAAGAAATTCCATTTTATGAGCTGGGTAATTTCTTTCCGCTTTAGTTAACCCTCGGCTGGCGTATGCTATCACTCGTTGTTTACCATCATGGTCTTGGTACAAAACTGCTCCCAACCCTTGACCACTGGCATCAGTATGCAGTTCAAACGGCTTGTGATAATCAGCATAACACAGGACTGGTGCTGATCCAAGTCTTCTTTTCAATTCATTGAAAGCTTTATCTTCTTGCTCACCCCATGACCATTCTTTCTGTTCTTTCTTTCCTTTCTTTCCTTTTTTCGGTTTTGGTGATGGCATGAGTTCCGTGAGAGGTTTGGCAATTTGGCTGAAGTGCTGTATAAACCTGTAATAACCTGCAAATCCCATAAACCTTCTAACATCCTCTGGTGTTTCTGGAGCTGTCCATGACAGTACACGCTCTATTTTTTCTGGGTCAGTCTCAACTCCTTTCTCGGAAACAATATGGCCAACATACTTCACCTTGGGTTGAAATAATGTACATTTATCTGGAGATAGTTTAAGGTTTGCTGTACGGATCCTGTCAAAAACAAGCTTCAATCGTTCGAGATGTTCCTCATATGTTCGTGAAAAGATAATGACGTCGTCGATGAAGATACAACATATTTTCATATGAAAGTCTTGAAGACAATCTTGCATTAATCTTTGGTACGTGGCTGGAGAGTTTGTCAAACCGAATGGCATGCGGTTATATTCGTACAGTCCGAGTGGTTCAACTGTGAATGCCGTCCTTTCCTTATGTTCTTCACAAATTTCTATCTGATGGTGTCCACTTTTCATGTCGATGACACTAAAATACTTATTGCCAGCTAAACAGTCAAGTATGTCCTCTATGCGTGGTAGGGCATAAGCATCCTTCTTTGTCTTTTGGTTCAGCTGACGGAAATCAACGCAAAGTCTTAAACTGCCATTTTTCTTTCTTACAAGCACCAGATTACTTGAAATATGGCTCTTTACTTCATCATACATTGACGGTGGAATGGTTCTGTACCTCTGCTTAAATGGTCGTTCATCTTCCAGTTCTATTTTGTGTTTCACCAAATGCGTATGACCAACATCAATATCATTCTTCGAAAATATATCGCTGTATGATGTTATTAATTCTTGTGCTCCATAAAGTTCTTCAGTAGACAGGTTATCAAAAGCAATCTTTACCTGTTCCAATAATGGAATTTCAAAATCATTTTTCTCTTCATTATTATGGTCTGCAATAACTACTGGCTGTATCTCCGCAATTATACTTCTTGGCTGAATTGTTACGGTTCTGGTGGTTACATTACTGATATTCACTTCTATTCTACTGTGTAATCCATGATGGTAATCTACTAGGGTCGGAGTAATATCCAAGTCGGATGGTATGACGGACTTAGCTGTAGCCTGTACAATAGCTGGCGATGAATGGTAAGGAATTCCCTTATCTATAATTCCAGGTACATTGACATCAGAGTTGGGTGGTATGACTATGGTCTTGTTAGCAGCACATTTAACTAATGCCAACTTGTTGTTATTCTTCTGCAGTTCCTTCTCTCTCAGTAATATACAGCGGAAGGATGTGTACCAGGGTGTAGTCAATCTTGCACACTGAAGAAATCGGTTTCCATACTGCTGCTTGTAAATGTCAATCATGTGAGTTAAAATGTTGGTTCCCAAAAGTATAGGTACTGTAGAATTGTATTCACTGTCAGGTACTACCAGTAAAATACACGGTAAAGTACGGTGTGTCTCTGGTATATGTAATTCAGTTTCAATATATCCTCTGTATGGCAATGCTTGACCATCAGCACACTCAATCTTAAGAAGCTGGTCGAATGTCTGAATAGGTATATGTCCAAAATGTTGTTCATAAAAGCTCATGCTGATCGTAGAAACCGTAGATCCTGTATCTAAGAGAGCAGTAGTGTCAGTACCTGCAATGCTTACCTTTGCTTCTGTAGGAGATCCACAAAGACCTGCTGGTATATTTTTCGAAAAACTGTTACATACAATAGTTACCTGTCTGGGGCTGTTAACCTCTTCGTCTACTTCCTGCCCCTTGGTGTAGACTCCCTCATGTTTAAAGGTTGAGTATTCCTGGTTCCTCCTATATTCACTCTGCAACCTTTAGCTATATGCCCTTCCTGTCCACATCTTCTACAAGTAATAGGTGGATAAGTCATCTCTTGATTATAGCTATTCTGCGAATCAGTTGTCCTCGGAAACTGTTGCTGTTCCTGACCTCTGTACTTACCTCTTCCTCTACCTCTATAATTATCGTTTCCTCTTTGTTTCTGTTGATATCCAGTCTGTTGTTGATGTTGCTGCATCCCTGTTTCCAATCTGTCAAGTCTTGATGTAATCGCTTTAAGCATTCCTTTAACTTCGTCATCTTCATCAATACTATCTGGTGTTGACAATACAGCTTTCTTTGAAGTTCCTTTTACTGGTTTTGTTGATTGATCAAGGCTATTATCCTTCTCTATTCTTCTTATAGCAACTCGTAAAGAATCGAAAGTGGCGTATTTTTCCTTTTCGTAGTGACTAACAGCTTTAAGCTCTGGTTTAAGACCTTTCCACAACATATCGTGCAACATCCTGTCAGCTTGATATCTATCCACTTCCTTAATCTGAATGGCTTTCTCCAAGATGTCCTCTAACCTAAAACTCCATGCTGATACATCTTCATCCTCTCGTTGAGTAGCATTGTAAAATTCCCTTAAAACCGATTCCTTCTATTCTACAACGCCAAACACACTATCCATCTTTTCTATAATTTCTCCCAATTCAGCACGATATCCTAGCCGCATTAAAACTTTCCCTGCATCACCACGTAATGATCTCCTTACTGACTGAGTAAGTATCTCCTTGCTGTACAGCTTGTCGTTGATAAGACAAATCAGTTCATACTTCCATAAGTCATAAGTAACCTCACCACTACCAGGTTTACATTTCCCAGAAAATGTTGGCAATCTAGGTGGATTTGCATATGACGTTGGTGGATCCTTAATTGCTCCAACCTCTGGTTTGTGTTCTGCTTCCTCATCCTTGGACAATGACTTCATTAATGCCTTAAGCTCTAATGGTAAATCCTTTGGTTTCTGCTCCAAAGACTTAAGTGTCTTTATTAATTCATCGTATTGACTCATGGCGGATTATCAAATGCTAACACTAAATGCTATAATATGAATATACCTACCAGCTGAAAATAAATATTCCCTATAATTAACAGCTGCAAATATATACACTAACGCTATACAAATTGGAAGAAAAAAATTCAAATTATCTCCCTTGTATAACTAATACACAACGTGGCTAGTTTAGACTCACTGTATAAATGCACAACAATTAAAATTATTATAGTAGAATATTCACAGACAAATTTATTCTACAGCTGAAAAATGATATCTCATTTAGATATGTTCTTTGATCTCTGTTGAACTACATGTATGAATATATAGTGCTAAGCTGAAAAATTCTAGTGCTGCTCAACCTATGTATTTTTACTCTGTATACACACCTAATATTGCTATACGTTTCAAATATCACATGTACAAAATCGTAAATATTACCTGTATTAATTAATACATTAGATTAATTAATATCTGTTATATGTATTCTTCTTTGTAATCACGTGTAAATACCGCGCGTCTTCAATCGATCAATCGCGTATGCCGAACAAACACAATTCGTAGAGTATTAAACGGCTATTTACAAATTTATTTTTTTTTTACAACTTATAAAATGTACGCCATGTGACTACTAGTACTACAAGTATATAGGAATGGGTTATACTACAGGTCTAAACCTCCAACTACACACCGATATTCCACCAAAAAAATATTGATTCAAACTCAACTACAAAAGGTAAACACTCGGAAGAATAAGTACAAGTTTAGCTTCTTCGGCTAAAGAACCAAGTCCAACCTAAGAAAGTATAAGTAGTGAAAACAAATTGCTTAATCAAAAGTCTAGTAGGGTATATAAGAAAATATCCCTTACTCAAAAACCTTTGTCTTATCACTTATAAAAAAAATATTATTATATCCTTTTTGTTTTTCTTTTTAAATTAATTAGTTAATTAGTTAGCCTAGTTATTCTAACCAATTAAACAATTTAAAGTGTTTTTTTTTAGTTAAAGTTACTTTTAAGTTACTTTTAAAATATTACTTTAAACGTATATTGCTTTCTATTAAAGTTCTATGTACTAGACACCAGATATCAAGGTCACATACAAGAAACGAGTATAAACAATGTTACACTAATTGTACAATATATACACATAAACATATGGATTAGCTACACACAGGCAAAACACAAAAAAATATAAATAAATAAATAAACTATTTAAAAAACAAGTAAAGCATACTATGACAAACACGCAGTACTGCACTGTAATACTGTTTGACTGTAGTAAATGACAAAGTATAAACTTGCCTACTTCATCATAAACTAGACTACAAGTCAACTAAAGGATACATGTACATGAAACATAAATTTCTAACCACTTTATCTCACAAGTTTTAGTTATCCTGTTCTATATATACATACATATCTTAAATGTGATTAATTTCAAATTTATTGCTGTCTATCTGTGTTGACAAACACAACTTTTAACTAATTTAACTACTAAGTTATCTTCAAGGAAACAAAATGCTGAAGTTTATAATCATGCGCATGAAAATAAAAACAAAATACAATCAATAAACAATAGAAAATGTCTCTCACCGAAATGAGTTGTCCGTCCAAACTAATCCTTTTAGCAAATCCTTTCCAAAAAGAATCGCACGAGAAATTCCTACGAACACATGTCTGTATTCAAATGTCAATATTTACATTCACTTCCGGTTCACGGCTGATCAGCTGAAACGTGTATGAGGCTCCAGTTGGAAAGTTGTTAATTACATCTACGTGGGCGCCATTGTAGCCGCGGGTTCTCTGGCCTAATACATAGACAAGATCCAGGATTCGTAGTGTTTTTATTATGACAAATTTCCCCTAAAACATATAACAAAACATATTCAAAGCACGTGACATAACAAAATCACATTCACATAAAACGCAAATACAAACGAATGAAAATTGCTATTGATCAATTTGACAAGTGATCAGTATGATAAAAAAAATATACATTACACATGAATATGCAATTTCTATTTCTATGAAACTGCTTCTCATTAATATACATGTACATCGCGCGAAGCTTACATTATTAAGCACACTCATATAGAGCCCCAATAACAATAACAACAGGTAAAATAAACCTACTACAGTAAACACAACGTATACAATTACAAGTGAACACTGCTTACCCTGTATGTGGTACAAAGGGCCACTGAAGCGTTCTAACAAACTATTGACTGCTACTGGTGTGTCTGTATAAAATAAAATACCTTCATGAGTCCATTTGTAGAACTACGCCAATCCTAATACATATACAATAAAATAAAACTTTACTCGAGAGCACAATTAATTTATATGTTTCGAGCCATAATCTATAAAAATTAGTTACTTAGGTTTTAACCGAAAAGTTAATAAAAAGTTTATTTATTTCTAAGTTTATTTCTAAAATCATCGGAACTTTGTTTAAATCGTTAAATAGTTTAAACACTCAAATTGCAAAGAATGCTAACCCCCAAAATATTAAGAGAATGACTTCATAATGTTAATTAGTTAGAAATGGAAAATGAACCAACCTGAATATGAAAATCCAAGATTCACAAACAGAATAGTCTCAATTTGCATCAGATACCATACAACAATTTCAACAGCAACTTATGTCATCACCTCTACTTTTTTTAGAATAACCAGTCTGCCCAGTTCAACCCAGAAAACATTTATATAAGGACTTCTGACCAAAGAAACTAACCAATCAGATACATAAACTTTTCCCACCTAAACTGACCAACGAAACTGACCAATCGTAAATACAGAATTTTCCCTCCTAAAGTGACCATTACCAATAGAGGCTCTACACGGGTTTATTTAAGTAGAATAAATAGAACAGACAATTTACTGTAAAATATTTTATTAAGCTCTGTAATGAGTTTAGAATAAAACACCTATATATATATATATTCATACTTTATTAACACATTTATAATAAAACAATGACTCTGCCACATACCCTCTGATTTTTTCGGATTTTTCTCAATAGTGAATTGAGGAAACAAATACCCAAGTGCGACAGTTTCCTCGTAAACATTAATGATAAATCTTTTTTTTCAAATGCGTTGTGGTAAGTGAGACGCTGCGTGCAATATATTATATACTGTAGTCGATGAGAAAATCATTGGCAATTGTCGGGATCTTATCGAGCATCGATTTCCAGTTTTTTGTGTAGAATTCTACTAATACGATTAAAATTTGTGTATTCTAGAATGCGATATATTATTCAAATAAAAGTTCTTTATGACAGAAGAATCTCGCAATTATTTAAGGTGCACATATACAGTTTTATACATTGTTCTCTGTATAAAGAACGATTTCAATATTTCAGTTACGTATATCAGTTTTGCATTTATTCTTGCAACTGGGCATTACAATTCTTGCAAATTTTTCCTTGCATTATAGTTTTACCCGCGTTTAACGAAGATTACACCTTAAAAAATCGGATCACGTTTGGAGCATTAAGAGCGAGTTGTTTTTAGCCTACTCCCCAGAACAACTCAGCAATGGACTTTAATTTATCGCCATGAAAGAGAAGAATAATAAGATCGTAAAAATAAAACATAATTAAAAGCATTTCTTCGTATTTTGTAATTTTTGTTTCTGTTAACGAATACAACAATCCGTTAAGGGGACTTCTTTATAAGTAGAATATTGCCCGTTCTTGAATATCGAAAAGCAATATTATATGCATTAAATGAGCGATTAAATGTGACAAAACTTTAATATAAAAATGACTCGTATCAAACACACTTTAAAGCAAAAAACAGTTCTCATTCACATTATGCACTTATACGGGAATGTCAATTTCCGGAATAGATATTCATTTTATCATAGTGTGCATGCGCAAATCGCACATGTTTATCGATTAATTTTCTCGTTTTCACAATTCTGCATATTGCTTCATTCACATGTATCGCTCACTACGATACAAATATCTTATGACAATTCATATCATGGGCGCTTTACCGTAGAAATAGCGATGATTTCTTTGCCCCGGTAGTTTCTTTAGCAACAAAATTCCCTTCTCTCTTTACAGTTCATGTGATATAAGTAAGCTCTAAACAGTGTTATATTTATGATGAAATAAAAACCCCACAGCCTTGTGAAAATGGACTAGTTCTGTCGAGGAAAGGGAATTTCATAGCGTGAAAACAGAAATTTTAAATTCTTTCTTAAATTTTAGTTTCGCTAAATTTCAGACAAGTAATGAGAACTTTGCGATCAAAATCCTTGTGTGGAGGTTGGAAAAACGTTGTATGAGTATGGTTTCCGGAAATACAATTGTTTTAATAACACAGAAAAACAAGGAATTAAAATTATTTCCGGAATATTAATTGTTATAACGCAGTTGTAGAGTGCAGAATGTTTTTGCTCAATAGACAATGTTTTTATTATCTTCAATGCTTATAAATAGATTGCGCTTGAGTATTTGTTTCCATATCATATTGTAGCACAAATTCGCAACGTTCATCCAATGAAATTGCAGTAATAACCACAATCATTCACCAAATAATTATAATATATATTGTTTTGTATCTACAATCAGTTTATTATAAAGCGGATTTTCAATGATGACTTGTTATTGTGTGTTTGTACTGCTAATTTTTCAATTAGTGAGCGATATCAATGGACTTGATGCAATCGACCAACATGTGTGTCCTCGCTACATAAGGTGTGTAAATATTATAATAAATATATTTTTATCAAAAATTATAATGGCATTTGGGATGTTATATTTTAAAACAACGAACCTGTATAAATTGGTATTGTATTACTAATTTTCAAAGTATTAAAGAGTATACTTCATTGATGATTGTTGAGTCTTTCTTAATCATTTAAGTCTAACTTAGTACTGAACAATTTTAAACAAATGAAAAATCAATAGTCATTTCATACCAAAATGTTCAAGCTATTTTATTTTTGGATGCAAAACCGTCTTCCATGGTAAGCGATTTATTATGTTCTTTAACTTTAACTTATCCTTCTTCATGCAGTTTATTCTAAACAATTTTTTAACATAGAAGTTCGATAAAGTCTATTCATTTTAGAAAGTTCTTCTATCCGAACTTCAACCCAGCAACCAGCTAATATAGCTTCATCTCCGACTTAATATATTTCAAGCGGGAACTATCTTCTGTCACTTTTTAGTCTCCAATGGTTTAGACTGTACGTAAAGTTTTAATAAAGAGTTTGGTGTTTATCTAGTGACCGCTACGGTAGACGTGTCTGATCAGAAGAACATAAAACGCAATATGGAATTTGTTTCTGTTCGTTTCAGTCTTTATTAACTCGAAATGGTTTTGCTTTGTCCGTTTTCGCATTAGTTTGCTTGTTTCTTTTTCTTTTTTCCCTGTCAATCTTGTCCATTCGGTTTTTATAATAGCGATGTATAAATATATACATCTGCTTTATTAATTAAAACAAGTGTTGTTTGCAAGTGAGGCTAATAGCACAACGGTTCAGCAAAGCGGTGGTCAACTCTAAAGAAGGAAGCGGCTTGAGAATGGTAAATTCAATCGTCACCGAATAAATATTTACTATTTTTGTATTGTACATTGAAAAGATGTACACGATTTGTGTATTGACAACGATTCAAATCTGTTCTCCTAGGAGTAGGAACATTTTAACGCACAGGAGCACGAATTACACCACAGATACTAACCACATAAAGCGACATGCAGTTCAGGAATATATAACAGTGGTACTATATTGTAACTGATAGGTATCACAATGAGTAGGATATGTAAATCGTTGTATATTATCTCGATTTATTTAATTTCTAAAGTAATAAACGAGCATATGGATTAGTTTGTTTAAATTAATTAACGAGAGATGATATCAAGCGACATACAATTCTTTCGAATTGTCAAACTTGTTCCTCTTCTATAATGAAACGAAAAGTATAATTTGCGTTGGTAATCTGGTTTTAGCGGTAACCGGTTTTGAAGTGCTATGAATCACGGAGTAAAATACAAGATGGAATTCCAGGCTGTATAGCAGTATTACGAAGAGTGGCATTAAAATGAGAACACAATCATAGATAATGGAAACATTTTTCAAATTCAAAATTATATAATCAACGACATTGTTCATAAATATAACAAAACAAAAAAAAATTTCAAACCCGGATATTCAGCAGGAAAGTTCTTTCTACTCCCAACAAACGAAGTCACATTGTATTTTTTATATCTTTTGTTCGTATCCCATCGTTGACCATTATATTCAAAATGTTCAAAAAGTGGCGCGAGAATATTATTTTATTATATTATTTTACATTTAGACGATTAAAACCTGATCGAACGTACTACCAGGTTCTTGATTTGACATGCTGTCCCGATTACATGGAGGTTGACAACATATGTGTAGGTATGGAAAACGATAATATGATAAATAAAATCTTCAACCTGAAATAGAAAACCATGATAAATGTTATTAAGAAATATATTATTGCGGGCGGGCTCTTCGCAAATTAGAACATGGTCCAACCTTATATTTGTCAATATTGTATACCAAGCGATAGCGAGCTATAAAATGAAGACAAATATAAGGTCGGGCCATGTTCTAATTTGCATAGAACCCAATAGCAATAATCTATTTCGGTTCTAATATGTCTAACAAATGTTTTAAAATTTCGAAGCGGCTCTAAGGGGACGCTTAAAATGGTGATACATATTTTATTAACTAATGAATTATCTCTTTAAACAGCATGTTAAAGCAAATATTATTGACATAAAAATATATTTATTGAATATACGTACCTTTTGAGCAAAATATATTGAGAAATCTTAACAAAATTGCAGTTTGAAATTTTTCAGTTTGAGCGTATGTGACGTCGGATTCTAATCGTGACGTCACACCGTGCTCTATGGTTATTACAACCCTAATGTGTTCTCAAAGCGTATGAAGGACGTCATATTAGAATCAGCAACAAGTGTTATGACAGTTATAAGTGTGAAAAACTTGCTTTACCTATAGGTACGAGTGGAGTAGAGACGGGGTATCGAAGACCCTTTGTTTTATATACTGGATTTATGTACATTGTAGAAGAGAAAAATATGTTTTGGTGTGATTTGCTTGGGTTTTAGACCACATCAACGGTCAAAACTGTTCACAAAGAAGAGATTATAAAACATTTGAATATTGCTTGTAATTAGATCTAAATCATCAATTAATATTCACCGCTCCTAATGTCCCGGCATGCACTTAATCTGTAGTAGTAACTAGATAAAAACAACACTAACAAAGCAGGTGACGTTGTTTGTATCAGTATTAACAGTGCATTTTCACTGCCTCAGCTACAGATTCTGAAAGATAAATTCAATTGCACCTACAACGATATTTATGTATATTTGTGGACTTTTTTAGAGTTCAATACGAAATTGTATGGTCTGTCTAGATATTGCAATAATTATATATGTTAAGATATGTTCATATACAAAATACCGACCTTCTTATAAGACCACAGATTGGATAGAATGTTCTAACATGTTGTGATTTTCTATATTTTACAGCGTGCACACCTGGCTTCTTTGGTCCAAACTGCAGTACTGGTTGTTTTGGCGAAACGTATGGATCACAGTGTAAATTCAGGTGCAAGTGTAACCCGTCACAAACTTGTAATAAACAGATAGGCTGCACCTGCAGAGACGGTTTTACGGGGGAAAATTGTGACATAGGTAAAAAAAACATTATAGCTTCACGAAATGAATGTTTTTGGTTTATTTGTAATAGTGTTTGCGGTTTTTGTTTGATTCTTGCAAATGTTTGCAGTATGGTACATCATTACATACTTCTCAAATATTGCTCCCAGCTTTCCCAGTGGTTTTTAAGAACTAAACTGCTAGGAAAACTTTGTTCTGTGAATTTTGAATGTAACGCACTTGATGGAACATGTTATTATCATGATGGATAGATTGGAAAAACAAGTGACGAACGTTAGGTGCTTGTTTAAATTGTAAAACGCAAGAGAATGGTATATCACTTAAATCTGTATAAGCCAAATCGAACGATGTAAGAAGGAGGCTTTATGGGGGAAATCAATGAGTCAATGGTTACATTATTTTGTACATTTGGTGTAATATTTCAGGGAACCAGTTATGTTAGTTATCAAAATTTCATTGCTTAAGATAAACAGAAGAGCCGATAATAAGGAATCGTTTGTGCATTTATTTGTGGAACTTTTTACCACCATATATCGTTGTATTATAATAGGTTTTAGAATTACTTTATTTATAAGATTTGCAGATGTACCCTGATGGAAAATTCAGAAAGTAAGTTACGTCGTTTATTATTATATGAACCATTTTACATTATACTTTAGGTTGACCTGTTCATTCCTTTAGAAAAAACTGTTTACGGCCTCGCTCAATTTAAGTTTCGACTTTATTGCAATATTGTGCTTTTACACTCACACAAATGTCTTTATTTAAGCAAATCACCGAAAGAACCCAGGGTATAGAAAATGGATTTGCATTTGGCCCTTCATATAGAGGCATTCGTTATTTTTACATTTAACGGTCAACATCTGCAATATATATTGTATTATTTCCAAGATGCTTTATTAGTAATGTAAACGATTTCTAGTGGAAAGTTCTTTACGATTTGTTTTTAGATTAGCGGTACTGAGTGAAAATTTAGCTTCAATATTGATTGCAGTTGATGACCATTGGCCAATCCCAATCCTTTATTTGTCGATACCTATCAGATGAGTTATTGTTTGTTCTCATCCGGAATATACTGCATACTAGACTTTAAATTATGTACTTAACAGGGCATTGACTTTTTGAGATCTTACTGAAGTGTGTTAATGTCAACATCGGAAAAGAATTTCTCACTAATGAGACAGCGTGGTACCTATTTTTAACCGGTTGAGATATCCTTATCTCAACCCGTGGGTGAGATACGAATTTCACGCTCCTTTTCCCGGTAAAAATGTATTGTGACGTCAACTGTCGGTTCAGCAATAAAAGTTAGAAAAAATTTCCTTTAGTTGTGTTGGTTTACTATGCCTTTTTAAATACTAACATGAAAACAACATATCTGAGCTTCCATGACCCAATTTTTGCCACAATACAAACATCAAAACAAACACGGTGACGCAACATGTGTACCCTGAAGATTACGTTTAGGGTAGATAACTCTATGTGTTGTCATATTTCATTAGTACAGAACCGGATTTTTTTAACGAACTAGTGAGAAATAGAATCAAACACCGGTGGTTGGGCAAGACGGGAAAATCTCAGACACCCGCGTAAAAGATTTCTTTTGGTCAAGAAATCTTTTCACTTGGGTGTCTGAGATTTTCCCGTCTTGCCCTCCCACCGGTATTAGATCCTATATATCTTTTAATTAGAATCTCTTCGACGTCTTATAAGAGATACTTGTCGCCCAAGAACTGATATCGTAGATCAAGAACTGGTCACTTATAAGCAAGAAGATGTTAAGATTACCTTTCTAACTGAGGACAGTTACTAAGGATAGTGTTAAAAACTTTTATCACATGGCAAATAATTATAAAATCATTATACATGGCGGTTTTTTAGTTTAATTTTTTTAAAATAATGAATGGAATAATTTTGAGCTCACAAAACTTTAAAACAAGATCACTTACTAGGAAATGAAATTAAAAGTAACACTAGGCTATTCTGAGACAACACAGATCTATACTGAATAATGTCACAGGATAAAGCTGTCGACAAACTTATAAGACGGAAAGACACTATGTCGCAAATGATGCTATTCAATCTATATTTAGATGTAAATGTAGCTATTCCTCCACCTTCAAGTGCATAATCCCTATGAAGTTTTAAACAGTTGACAGGCGTACAGAAAAGAGTGGTACAAATGTAATGTAAATCCACCGGTTGTTCAAGATGAGAAAGAAGGTCATTAATCTTGTCGGAGGAAAACTTACAATGCGAAAGTTCTGGCTGATTAAAATGATTGTATATCATCCTATATTGAGGATCGTTAGTATTATATTGATGTTTTTTCATTCTGTTCCGCAAAGTCTGTAGTGCTTCGCGAACATTCAACAGTCCAAACAGCGAAAACTCAATCCAATAGATGACGTTTTCAGTTGAGTTGTCCAGAGGGTCAAATGATTTAGTAAAGTACAATTTTCTAGTAAGATTGCTTCTAAATTCTGGGCATGTAATAAGCATAACTAACAAACTAAACAAGGGAAAATGAAAATAATAGTCGAGTACACAGGAAAACAATACTTATCAAACAACGAATTACTAACGTGGTCTTGGCGATATATTTTAGAACTGCGTAATAATTCTTGTTTTTATATGCATTGTTACATAGTTGACTTCATAAGCATATATTCATTTGTAGTCTCACCTCCGGAAACTTCTAACAATGTAGTATCAGATGCTCAGATCGCAGTGACGACTGAATCTAACAGCAAAGTAACATCTGAAACTACTATCATGTTAATGATTATCATATTCATTGTAACAGTGTCATTGCTCATTATAGCAATATGGGTATTGGTCTATAAAGGTATGTTAAATTGTGATAGTAAAAGCAGTGCGAAATCCGCGGTAAAAATGTTTACAAAAACATAAACAATGACTTGAAACTGAAGTGAAAAATACTTTTCCGCTACATAGATTTTTTCAATTTTCATGATAAACATATAGGCATTACAAAGTTACTACTGTTATTGCTAGGAATCATAATCAATTAATATTAATGTAATTCATTTAAGCAAATAGTTTTATTCATCCTGGTTAACATCTCTGAGACCTTGTTTAAAATATTACTGACAAAGACAACATAATGTACTTGCATAAAAGGCTAATAATTAACCTACCATCACTTCTAATAAGACACAAGTTCTGTAGCAATCACTATTAAAATATTAAGCGATTTTATGTTAATACAAACATATCTTTGCACATAGTAACAACACACCAACATCATTCTTCACAACTATTCATAGTTATTTACTTTTTTAACTAACTGCGTTATTGGTGATTTGAGCGTCACTAACTTTTTTTTATAAGGCAGAGATTGACCGGAGCAGTAAATTCTATAACCTTGCAATCTCAGATAACATTTTGTATTTGTGTCTTTTAGGACAGTACTGTTGCAAACAGCAAATATATGAAAGTAGCAGGTACACATTTTTGCATAACTACGACCAGATATAACACAAGTCCTTCAAAATCAAGTTGCTTTAAAATGAAACACAGAACATACTTTCACTATTGACACTGCACATATATTCGCATACTAACGCCGCTATCATTGGATATTCCATATTTTAACCTGTTATAAATATAATTACATGGTTTATTATTATGTCTTGAATTTGTCAGTATTAATACCTTTTTAATTAACTGCGTTAATGGTGGTTTAAACACCACTACTGATTCTTTATAAGGCCAAAGCTGGATCGGCGCAGTAAATAACTAAAAACGAAATTAAAAGTTATTTATACTGTGAACTCAATTCAACATCAAGTACTTTGTATATGGCCCTCTCTAACGACTTATTATACAAAGGCGTAGCATCGCATTTGATATTGGTACGGCGGAATGCTAATCAGGATTGTGTAGCTATCATATCCACCTCGCAGAAGTGTTTTTACGACAGGGGGTCCGGGTGCCACCTAAGGGCCCTGGAAGCTATGGGGGTTAATGGTGCAAAATCCTGCATTCTGGCGAATTACTAGCACTTAATCTCAGGTCTTAAAAGATGGGTTTCGTGAGCAATATATATTTTATTTATTTCTGAAAATTATTGTTACGGCATGCCGTACCTGCAATAGCTATTGGTACGGCGGAAGCCGTACCTGCCGTACCGGCTGCTACCCCTGTGTTATGGTATAATTTTTCGTCCCTTTTTCGTCCACATGTAAGACAGTATTTTGAGAATGCCTTCAGAGATTTTCTTCACACTGCACAAATCTATAAATTACGCTAGCTTCCTGGGCTGCATACTTTTTGTAATTTTTTATTTATCGTTATGGAGTTAGAAGACTTTGTTCATTAAATAAAGGTGGATTAGTTTTAAGACTACAACTCGCAAACGCTTTTATCAATTTTCTTTAAAGTTTAGGGGATTGTTTATTTTAAAAGAAGCAATTTTTCCCCAAAAATAGAAGCAATTTTTTCCATTTGTGGTTAAATTTTTATTTACATGTATTGTTACAGAGTTATGGGACTTATGGTATCATTCTGACATCAGGCGCGTAGCTCCCATACAAGCAAAAAATCATTTGCTTGCACATCAGATTGCTAAAAAACTGAAACAAAACGAAAAAAAAACACTCGGAAAAGTGATCGGCGCTTGACGACGTTGATCGATGCATTAGCTTGATATTGTTTACTGGTTACACTTGCCATAACGAACATACGATCTTACCCCCTCAGTTTATGCCATTCTGTCCATTTTTGTTACTATGCCAGTAACAACGTCAACCACGGAGAGGTCCTACAGTGCTCTTCGATGCCTTAAAACCTATCTTCGATCTACGATGGTACAAGACAGATTTTCATCCCTAGCATTAATACATGTCTACAGGGATATGGACATAGATATCGAAATGGTTCTTCGTAGTTTTGCTCTTGCTAAAAATAGATACATGGATATTATGGTATGAAGTAAACAGCTAGCGTTACAAATAAAATTTAAAGTAAAGTGTGATTGTGTTTGTTGTCTTGTCCGTCTTCATAACCTTTTTATGGTCCGTCCATGTGCCCATTGGTTCGTTGGTTCGTCAGTCATATCTTAACCTTAAATATTACTGGTGTATAGTATCTTTAAATTAGATAAAAAATCGCTCTTTTATATGAGATCCATTTGTTAAGCATAATGTTATACGTAAAAAGGTAAAAAAAGTTCGTTTTTGTCATTTAATTTCTATGTAGAACTCTTTAAAACCCCAAAATGCAGAAGCTTACGGGGGGCTTCACCCCCTCCCTTGGTCCTCTATTAGGGCTCATCCCTGGACCCGCTTGGGACCTAATGCGATCTCCAGAACCCTCGCCTAATTAAAATTGCTTGCACATGGCACAAGGGTCAGTTACGCCCCTGTTTGTCATGGTGTACCTGTTTAATACTTGCTTTTTGTATAGCGATAACATAATATAATATGTGTTAATCGACTCTCTGGATCCCAATTAATCACTGCTTGCGATATTGTACCTTTTTGAATGCTTCTTTTCTTGTTCATCACAATTGATTTCATCTGAAATTGCTTGGTAATATTTATAAGACCTTAGAGTTATTCTTTTTTAATCATTATTTCTAAACGAAATTCAAAGCAAAAAACTGACATATCCGGTTTTAATCTTTGCTTTTTTAGATTTAGTAGTGTAAGATAACTGATGCAAATACTAACAGCATTTTTCTTAATTTTGGATGCTTACATAGATAGAAAGTAGATATTATGATCGTTCGTTCTTCTTTATTCTATTAATTCTGGCACACTAAATAACTAACATTATCACCAGGAATTCAGAATGCACTTCTTATATACTGTATCTACATTCAAGTTCGGTATAAAAGAATATAAACATCAATGAGTTAATATCATCCTTTATTCTAAATATAATTAGCAATTTTAAAAAAGGTTTTACATTTTTGTTTCCAGCTGTGGTATATTAAAACCACAAGACATTCTGAATGGAAATGTATGCAAGATTATTTACTGTTTCCATTTAAAGACGAGCATCGAATGCACAAAAATTATTAAGTTGTCTTTGATTCTTCAAATACTAGCTTTACTAGAAAAACATTAAGCAACAATATTTTAAATCAAACAGATAGAATATTCTTAATTTAACTTAATTTATATAAATAATCATAGATATAACAACTTAAATAATTAAGAAATATAATATAATGATAAAATTATATATATATTTATTTATAATAAGCAAAAACCATGTATAATTTTTTTTAGACAAAACATTGAAGCACACGAGTATGAAGAAGTTCCATCTGGAATTCATTCCTACGCAGATGAGACTGAACCTTATTATGTAGAACCTAATCAAGCTCTAGTTTATGCATATGCATATACAGACAGTGGTCACAACTATCTTGAATTTAATTCACCTCCAGATGTATTGGAAGGTGACGAGTATGACGACGCTGCATCTGAATTACCTCGCACCGTAACTGTTTCAACCGACAGTGAACAAATTTGTAAGGAACATTATTTCCAACCAGACGTAATAAAAAGTAACGAGTATGACGACACTGTGTCTGAATTACCTCACACCGTTAATGTTTCTACCGACAGTGAACAAATTTGTGAGGAACATTTGTATCCATGAGACGCAGGCCAAAGGTAACGAGTATGACAACGCTGTATATAAATTACCTCATATAATAAATGTTGCTACAGATAGTGAACAAATATGTGTTGAACATTACTCACCACCAGACTTAGTCAACGATTATGATGATGTTGTATCTGAATTACCTAATGCCATGAATTCTGCTACTGGCATTGTTTAAGACTATGCAGAAGCTAATTCATCTCCATGGGCAGCGAAAGTTGACGGGGAGAAATACGCTATATTTGAATAACATTACACTACAACTGCTGTTATACAAGATGGATATTTTTGAGTTGTTAAATACGCTTCTATTTTTATGTGCTTATTAATTTTCGTAATCAAACATTTGTATACACTAGCGTAACAAATATTACAACAATGTAAATGGAGATAGATTTCGTGATTGAACTGTTGTTATGCTACATTTGCATGAATAAAACTCCCTTTTCTTGGCTTCATTAAAAATAAATACTGATAATGAATTTCTTTTTAAAAATGTTGGTATTAGTTATTAAATTATATTCGCATCGCAACTATTAAAATGAACAAGTTGAAACTATAGCCAAAATTTGCCCGGCTACGATGATAATACATACTGTTAATACATAGTTACTTCACCTGTGAAAGCAACATTTTAGACTTATTGATGACTAATTGCTAAATGATATTTGAACGCTGACAAATCGCTAACCTATTGCTGACGAATACATCCGTCCAAAATCAAGCATCCGCCTTTACCTTGGTGATCTATTAGATCAGCCTAATCATTCCGATCCAGAATCGTTCCAAAATTTATATGGGCAAACCACAAATCCTTCATGACTTCTTTGAATATTGCGACAAAGGGTCTGAAGACTTTCCATACTTGTATTCCAAAAATTACATACAAATCCTTACATGGAAAGGTTCGTAGCCGGCGCATCTACGTGCTCTACCAAAGAGTTGTCCCAAATTTTGAATTGAGTAGAAAGTGCTTGTGCTGCGATGGTCTCCTTTCAACTTCATTAAAGAACCAACTTGCATACTATAGTAATGAAAGGAGGTTTGGCATGGTTGTTGGTTCTTAAGTTTGCAACTTTCTTGGACTTTGAATAGTGGATTCTCTTTTTGACAGTTTCCTTCGTGTTCGATATTTTGTTTTTTACCTTTATTGTTTTAGAGAAACAATTAGAATTCTTTAATTAATTGATAAATTAATACTTAATTAAAATATTTAAATGTAAACTTTGGTGAAATTTTTATACACGTCTTTGTATAAGCAGAAGTAATTTTTTAAACAATTAAAACAATATCAAATCAATTTCTTCTGCCAAACATAATGGGCAACGATAGGTATTTCAATATAGAAAGGAATCCATGACGCTCAAAATGCAACTGAATCGTCTGGATGATCGAGACTGTGTTATATGTAGATTAATACCTGAAAGTCTGTAACTTCCAGACCCCATGCAGTGAGAAAGTGCAACCCAAATTTGAAATCCTGCGGATGGTGTAATGTTACTGTAAAGCCAATGTTTTTTGTGTTTGAATGATATTTAAGGCCACTTTTAGCAATTTTTCAGTAATATCATGGCGTCCAGTTTTTATTGGGGGAGGGAGCTGGAGTACCCGGAGAAAATCCCGACCTTCGATAGCAAACTAGCAATCCTTGTCAATTAAAACTGGAGTCAAGAGCACACTGCCCGCAGTGAGACAAACCCGCAATCTCAGCGTTGGCAGACCATGTGATTAAAATTAGACAAACTACCTTAACCCATCTGCCATCGTAAAGCCAATGCAAATCATGGGTGTACTTGAATGCTTCAGAAGATGATAATAACTTGGTGTGAAGAACATGGATGGACTTTTGAAACTAATCAACTAAGTAGTCATTGATAACCAATTAAACAACACACAAGAAATGGATATAAACATACGAGTACATACTTCATCACCTGAATACTAATAATTGTAATAGTATGCCTTAAAATAAAAGTAATAAGTCAAAAGATGTATTGGACTATTTAATTTTTGAGACCAGTTAAAAATCTTTTCTTTTCAAGGCTAATTTAGTCACGATTTAAGATTAATGGTCAAATGAGAAATTATGGATTGAAGCGATTATGTTTTGTACTGATCAACAATCAAATTGACTATTTGATTTTTAAATAATTCCGCTGCCAGTATTTTATGATTAAGTTCACTATATACCTTCTCAATAGTAACCAGAGAATGAGACTATTTGATTTATACTTTTGAGTTTTCCTACTACTCAATCTATCTTGCAGCTAATCTAAATTCAACAACTGAATAGAGTATTATGTTGGTTGCCAATTTAGTTGGACCATATGAGTATGAAAAAACACTTTTAAAGTCTAATACTTTAAAGAGACAAAATATATGTACTTCTAATAAATTTCTATTGACAGTGACAACGTCATAATGACTACAAAATAATTAATAATAATTGCTACTAGAATAAAAAAAGTCACCGATTTATTTAAATAACGCAGGCACCTTAAATAATACAGATGCTGACTGTAGGCAAGATGTCAAATCCTTGGAGTAGATAAGATCTGGTAATCCCTGAAGGAGGTGAGATCTCAATAAAGGTATTGCTGTTTAAGAATATTGCTAAAGTTGCTTTTAAAATTCAAACTAGATTAAAATAACTAAAATAACTGATTGTGTTATATGTAGTACATGTACATCGACACATTGATCACACAACTGCAAAAAAAAATTGATCTTAAAAACACTACTCAAATGGTTCAAAACCTACTGCTATAAACTAATGTAGCTTTTGTCCGATTTCAAAATATCTGTGTAAAACAGAAATAATGTACTCTGGCAATATTTATTACTACGACTTTTGTCCAAACTGTCCATAAAACATAGTTTAAACATGCATGTGACATGCAATTACGACAATGAGACTAATGGAAAACACTATAATATGTAGTTTATATTATTTTAACTTACTGTAAACTTAATTGTTAGTATTCACATGTTGCAGATTTAAATATCTTAGGATCAATAAATAGGATTAAATAAATTTAATTAATATTTGTATATCCTATCACATGTAATAAATAAACAGAAATTTTAAATTATTGCACAGCTTCCTGATGATAACATAACACACACACTAAATAACTCACTCACATGCAGTTACCCTTATCCCCTATGGGGAACAGGGGTACAATAAATAAATCTTGTTCAATTGTTCATCAAGTATCAAAAGAAGAAAATCAAAACAATTCTGTTGTATTTTTGAAACCTAATAAGTCAACAGTACAAGATTTGTTGTCACCGTCACTGTCTAATAAAAAATAACTAAGGTATAAATAAACATGATATTGCTGGAATCATAGCACCATTACTAAGTACAAATTTACAAAAAATATATATCTATGATAACAAAATTGCATGTCAGCTTATCACATGCAGTGGCGGATTCAGGTGGGTCCTGCGTCCCCAAACCGTGTCATATGTAATAAAAAATAAATTTCCACCTCTTTTCATTCAAACAACATTCACAAGGCCATACAATTTTCTCTTTGCAACCGTTTTTTTTTTACATTTATTAAGGTCCAGCATTGTCAGTCAATTAATAAACAGCAAAACTTAACTCCAAAAATTGTTTTTGCTGGACATGGCATGCATTAGCTGTTTTTGCGTTTTAAAATAATGAAAATTTAAAACAAGCCAAAACAACATTAATTGTTAAAAAAAACTTGACAAGATAGGCATCATTACAAATTGATAAATCATCCTTGCATTGTAAAATGAAGTTTGACCCATCTAGCTACTTTTTGTTTGAAAATAGTTCAACTTCATTGTCACAATAAATAGTAAAAGTACAGTATCTGCACTGTAACACACAAAAATTGTCATGGTATAAAAGTACAAATAAACTGAAAGGGTATATAAAAAATGTAACATATTGTAATGGATATAAAATAGACTTCAGGGATGAACACAACTGAAGTCAACTAGTGTCACACTTATTGAATAACACAAGAACATTAAAATTCAATTCAACAAAAGTAACTTGGTGCAGTAGTAACAAAATACACACTAATGTCAGGGAGAAAACACAAATTAATAAATATGCTAATAAAAGTACATTTGTACATTAAGGATCAATGTTGCCAATGATAACACCAGTCTCTGCCAGAATGGCAACAACAAGAAATATTATATAAATAACAATAAGTAACATTCCATATGGTTTGGACATACGAAACTTTGATAATGGTACAACAACAAGGGAGGTAATTAGACTAAACATCAAAAACGATGCTAAGACGACTTCTTCTACTGTTATCTTTATCTGAAAAGTAAAACAAATCACTTACAATAAATATATACTGGAAACCATCTTAACGTTTGAAGAAATGATGTGAATAAATGATAATTCAAAAAGCTTGTAAGTTCTAACTCAATTGCAAGGAATTTGTGCTAAACTCCAAAGCATGTTTTCTTGCAGAAATTTTGAAGTTCAAACCAGGTACTCTAGCTTACTACTTCTATAAAAAAAAATAGACAACATAAATGTAATATGGATAAAAAATTCTTAAAATAACAGACAATAGCAATTTTAATGGACAAAGTTACAAGAATATATAGATTAAAGCATTTATTCACACCTTATAATCAGATTTGATTTAAGTAAATTTAATTTATTTAAATGAAAAAAGCAGAATACTAATTTGTGTCTTTTTCTTTTTCAACTTACATCAACGTTTTAAATGTTTTCATTTTCATAATGCTGAACTAAATACAGGAAATCTTTTGCTATAATATTTTCTCAGGGAAAAAACTGATAAATTGTGTCTTTATAAAAAAAGACCATTAACATTGCAGCAAGTTTAGTGTAATACAGCCAACATAAGAAACAATATCTTAAAGTCCGATTAACTGTTCTCAAATGATAACAGTAAATGTATTACTAAAACACACCCAAGTTAAGTCACCATGGAATAAACTTTTAAAAACCCTCGATTTCTAAAACAAAATAGCATCTCTTCTCCTAGGAGACAGGTTTAAATGGAAACATATCCATATCCTTTATAAGGTAAAATAAAAATAAAACAATAGTATAAAAAAAGGACAAGAATGCTACACATAGCCAAACGTATCCCACTGCTGTAGTATCAGATTGTGTAAAAGATGCGAAAAACTAAAATGGGAAAATTTCATCTGTGATATATTGGGTTATGGGAGATAAAATTAACATGCAATATTAAGATTATTTGGATTGGTAAACACACCAACTTGCATGATAAAACTTCATCAGAAGTACAAACTTTAGTACAGTGCTTGATAAAATTACCTTAAATATTATTCAAATATTGAAAAACAAGATTCTTTTGATAAACTCATCATATGGAATCAAAAACTTGTTTATAAAAGTAGATGTAAAGTTTGCTTTTCTACACATCATAAAAACTGATCCTTTTAATTATTAAAGCAATCTGTCAAGCGGTTTCAGAGGAGATGCATCCACAAGATCTACCATTGTATTATATAACTGAAATGGTCAAGGTCTCATAACTCCTACTAAATTTGACATATGAAAATGTCATTACAGTAAGCACATCCACATAACAGTACAATTAATACTTTTCAATGTCAAAGCAGTCTGTCAAGATGTTCCAGAGAGATATACAATTGAATGGTCAAAGTTCCATAACTCCAAGAAAATTTGTCAGACAAATTTTGTTGGCAGGACAACAAATTCTTACCTTGTAAGTGCCTCCATTTTTTATTGTTCCTATTGTAAATGGTATACCTATCCCTAATAATAAATCTGGTTAATAGTTAAGGCCATAATGTTACTGTCTATAAATACATTTAAGTTGTAATAGTGGATTCCTCTTAATTACATAACCAATTTGGCATATAAAATAATGCAATCAACAGAAATATGTAATAAAGAGAAATGTCAATCACCAGTTTATACCTAAATTATCAAATTAAAAGCTATGTTAATTAACGTGACACTTTTCTGCTACCTTAATTCATCTAAAAACAATTACAACAGAAAAGAAGGCTGTAAAAAAAACATTTTTTGGTCATTCAAGGGAAGGACACTTTTATGACTTCATCAAGAAAATGTCAGTTTTTATCAAGCAATTTTATCCTGATTGCAAACCGGGCGGCAGCAATATTTTTGTGTGTTTTGTTGCCAAATCATACAATTTCAAGGAAGAGGGATACAAATTCTCATGGTATATACTAGTCAATTTGTTATGGGATACAGATCTTGTTGATACAAAAAAATTCAGTTTTGGCAGAAAATCACACAATTTTACCAAGGCAGGATGGTATAAATAAAACCGAAACACTGTTGGCAATCAAAAGACATTTTTAGCAGGATAAAATATATTATGAACCCAAGTTAAGTCATGATCCGTATATTTTTGGCGTAACCAACCCATTCATAAACTGTATTTAGATCAAAGTTGACATGAACCAATTTTTACATACACATAAATGCATCTGAACAGTTTGTTAAATTATGGGGGTTTTTTTTCTTTTCTGATCAAATTTGTATGTGTGTTTTGTTTGTTTGAATGATATGTAGCAGATTTTCAGCTATATCCTTGTGTCCAAATTTTATTAATGGAGAAAGCCAATGAAATTATCCCTGGAAAAAAGTGAGTAGTCAAGCAAAACTGTTAGTAAATGGATACTGAACAATGGTCCTCCAAAACAAGCAGACACTCCCATCCTGGGGAACCCTTGTCTTGCCATCACAGTATCAGCTATGAAATCTACAAATAATGTAATAAAACATACATTAACATAGGTTAATTGACTGCTGGAATGTTTGCTTGACGTCTATTAAGCAATATTTCAGCTTTATTTCATTATCATTTTTGTGTTTCTTTTTTAATTTTAATTCTCAACAAACTTATATGGTTGATGAATTTTGACAATATAAAATCTTTAACCACTATATCCTATGTCCTAACTATTACCGACAGTTCCATTTAAAACTTAATACAATTTATCTGAAGTGTAAAATATTACAACTAATGAGAACTAAGGCAAAATAAATATCAATATACTGGTTCCATACCTCCTATACTGTTACCCCATGCTAACAATGTTAGACCTAGAATAGCATCACTAATGTTGAACACAATACCAAATGTCTGCAAAAACATACATCAATACTGATGTAAAAATAGTAATTTTAAATCTTAAATATACAAAACAACATTGTCTGCAGTGTCAGTTATCATCTGGGGTAAATTTCTGTTGGTGAGCAATGTTGTATACAAATTCTTATATAAAATCCCCTTTGCAATTAAAAAAACACATATTATTTAAACAGTTTTGTTTGTTGTTTGAATAGAGTTTAATGCCACTTCCAGCAATTTTTCAGCTATATCAAGGTGTCAAGTTTTTATGGGGTAGGAAGCCGGAGTACACAGAGAAAACCCTGACCTTTGGTACAAAAACTGTTATTCAAACAGTAGACAACATTGGATATGTAATATGGGAGACAACTCTTAAATTTTTAAGGTCTATTTATAAAGTAATTTTTAGTACAAAAAATTTTTGTTTTTTGCATTTTTTTATTTTCAGATTTTCAATTCTGTGAAAAAGTAGAATATAATATCAACAGGAGTAGCAAGGTGGGGTTTTATCTCAAATTTGAGAATTAATAAATGAAGAATTCCTGATGAAATCAAAACCCATTTCCAAAATCCTGATATGTTTTGACACCAAAGCCCCATAGTAAAATTAAAAATCCAATGAAATGTCAGGCCCAGTTCCAATGTCCACAGAAGTCCTTCCATTAATGTTTAAATTGTCACAAATTTACCTGTAAAATGTTAACAATCTCATTGGCTATAATGTATATCCACACAACAGCTACAACAAACCCAAGGTAAGCAAGAGCCTGAAAATAGATAATATCTATAATAAACAGTGTTTTACAGTCTATTAAATTATAGAATGTATGTGCTAACCTTATGCAAAATAATAGTTGAGATATCAAGAGGAAAACATATACTTCTACAATATCTAATACATGTCTAGGTCCCATTTGTGAGTTTAATTTTTGGTTTGTGATCATTTGTTCATTGCTGGGATTGTTTTTTTAGATGTTTTTTCAGTGTCTTCTGACATCTCTTATCAGTAATATACCAGTTGTCACAAATTATCTTAAAATAATGTTGTTTGTTCAAATGAATGAGGGCACATTCAACAATTTTTCAGCCATACTAGAGGATGCTGGAGAACCCACCACCTTCAACAAAACTGGTAATAATTTTCAAATGATGTAATATACACTTTGCCTAAAGTAGACTTGAACTAACAATGTCAGTGTTGTCTCAAACTGATAGAACTGCATTATAAAAGAACCATGCCAGAATATTAAAATTTCCGATACTATGTTGATAAAGTATCACATGTTCCCAACATGCTACAAAATGCTCAAATCACAAACACTTGTTCTGACTATCAATGTCATCGTGTGCATCACTGTTATACAAGACAATACAAGGCTGACCTTGTCATCCTTACCTCATGGTAAACAGGCTGAACATCATCTTTTGAAGTAAAAAACACAACTAGGGATAAAATAGCACCAAAAATCATTAACAATATCCATACATAAAAACTGCCTCCTATTGTTTTCAAACCCACTGAAAAATAATACAATAATGTAAGAAAGTAAATATTTATCTTAATAAATCGGTCCCATATATTTATATGTTGAGTACTGTACACATTATTATTTTTTTTTTTTGTTAGCTAAATTTTGCAGATTTCCTACATAAAAATAGAAGATCTTTGTTTAGCGGTATTCAACTTGAGTGAGCAAGTATTTCTGTAATAATCTTGTATAATTAGAAAAAATATTTCACTCGATTTTATTTCAAGGGATTGATGATGACAGCGAAAAAGACGAAAATTAGATACCCACGAAAAACAACTGATACAGTAGTTCTGTTGTTGGTTCTGTATTGGGATGGTGTAGTGTTTATTGTTGTTGTGATACATTTCTGCATGTTGTTTGATTATTACAATACAGTGTGAGGATTGGGATCCGAGTACTGGTTAACTCTGCCACAAATGTTTTATCCTGCAATCAGTACATTTACTGTCTAATAAAGGTAGCCGAATAAATTTTTGCTTTATTCGGCAGTGCCGAATAAAATCTCCTGGTACCCTTGACCTCACTTCTTACGATATGTAATATTCTGTTCTGGTTTATGACGTTTGTGACGTCAGTATCAATAGAATATGCGCCGAAAAATTTTAACTCAGAAATCGGCTAAAAGTGAACGTTTTTCAGTATTATAAAATGTATTTTAGGGTTGCAGGATAAAAACAATAAAGTTTATTTGTACTTGCCGCTAAACAGAGCCTCACATTTCTACCTGTTTCTAAGGCTCGTACAAATAAATTTTATATTTTTTGACACTGCACGAATATTGTTTTTTTATGTGACTGTTCTAAGCCAACAGTTTTTGCCCTCATATTTGTTCTTTCTAGTGCCTGTTTTTAAAAAATTTTTTGTTATTTGTTGTTTTGTCTTGTAGCCATTAATTGACCAGTGACTTTTGTGTGTATCCCAGAACTATGGTAGGTGAACTGGCATTCATTATCAATTTAGATTGTGGTCAACAGTGAGACTCAAACCAGCAATCTCAGCATTAACAGGCATGTGATCAATAGTAGATGACTAACTATATAACTCACATTTCCAACAATTCCACAAATTTGAATACCAAAAGTGTATAGTATAGGTTACAAAAATTTCCGCCAAGCCTTTAATTTATAAATGTGCAAAGTGAAAGTGGAAATTAAACTGTTAAAATAGTGGAAATTAAACTATATATTACTAAATCTCACTAAAATGGTGCAAGACTACACTTTCTAACGGATGATATCAGCAATTTTCCTGCATTTCCAATGTAGCAATGATTTCCTTAACTGACATACGTTTTATTACAATCACATGTCTGCCCAACAATAATTAAAACATTGCTACAGATATACTGGGTACCAGTTTTAGGATAGGATTATACCAGAGTACTCAGTGAACACAATAAGGCAGAAAAATGGTATATTTTATCACTTTTAACAGGGTGTTAACTGGGATTAGCATGGGTCCTACGTAAGTCTCATATTTAGTCTAAATTGTACATTCTATCACTAGGTAGTGATCTGCTACAAATTAATTCTGGTAACAATCTATGCTGTCTAAACTTAGTTAAAATTAAGACAAACTAGTACATGATTTTGTTAATAGTACAGACTATTTAGATAATTCTAAATCAATTACAAATACAAAATCCAAGATAAATACACCACACTTTTGCCATGGACATATAAAGCAAATGACATAAGGATTAAAAGCATGCAGAACCAAATATTTGTATACAAGGGTGCAGACCTTTCTCTAAATCTTATTTAACATGTCATGCTGAAACTGCAGATTATTTAAATAAGTACCAAAGAAAGAGGAACGTGTGTTTCATTGACAAATAAATCAAGTGAAGCTGGACATTTTCTTTTCATTATTGCAGGGAGAACTAAAGTGTTCATTGAGTTTTAACTGAAGCTTGCTTCTATCAAAATACTGAAACTGCTTCAAGATTACTAGTCTCGGTGGTTGTGCTGTTAGTTCATGGGTTTCACATTTTCATGAATCATACTATCATGCTTATACATTTTCAGATGAGTACAACAATTGATGATAAAATTAATGTTTCAAAATATTAAAGGGCTCTTGTTTCAACACATACTAAGTAATTTTTGTAGTTAAGTTTAGTTTATGGCTCATTGAAAATACAAATGTTCCATTACAATCTAAGTAATGAGGCCTTAGTCCCATTAGCTAAATTTTAATCCCAATCACTAATAGGGCAAGTTACTTTATCTTAGAGGTGATCAACATGCACAGGAATATGTAAGAATTGGACCAAGAAATTCATGCTTGAATTTCAACCCTAAACAACATTGAAAGCGTTTTACCTCAGATAAAAAATGCTGAAATGATATGTTAATATATAGCCACAATATTTACATCATAGTGCCGAAAGCTGATTATAAGATGCTTGTATGTGTAATTATATATCAATACTTAGTGACATCCAAATCACTAATTGATGCCGGCAAATCTTTAAATACATTCTAATGCTACGGCAATAAAAACTACATTAACTGATGAAAATAGGAATTTTAATTTACTGGAAATAATGGCTGCGCTTGTGCTAACTACTGATGGCATCAATTGTGGAATTGATGCTATAAAATTATTCACACTGTCCAATCAGAATTGACGTTACATCAAGCATTGTATTAGAATAAATTGTTATGATTGTATGATGAATGGTTCCCAATTTAGTAACATCAAAACAAGGAACCTGTGAGCTACTGCTCACTCCGTATAGCCCCGCTATTCACATCATTCAAGTGACTAAGTCCGTAAACAGGAAGTAGATATGCGACAGACCTGAAATCAGTACTCACAATATAGGACCACATGGTAAGGTCACATATAAAATTTCAAGTGGTTGTGATAAGTAGTTGCTGAGAAAACTGTTACGAAAGTTATGTTGTGAATGTAAAGACGGACGGATGGACAGAGGTAAGCCAGTATACCCTCTTCTTCTTCGAAGCGGGGGTATAAACATAAACATTTGGTACTTGCAACTTCTTTGACAAGCATGCCTCATTCATAAATAAGAATCAAAGTGTTTGACTGTGGTTTAGCACAACTTTCATAAATTTGTCAGCTATACCATTTATTTAGGGTTGGAATCCAGAGTACATGGTGCAAACCATAACCTTCATCAAGGGCCTGACTAGAGTGCTTGATCTAAATGTAGACATGTTCCATAATGTGCTAATGCTATAACTATAGAGTATAGTGTGCATGTCTAGAACAAAACAGACCCACAATCCTTCATGTTCAAATAATATACTTACAAAATGAACCACTTGGTTTTCAACAACATACAACCACTCACTAATTTTTAATTTAGATAATTGCGAGCAGGCTCTATGCGAATTAGAACATGGTCGGACCTTGTATTTGTCAATATTTTATACCGAGTGATAGTGATGTATAAAATGAAGACCAATATAAGGTCTGACCATGTTCTAATTTGCAAAGAGCCCAATTGCAATAATCTATTTTGATTCTAATGTGTCTAACAAATGTTTTAAAATTTCCAAGCGGCTCTAAGAGGACGCTTGTACAATGGTGATACATATTTTATTAACTAATGAGATATCTCTTCAAACAGTATGTTAAAGCAAATATTATTGACATAAACATACATTTATTGAATATACGTACCTTTTTAAGCCAAAAATATTGAGAAATCTTAATAATAATGCATTGTTCCAGTTTGAAATTTTTTAGTTTGAGCGTATATGATGTAGGAAATCTAATTGTGACGTCACACCATGCTCTATGCTTATTAGAACCCTAACGTGTTCTCAAAGCGTATGAAGGACGCAATATAAGAACAGCAAATATCTCACCTTGAGTGGCAAAAGTTGCAAATGTGATACCCGTGAATATCTGTAATGAGTTGAGATATCTATTCCATTTGTTGTTAGGTTCCCCATAGTCTACTACTGGTATGGTTATGGTCAATATAAACACTATTGGACACTGTCAAAAAAAATATAAATAAACCGTAAAACATACATCATAAATTTGTTTTTGAAATCAATTCATAGGGTTGTTTACATGTGTACATTGTCAGTGTGTAAATCATCAGTGTACACTGACAGTGTGTAAATCATCAGTGTACATTGTCAGTGTGTAAATCATCAGTGTACATTGTCAGTGTGTAAATCATCAGTGTACATTGTCAGTGTGTAAATCATCAGTGTACACTGTCAGTGTGTAAATCATCAGTGTACACTGTCAGTGTGTAAATCATCAGTGTACACTGTCAGTGTGTAAATCATCAGTGTACACTGTCAGTGTGTAAATCATCAGTGTACACTGTCAGTGTGTAAATCATCAGTGTACATTGTCAGTGTGTAAATCATCAGTGTACATTGTCAGTGTGTAAATCATCAGTGTACATTGTCAGTGTGTAAATCATCAGTGTACATTGTCAGTGTGTAAATCATCAGTGTACATTGTCAGTGTGTAAATCATCAGTGTACATTGTCAGTGTGTAAATCATCAGTGTACATTGTCAGTGTGTAAATCATCAGTGTACACTGTCAATATGTAAATCATCAGTGAACACTGTCAGTGTGTAAATCATCAGTGTACACTGTCAGTGTGTAAATCATCAGTGTACACTGTCAGTGTGTAAATCATCAGTGTACACTGTCAATGTGTAAATCATCAGTGTACACTGTCAATGTGTAAATCATCAGTGTACACTGTCAATGTGTAAATCATCAGTGTACATTGTCAGTGTGTAAATCATCAGTGTACACTGTCAGTGTGTAAATCATCAGTGTACATTGTCAGTGTGTAAATCATCAGTGTACACTGTCAGTGTGTAAATCATCAGTGTACATTGTCAGTGTGTAAATCATCAGTGTACACTGTCAGTGTGTAAATCATCAGTGTACACTGTCAGTGTGTAAATCATCAGTGTACATTGTCAGTGTGTAAATCATCAGTGTACATTGTCAGTGTGTAAATCATCAGTGTACATTATCAGTGTGTAAATCATCAGTGTACATTGTCAGTGTGTAAATCATCAGTGTACACTGTCAGTGTGTAAATCATCAGTGTACATTGTCAGTGTGTAAATCATCAGTGTACACTGTCAATGTGTAATCATCAGTGTACATTGTCAGTGTGTAAATCATCAGTGTACATTGTCAGTGTGTAAATCATCAGTGTACATTGTCAGTGTGTAAATCATCAGTGTACATTGTCAGTGTGTAAATCATCAGTGTACACTGTCAGTGTGTAAATCATCAGTGTACATTGTCAGTGTGTAAATCATCAGTGTACACTGTCAGTGTGTAAATCATCAGTGTACACTGTCAGTGTGTAAATCATCAGTGTACACTGTCAGTGTGTAAATCATCAGTGTACACTGTCAGTGTGTAAATCATCAGTGTACATTGTCAGTGTGTAAATCATCAGTGTACACTGTCAGTGTGTAAATCATCAGTGTACACTGTCAGTGTGTAAATCATCAGTGTACACTGTCAGTGTGTAAATCATCAGTGTACATTGTCAGTGTGTAAATCATCAGTGTACACTGTCAGTGTGTAAATCATCAGTGTACATTGTCAGTGTGTAAATCATCAGTGTACATTGTCAGAGTGTAAATCATCAGTGTACATTGTCAGTGTGTAAATCATCAGTGTACATTGTCAGTGTGTAAATCATCAGTGTACATTGTCAGTGTGTAAATCATCAGTGTACATTGTCAGTGTGTAAATCATCAGTGTACATTGTCAGTGTGTAAATCATCAGTGTACACTGTCAGTGTGTAAATCATCAGTGTACACTGTCAATGTGTAAATCATCAGTGTACACTGTCAGTGTGTAAATCATCAGTGTACACTGTCAGTGTGTAAATCATCAGTGTACACTGTCAATGTGTAAATCATCAGTGTACACTGTCAGTGTGTAAATCATCAGTGTACACTGTCAGTGTGTAAATCATCAGTGTACACTGTCAGTGTGTCAATCATCAGTGTACACTGTCAGTGTGTAAATCATCAGTGTACACTGTCAGTGTGTCAATCATCAGTGTACACTGTCAGTGTGTAAATCATCAGTGTACACTGTCAAAGAGTAAATCAACAAGGTGTAAATTGCCAGTGTGTACATTAACTGTGTGTGCACTACCAACCACTACATTGTTAGTGTGTATTTGTCAACATACATACCCGTAGCTAGTGGGAGTTTGAGGGGTTCGGACGTACCCCCCATGAAAACGAGTAAGCACGATTAAAGTCGTCTTTCACCATTTAAACTCGGGATCACAATCAATATAAATGCTTATGACCAGTTAAAATAATTCAGAGCTTCCTCTCCCCGGCCGTGAAGAGCAACTAGCTCTGCAAGTCAATGTAACCCCCCCCCCCTCAATAAAGTATGACATAAGTTAACAAAATATGGTAAGTTGTGTAGTCCAGTTTACACAGAAAAACTAGCTGTGATGAAAAGCTGCTAAGATTGTTAAAACTGCAGTCAAATGAGCTCTCTATAAGCAACTAAATTATCATAATAACTGTAAAGGAAAACATTCATAATGCAAACTCGTACTTTTGTTCGTGGACTGTAGTTCTGAAGGTAATAGTACATGTACTAATAAACTTTAAAAAAAGAAATTGTATTTTTCATTGATTTTAATTATAAACAGGTGTTATTTAAATAAGATTGTTTGTTATACAGAAAATATATATAGAAAATGAATCATTTCAGTGGAAGTTTGATTGATTGATTGATTGATTGATTGATTGATTGATTGATTGATTGATTGATTGATTGATTGATTGATTGATTGACATCTAGAGAGCAATATTTCAGGATGTGAACAGGCCAACAAATCTATTTATTGGAATAAAGGGTTACTAACAGACAGACAATGTTGACTAGGAGTATAGTGTAAAGTGGACATTTTAGCCTTTTGTATTGGCCACATTTTTTTAAAACTATATAAGAGATCTTGGCAGTCTCCACATGTTTCCCTTTATTGTCATGGCCAGGTGTTCCATATTTTAACCTGACAAACCCTGTATGATATATCTGCCACCATGCAGCTCTATGGATCAAGCATTAGGAAACTTTCAATTATGGTCCCAGGAAGATTTTGATCTTTTGGTTTGGTTTTTAAAATTCTCTCACTTTAAAAACATAACATTAATATTTGATACCTAAACATTCCGGAGTCATTCAAATCAAAATATAACTTTATCAGAAAAGAATTTTGTAATTTACTTTTTCAACTCTTTAATTTCCTTCATGTTTATTTTGGTCTATTATCTTTATACAAGATAAAGTGTTATATGTTTAAAACACAATAAAATTTGTAACAATTGGTAAATTCAGCCAAACCAACATACCTTAAATATTTCATATATTTTGCTATACCACTTCATTTCTGACCATTCATCCATATCTATAGGTCTGATAGCTGAAAGGAATTTTCTTAGCGGAGTAGTAACTTCTTTGTCTTCACTCCCATCTTTTCGAGGTTTAAGTAATGGCTGCCTTTCCATATCTAGAAAAAAAAGTTAATTTTTATGAAATCAAGCAAATTTTGTAAGCACTGTGTGTTAACTTCCACTATTGACTAAATTATGGGATGTAAGAATTTACCAGTAAATATTTTAATACCACACATGAAGTTAATAGCGAAATACCGAACACAGATGAAACTGTCAAAAAAGACAATCCACAAATTAAATTCAGAGAAACCAGCAAACTCCAGAACCAACAACCAACATAAAGCAACTACAGCAATGGTTCCGGCTTGGTGCAGGCATTTCAAAAGAAATGGTGGGTTTAACCTGGTTTTATGGCATGCCAAACCTCCTGCTTCCAATACTGTAGAAAGTGAATTGGTTAGTTAATTAAATTAGATGGGTATCATATACCACTAGCCATTAATAGGTGTTTCAAACAATCATTGCCGCACATTCACTATACACTGAATTCAAAATCGGGAAAACTATCTGCAACCATATTTTCAAACGAGAAACAATATTTTTCGACAAAAATCAGAATACTTGGTGCAAGCTCATGCATACCTGATCAATAAAAAAATATAGACACTGTATGCAGGAGAAGCTGGAATATTACTGGATAGGTGAGGAAAATTTATAATTTTCACATTAAAATTGTCTTGTTTGTCGTAAATTCTTGTGCTAAGATGACAGTTGGTGTTATATTCAAGGTTTAAATCTTAAAAAGGATGTACATGAAGCTGTTTCTTCAGTTTCTTTAATTTCTAGTTCTAAAGGATACATTAATGGAAGCCACTCAGCAAATTGTAGGTTGTTAATTAAAATACATCATCAATATATCTATATGTAATATTAAAAGACCTAGCTTCTGCTATCTTCTTGTCTTTAATAAGAAATTCTGTTTCATAAGAATACAGGAACAAATCGGCAAGGAGTTGGGCACAGGTTGTACCCATTGGAATTCCAATTGTCTATGCATAAAGCCATGTCTTTTACAGGCAATTGAATATGTTCATGTGAACTGTATTTTGCATGCACTGTTATTAGGATAGCTTTAATGTATATTTCACTTCATGAAGAAACTTTACTTTGTCTCATTTAGCCTTGTGCAATGATGAGAGTTCATCAACTCAGGTCTATGTGTAATATGAACAATGTTTGTACAAGGTGTTGCAATTTTAATATTTTCCTGGAGTTGTGAGTTGTTAGTGCATAAATAGTACCAATGGATAGAAATTTTGCTGATATTGCAGAAATAAAGTACTAAATTTATTCATGTACAGTGCTATATCACACAATAATAATAATAATAATAATAATAATAAATTCTTTATTTAAAGAGGGTAACACAGTTAGTTTACAAAACTAATCTTCCCTGAGGCCCTCATTAAAACAACTTATTAAACAAAACAGCATATAAAATGGCATATTACAATGTGTTTTCATACTACAGTACTATAGACAATTTGATCATAATAACATATAAATTGTACAGAACATTGGTATGGTTTGAGACACTGTCTAGCAATAATCTTATTTGTGTAAAAAGTTCTTTATTTTTGTTTTAAAAAGGTTATTGTTTGCTACATTATGCAAGCTCATTGGTAACTCATTCCACAATACTGAACCAGAATATCAAAATGAGTGTTTGTATAATTTAATATTAGGTTTGGGAACTAATAATATACCATTACACACCTCTGTTGATTTCTACACCATCTGGATCATGCTCATCTTCACCACGTTTGGCAATGTCATCAGGTGCTGTAATATTTATAGAAAACATGTGTATATGAAACACAAAACTATTTTTAATACAATCTATAACAAAGGATCTACAGATCAACTTCTGTTAATACAATGTCAAGTTAAAAATACTTGAGAACAATAGAACCACTATTACTGTAGTCTAGGATCAGGTGTAACCATGGTTTATCTAGCTGAAGAACAAGACACAGAACCTTTGTTTTCACATAATACAACTCAAAACATAGTACAGGAACTCTCTTAGTACAATACCGGTAATATAGTAATAATGGTTATATTTTGTAATTTTTAAGGACATTTATGATAAGCTTGTGAGTGAAATGACCTCAGTCATACATAAATGAATTACCGGAAATATGCATTTGCCTTATAATGCTTCCAAAAGTGTTTTAAATTTTTACTATCTTTTCCCTTGGAGATTTTCTTCACATAAAATTCTATTATAAATGTGTGACCCGTAGGACGCACAGCAAACTAGATGAAAACATTGGTGAGGTTTGGAGGGAATGGGACTGAAAACAGATTATTGTATGATTGGCCGAGAAGATTATTTCTGAAAACAAAAGAAGAAGAACAACAAACAATATTTTCATGAATTCTGTATACTAATGTTACTCATTGTACCACGGTTTATATGTTGCATCTTGTGTAACATCATAGCTTTTCAATACAATGTTATCCTATCTAGACCCTCTTTCTTTTATACATGATCACTTTCGAATAAATACATTCAGAGGAAAAACAAGTGTGGACTCTGAGCACTCTGACAAAGGGATAACCCGGCTTCGCTTTCAAGTCCAATTACCTCCCCTTAATGATATCCCAGGTCAATAAAAATCCTTCATGCACATCTACATATAATGTACTTCCTTTATGCTTAGTTTTATTTAATTTCATGAAGCAGCTTAGGAGGAATTGCACTTACAAGGAATGTGGACAGACGGGCAGACAGACAAGTTTGTGGGGGTATAACAAAGGGTGACATTACTCAATGGTTTTTTCAGGGGAAAAATTAAGTAGTGCTAAAACAAAAAGGTGGTGGCAACATGGTGCTCCTCAAAGTTTCTCCAGACACAACTCAAAATGTTTTCATCGCTAAAATTTGAGTGTACTTGCCAAGTTTATTTTCTGAGGCATAGACAATACAAGATGGTCATATTTGTTAAAGTTAAGCAACAAATAAAAAGGTCCCAAACAGTAGTTCATGAAAGTATAAACAGATCTGGGAATTAATTGTTGTCCAATCAAAAATAACTATAACCATAAACGAAAGTTAGAAAGAATTATAGTACTTAGTAAACCAAAACCTTCATTTCAGTAATGCTTCATTAAGACAACCAAAGTTTATTAAAAAGAACTTTATGTCATGATTGCTCTATACTTTACATATACCTAGCAAGCAGCCCATTGATTTTAATGTGACAATTCTCAGATGACTATATAGATATCTTTCACACTTTCTGTAAGTACCTCTGGGTTTCTTAAGGCTTAACACGACTTTACAAGTAACTTACACACATTAATTTCTGCCAATTCTTTTGACTTCTTTTTTCTCTGGTACCAATATCTCCCAATTACTACCACCAATACATAGAAAACATACATCAAAATAAATCCTGAAAATAGTTCACATATATATGTAATTACATACTGAAGACAACAACATAAAAACATGTATGAAGATAATACACATAAACAAATATGTCTGTTTGAATGGGTTGAATGGGTTGAATACATCATGGCATCCAGTTATTCATGGCAAAAGTACCTTGGTGATGCCCCTGCACCTTTGTCAATAAAGGTTGGCATTGAGAACACCGCCCTACATGAAGTCAGATTCAAACTTGCAATCTTTGTATGCTGATACATAAAATATGACCAACCACCTTATCCCGAATCTGTTTAACAAATATAGAAGTTACATATGATAATTTACACATGTAAAAAAACAACTGAATCGTGCTGTAAAAAGGCATACACAGAAAGTATTTGTTTATGACAATTATAAAGTTTTTAACATTATGCATCACACAGTTTGTTGTAAAATGATCCCATAATATAAATTTATTATGATAATTTTTTGTTTTTATAAGACATTTTAAATTGCAGTTACTGGAAACACATTCAAGAAATCTAAGGACAATTATACATATTCTCCTCGGTCAGTCAGGGCCTCGATTGCTGAGTGGTTAAGGTAGTTCATCTACTATTGATCACATGGTCTGTCAACTCTGAGGTTGTGGGTTTGAGTCTCACTGTGGGCAGATCTCCAGATATGGGACATATTAGTTTACTTCACATGCTACATTTGTTTACCCCATATATTTTTATTTAAGTTTTTGAAAGGTTTCAAACATTGAAATTTTTCAAGAATATTTGCCCGTTTGAAAATTTTTTGTAGCTTTAAAATTAATTTTTTACTAGTGAGGAGACACAAATTATTTAAATTGAAGCACATTCTTTTAGTAAATTTAACTGAACCATAAACACCCCGAGAAATTAAAATACCCTTGATATCAGAAAAAGGGCAAATAACTTAAAAAATTATCTTGAACTATAAATAAAAATAAAAAGAATCTAGTTTTACCAATGGCTTCTGCTTTTCCTATTTCTTTGTTCCATAATACTGTAAATGTCAAGAATGTTGCTGCTATATAGAATATCACATCTCGTAAAAATGGTCTCTGCATAGCATCAAAGGGGCAGATAACTGCAATGGTTCCTGCTACAACAGTTGTCACAAACACACCTGCACCTGTTATATATTGATTGATTATGTATTTCAAGAGTTCATTGATATGTAAGTGTTGCCATCTTGCTCAGAATAAGGTCAAAAAAAGTTACTCAAAGATAAATTTATCTAAAATTATATTCTTTTAAATTAAAAGTCACAATTCAAATTGCACACCATTAGTTAATAATCAAAATGGCATTTTCTTGAAATTTATAGTAATATTCATGCTGAAGTTTATTTTACAAGTGCAGAAAACAATGAATAATTTGATGTAAGTGCAAGTAGAAATAATCAAGTTACCTAGTAAAGCACCGAAAGCCAATCCTGCGTCTCCATTTTTAGCATTTCCAACTGCAGCAATGGCTGAAAATATATCAGGTGCTCCATTCCCAAATGCTAAAAATGTCACTCCCTGTTGTATATTAAGGAAAAGCTATTGTTACTAGAATATATTTTTTATACCGTCTATTTGTATATTTTTTACAGATGGTAATAAAAAAAAAAATCAAATGTTATTTCTTGTACAACTATGTGTTAACACAAGTGCAGATTTAGTACTTTTACTAAACTACCAAAACAAAATTTAGATTCAAGTTCAGTCCCTTTTTAGAAATCGTGGACTGAAAAGATAATCTTCTGTGCATCTGACTGACAAAGGTAACAAAATAATATCCCACTAGAAGGTAAAAACCAGAGCAGATTTTTCATAATAGACACCTTTAGAACCAGTATAAGGATACAGCTATATTGTGGCTAAGATGTAGCGTCTTAGAGATGACCGTAAGGGATGGACAGAAACTGCAAATAGAACAGAACAATTTTAACTACATGTATTAAATACCACTATTCAAATAAATTACAAACCTGCTGCATACAGTTCTTATTTAAAAATTAACTGTACTGATAGCTGTCCGAGATTTATAATATACAAAGCATTTTATGTTTGGGGGACTCTCATTTTAAATTTCAATATTTTAAGTGTGCTTTTCTTGGATTAGAAAAAAATGTGATTTCTCAGTAGATCAGTAGAAAAAATTTCTAAACATTTACATGTATTAGTTAATGGCGTTACATTATGTGTGCAATCTTCAACATTAATAAATTTTGCTGCACTTAGTTCAGTTCAATAAAATTACACATTTTTATGAGGGAAAGAGTTAATTGTAGCCCTGTCAGATATATTATATATAAATATATCATGCTAGTGAGTGGTATTTGCCGAAAAATACTGCTTGAGAGGCTGACGACAATTTCGTGAATGGTTTTTTGTAAAACACCTCTCACTAGCAATTAAGACATATTTCTATAATTCCACCAAATATTTTCCCTTTTATGTAATAAACAGTAAAGTTCAGGCTCTGATTTCTAATACTTATTATTTATCCTAAAACAGGTCTTACATTTTGTTGAATCTTTCTTAAATCTTCAACACAGAAGTATTTAATACTTTGGACATGCTGATGCAGATACATGTACAACTGAATTTAGTTTAAAGATCCTTCTGTATTTTTTAGTATTTGTGCCAGTTGTTGTTTTTTGTACCAACAATTTGATTCGTCTGCTGATGCCACCATCTTTGATGTCAATTGTTAATGTTATTGCGTTTTATTTTTAACTGCAGGTATTTCCCACCTCTCGTTGTACATTTAAAATATATCACTGCACCCTAAATGGCAGGAAAAATATACCAGAGATATAAATTTAGTCATAAAATTCGCAGAAAAATATCATACCTCTTTTCCTATAACAATCCAGTGTTTTGATATGAGGTGGAATTATTTATGGAATATATAACTGTGACTCTGTTGAAAAACAACTTGGTCAATAATTAATTAAGATTAATAATGCTTTAAATAACCAATCTAATATAAGGTTTTATATTATTATACTTACTAATCATCAGCAGTAACTGCTAGTGCAATAAACAGAAATATCCACCAGAAAAACTGTAATAAAAAATATTAAATTTATGAATGTCATTCATTCAAGCTTCTCTAGTATATTAAGGTCTAAGGATAATGTTCACCACACTTACTGTTGCAAAGTTTAATTTAATATTTGACTGAAGTGTAGTAAGGAGCTTAAAAATTGTCATAATAAAGCTAGGCTAATTGGCTCACAATGGCCAATATTTTTCGAAAGTGCCACCTCATTGCACAATAAAGACCATTATTTAGTTAGTTTTCAAAGAACAGTACTTAGGCTATATTCTCTGTCCCTACCCAATTCTCCTTATTTTTTTTTCAGTTGCAATCAAAATAGTGTTCCTATTGGTCCATATATTTCCTGCCAATAATTAATATTTTGGAAACTTATTGTTTTGTCCTCAATATTTCAGAAATACTGCTTGCTGGACGGTACTTGTACAAACAATCAATCAATCAATATAATAAACTGATCTTACCAATATTATCAATGCGAGAGGTTTTAATGAGGAGTCGAAAACACAGTACACAAATTCATTGTAATTAATAAATCCTTCATCCAGCTGACAGTCATCTGTATTCTTTATAAAATCACACTGCTGACTGAGGTTTGTGTTTCTCACTTCTCTGCACTGCAATATAACAATTTTTGTACAAAAATAATTCCACTCTTGTAATTTAACTAAAAAAGGATCAGTACTTGTAAGTATGTAAAGGCATCTGAAAGATCAAAAAAAAACTTGTAAGATCTGAGATAAAGGTACACATCAATCAAGCAAAAGGTCTAGTCTTGTTCAGGTAACTACCGCAGATAGTCGGTGCACTCTATCCTCTGGATAGATATATGTGGTGCACATCATTGCATGTGTATGGTGCATATAGTCACAGTGAGAATACAAATAGTTGACGGAGTCAGGTGAACAGTCATGTACAGTGTATGGGTTATAATACAGTTAGGCATCCACATTTAAGTTATTAAATGCAAAGTTATTAAACTCAGTCTAAAATCACTACTTATTGTAAAAGCACTAAAGGCACTAAAAAGCAAGAAGCAGTACTACGTAAAATATCAGGCACTAGTCATAAAAGCAATAAAATCTTCATATGTTGTTAATCTAAAATGTTACTATTTGACCTAAAAAGGGCATGTATGGCGGTTTCTAAAACTATAAAAGCTGCTAAAGCACAATGCTTGAGTAAAAACAATAAGATGCACTATATCAAGCATGGAGTTATAATAAAATTCATAGATATATATACAAGAAGGTTATCATCATTATTGCATATCACCGAAATTCACTAATGATAGCCAATTTGTCTAATAAAATGATAAAAAACTGAACTATAAGAGCAAGCAAAATTATTATTTTTATTGAACAACCAATGTAAGAACTCTCATTTCACAAAAAATAAACAACACCAAATGTACAATAAAAAAGTTACACATGTTCAAATATAAGACATATTAAACGTAGGTATCAATACATACGTTACCGTAACCTTAAGTGAATAACGCTGGTTTAATAATTTGTATTTGGTTATATGAAGTTTAAATAGTATACATTAAGTGATATTCTGGAATTGAAAACAAAAAACATACACATTTATATTAATAACAGTTCCTGAGAAATGTCAAACTCCGCCATTTCAGTTTGGAGTAAATGAGGTCGTAGCAAACTCTATTGACTCAGCTATAAGCACGATGTTTTATTATTGTTAAGTTCTATAAACATTTAAAAACACACTATTCAAAATTTCTGTGTGCAAAAATATGCCGTTGTGTATTTCGATAATCTAAATTATAGCATCGATACATACGTGATCCAACGTAACGTAGGTATCAGCAGTTTGTAACAGTCCTGTACTGTACTAACATGAAAACAACGTCATGTCGGTATAAAAATAAATCCGTATGAATATTAAGGTATCACTTTTTCTAAAAAAAACGTTGCACATTTAATCTGCTTTCTGTGGTTTATCATATTAAACTTACTCACCTGATGCGTCACAAACCGTAGGAATATAGAAGAAAATATACAATTCATACACCCAAACATGCAACTTGTTTACATTCCAAACGCTAAAATAACGTCATTTCCTTAATAATTTAGCTAATTACCGATGTTTAAGTTTAAAATTTACGATGGACAGTAACGTATGTATTTGTAACGTAAGTATTTTCTTTACGCAAAATCTATGATTGGTTTAAATACAATATATGCTTATTACTAAATAAGATTCTAGTAAAAATTGTTCAACATGAAGAAGAAAATAAGACGAAAAAACAGGTTTTTAACAAAGTATTTAAAAATATACATATGGTGTAACGTATGTATCAAAAGAAATACAACTGGAAAACTTCGTAAGGCTTAACAAGAACTAGAGATTTTTCGTTCTTAAAAGATAAATGGCACAACCTTTTATGAATAGAGTTTTACTGTGGCAATATTTTATTTCAAAATAAAATCAGCATAAGCATGATTAGTTATAAAGATTAAGGGTCTGATTTTCTGCAGTTACGTATGTATCAAGTATATGGCGACCAGGCTTCCTCGTATGATAAAAAAGTGATTTTCCATACTGGAACTTATAAGACATTATAAAATGTACTACGCCAGTGAGTACTATCCAGCAAAACGTAATAAGAATGCAGTAGTTTGGTAATATAGAATACAAATGCATTATTATGTAAAAACCTCGTGTTGGCGACAGTAAAGTATGTATTTCCAGTTGGTGTTTTATGTACTGAACAAAATTTATATTGGACAACAGCGATGTATGCACTACGCGCATAAGTAGTTGGACAAATATACTTGTTAAAAAATACTTGAGACCAAACAATCTATGATGTAAAACCAATAAAAATAGCGGCGACACCAGTTTGATCCCCATTACTGAATTTCAGTGATATATATCTATTGAAAACACTAAAAGCATTGGTTTATATATATACAGTTTATATGTTTAGAGAATCGTGTCCCTCTTCCTTTAACTGTCTCATTCTTTCCATATGTAAATTATAGCACATGTTCCTGGTTAGTTCCTCCAACTCTATATAACCTTGTTTTTTCAGTTTGGTTTGTACAGTCCAGTATGAGTTGGAGTAGGTTGTTTTGGGTGACAAACTCCTGGTAAACATCGTTTTTTGATGTCATCTAGGTAGCTTTTGATATTTTGGAGATGCCTTGTCCTGACAGGTCTGACAGACAGGGCAGGAAATGGTACATGTATTTGTGTTCAAAAATGACACCAGTTGTCAAAAAAAAGCAGGAACAAAAAATCTATGTATAAACTTCCGTTTATGGCAACTTATTGTTTTGAATTATTTATTTTATATATCAAAATTTCATACCTCCGTGGAATCCGTATCGTTATCACCCATTAAACTCCTCATAGAAAATTTAGTATTCAGAGTTTGTTCAGTATCAGATTTTACAACTGCGGCAATGGCAGATTCTTTCAGTTTGAATTCAGACAATATATAAAGAGCTAGAAACAGGATCCCTGCTACACAGATTTTAGTGCACCCTGTCCGACTAGACGTCCGTAAAATTTCTCGTTTCATTTTACAAATTGTCATTTCCAATATTCACATGTACTTTGTCATTTTGTCGTGTTTGTTTACATTGTCACATGGTCACATTCATCCGTGTCTGTTTGAGTTATCGTTCTTATTCTGCTACTGAATTTTCTTACCTGGCTTACATCTTGGAATGGACACCAAAATCAAATATCAATCAAATAAGCTTTATTTATAGTCGATTATGCAAAACATTTACAATAACATAAGCTCTAGTGAGCTTTTTATCGTAAAAACATGACACAAACAAACACATACATATGGCATTACATAAAAAGCACTACATGTTAAAAGGAAGCACATGGATCAAAAGAGAAGGTAAAACATGACATAGACATGCCTATAACATTACATAAAAAGCACTACAAGTTAATTAAAAGGAAGCACATGGATCAGAAGAGAAAGCAAAACTTACGCAGACACTTATAAAGCCAAGCATCCCTTGGCATAAATAGTTAAAACAAACACATGGCACTCACATTCTGTCAAGAACTAGCCTACATCTACATCTACATCTACATCATACGTTGCTCCATCAATTGCTGATGACTAGGCAACGGCGCGAACAGACCAAGACGCGCATGTGAAGAACAATAAATAAATAATAATAATAATAATAATAATAATATTTATTTGTGTAAACACATTTACAATAAATGGTTATAACTCAAATAACAAACAAATAAAAAAAAACTATCCAATAAACCAAATCTAGTCTTCTGGAGTGACGGTGATATTTTTAATTGATTCACACTTATCAATATATTCAATTAAAGCTTTAAGTAATATTAATGAGCTACTGTTTAAAATATGACGCAACTTATTAATTGTAATGGAAGTTATATTTATTTTTGTTATAAGTTCTTGTCTGTAACTGGTATAGGTTGGACAATAAATAAAAAAGTGTTCCTCATTTTCAATTTGAGAAGTAACTTACATTTAGTACAAGTTCTATGATTTTGGGGTATATTTTTGTACCGTCCTCTCTCAATTGCAAGAGAATGGGCACTTATCCTATATTTACATATTTTAGATCTATCTGCTTTATATTTACAGATGTCTACATAAGGTGGTCTAACATTAAAATTTAGAATATAATTGTAAAACTCTAATTTTTTATTTTCTCTTAGAATGCTTTGTTGATTTTGGATGGCTTGGTCATGAATTCTTTGCTTAATCAAAGTCAAATTTTGTTTTATATTTTTAGGGGAAGAATTTAAATAGTTCAAACCTAGGTTCTGAGTGTTTTTCGTTACCAAGGAAATAAATAAATAAATAAATAAATAAATAAATAAATAAATAAATAAATAATAAAAGATTAGAAAAAATATCAGAAATCATTTAGTTAATTTAAATAATCAACATAAAAAGCAAATGGAAAACTGAAAATATTTACATATATACAAAAACGATCTGTACTGATATGAATTACATAATGTGAGTTTGGATCAGTGATTTAAACTGATCCAAAGTACTTGCATTGACAATGTTGACAGGTAAGGAATTCCAAAGAACAACTGTATAAGGAAAAAACTGTATTTAAAATAATTTGTTGTAGTGGAGAAAGTATGATATTGAAGGTTGTGTCTGTGTCTTGTAACTGATGGTGGAAGTGTAGTTATGTACTGTGTTGGGTCTATAGCTACTAATTTGTTGGATATTTTGTACAACAAGGTGGCTCTATGAATTTGTCTGCGTGAATTAAGTGTTTTCCATTGAAGATGGTCTAACATAGATGTAACACTACTGGTGTTGTGGTGTCTTCCAGTTACATACCTAGCCGCTCTTCTTTGTACTTGCTCAATTTGATTTATTGATTTTTGGGTGTGAGGAGACCAGACAGTTGAGCAATATTCTAGATTAGTACGTATGATGGATTTATAGGCTAGGCTTTTAGTGTTTTCATTGTTTATTTGAAGGTTACGTTTTAAAAATCCTAAAAGTTTGTTGGCTTTACAAGTGATGTTATTAATATGGTGGTTCCATGACATCAACACAATGATACATAAAAACAAAGCGAGATAAAAATAAGCAAATAAAAACACTTTTCGCAATTTTTCTTCAATATCACGGCGTTTCGTACCCGACAAAAACCCTAAAGCTTCGGTAGGAAAACGGACAAATTTTGTCAATACCAGTAGAGTCGAGCACACCCTGTTCGCAACCTCGGTGTTGACAACTTAATTACTCGGCCACGGAGGCCCAGAGCTGACTTACTCATAAACTAAATAAAATCTTCTTCTTCCATATACAGGAGTAGACTCCTAAAGGAGTGTAAAACATCCCGGAACTTGTGCGCAAGTACAAAAAAGTGGACTTAAAAGTCAAAACATGTAAAAACTTACATTCAAGTATGAGCATAAAAATGTTACTATTATCTAAAAAATTAAAATTTATAAAGTTATACTATTTTGGTTTAGATTACATATAATAAAAACATATATACATTTGTACAGTGTTATATTTATTGTCTGTATGTCACTGGAGATTCTTCAAATGTTAGAGTGGATAGACCACTTTTGAAGGATTCCAGGGATGATGCCATACCTATGGATTCAGGTAGATTATTCCAATCTGTTATTGTTCTGGGGAAAAAAGAGTATATATACATCCTTGTTTGTTGATAATTGCCTAAATTTATGTCCCCCCCCCCCCCCCAGTACGCCTGTCAGATCTAGTTAACATGTCTTTTGGAACCTCTACTAACCCCCAATTAATTTTGTATAGCAAATTTAATCTTGATTTTTTGCGCCTACTCTCCAAACTTTCCCATTTTAAAGTATTTAACATGTTTGTGACTGCCACTGGAGATCTGTCTTTGTAATTACTCAGTACATATCGTGCAGCCTTTCTTTGAATTTGCCGCTGAGATAAGTGAAAGTAAGATTTTTAACTTTTTGAGTGCAGTTTTTCATGTTTCTTCTTAAAAATCTAGGTAATGTTTTATTTGCCCTACAAGTAATATCATTAATATGTTCCCCCCCAGTCAAGATCATTACTTATTGTTACACCTAAGTATTTACCTTCTTTAACAGACTTTAAAGTATGATTGTGACGTTTATAATCAAAATTTGTTGGTTTAGTTTTTTTAGTAACATGAATTGTGTAACATTTTTCAGGATTAAAGTTCATTTGCCAATTACTTTCCCATTTTTCTAAGTTTGAGAGGTCATTTTATAGTGAATTGGCATCCGTACCATTATTGACTTTTCTATAAAGTAAACAATCATCGGCAAAAAGCCTTACATTACAATAAACATGTTCAGGCAGGTCATTTATAAACAAGAGAAATAAAGTTGGACCTAAAACAGTGCCCTGTGGCACACCAGAATCAACGGATAATTTTGAAGAATGTGTACCATTTTTAAGAGAACCCGTTGTTGCCTATCTGCCAAAAAATCTGTAATCCACTTTAAGTTTTGATTTCTAATGCCATAATAATCTAATTTATGAATTAATCTTTGATGCGGAACTTTATCAAAAGCTTTAGAAAAATCTAATAATATAATATCAATTTGGTCACCATTTGCTAAGGATTTAGCTAAGTCTTGAATACTTATAATTAATTGTGTCTCACATGAGCGTTTACTACGAAACCCGTGTTGGCTGTCATGCAGAATGTTATGGTTATCTAAATGTTGCCTTATGTTACTTGTTAATATATGTTCCAAGATTTTACAACATATAGCTGTTAAGGAAACAGGCCTGTAGTTGCTGGCATTATGCTTGTCACCCTTTTTAAATATAGGGACTACGTTAGCTTGCTTCCAGTCTTTAGGGACAGAGCCTCGGTCAATTGATTTTTGGAAAAACATGACCACAAAAGGGGAAATTTCTTCTGCTATAGTTTTCAAAAAATAAGACGGTACATTATCTGGGCCAGTGGCTTTATGGGGATTAATATTTTTAGTATCTTAATGACACCATTTAAATTTAGTTTTATGTCTGGCATATCAGAGTAAGGACGTGTTCCTTTATTGGGTATTTCTGATGTGTCTTCTCTAGTGAAAGCACTTTTGAATTGTTCGTTGAGGATATTAGCTTGGGTTTTAGGGTCGCTATAAAGTAATCCATCTTTGCCACGAAGAGGACTCACACCTGATGCTTCAGTTTTCTTACTTTTTATAAATTGTCAGAATGATTTGGGTTTTTCATCTAACTGGGGACTCATAACCTCCTCCATATATTGTCTTTGAGCTTTTCTAATCGCTCTTTGGGCTGTAGCTTTTATTTATCTTTATGTGCTTTTTTGCCAGATTTTTTGGCTTTATTGAAAGCTCTTCTTTGTTGTTTACAAATTTTATCAATTTCCGAATTTGCTCAGGGATTAGTGTATTTAGACTTTGTCATTTTGCTTGGTACATTATTTTCAATGATTTTATTCACACCATTTTTAAATTTATTCCACCAGTCATCAACAGAAAAATCGCTTTCCTTTTGTGATAGTAAGTTGGTAATGAAACTTTTAGTTGTTGTTTTTAGTTTATTAAGATCAACCTTTTTCGACAAGTAAATTTTATGTTGAGTTTGTTTTGCTCTTTGAGGTTTACAAATGGCATCTACCAAAGCATTATCATGTTCAGATATTCCGGGTATTGTTTGAACTTTTGTGATTAAAGCTGTTTGATTTGTACAAAACAAGTCCAGGGTGTTCTCTTTTCTGGTTGGCATATCCACAATTTGTTCAGTTCCTATTTCATTTAATAAGTTAACAAACATTTCATTAATCTCCCTAGGGTACATAGTACCTGAGATGATTTGCTCTTGCCATCTAATATCGGGAAGGTTAAAGTCTCCACTCAGCCAAAAAGTTGCATTTTTGAATTTATGTTTTAGTTAAATGATTTCATTTACCATATGATCCATATATTCATTATCATTTTTACTAGGGGGTCTATATGCTGAAATAATAATTAAAGATTTTGTTTCAGTAATATTAACTTGAACAGCAATCATTTCTACTTTATTACTTTTGAAAATCTCTTGACAGATTATGCCTTTTTTAATTGCTATGAGGACCCCACCTCCTTCTTTACTGTCCGGGTCATTCCGAAAAAGCTGATGTTAGCAAGTTTTCAATTTGAGCAACTTTATTTTTACAACTTCTAAAGTTAATATTTAAAACTCTAAGGGAATTTTGCCCATTAATTTTTCTATTTTTTTATTTTCTTATCCATTTGGGGTTTAGGTGAAGATGTTGCTACAGGGTCACCAATATTTTCATTATTGAAACTAAATGACTCGAGCTATTTGATAATATTGAGTATGAATTTGGATTTGAATTTTGCCAGTCTGATGACAGAAATGATTAAAAGATTGTCCGAGAGTGATTTGGAGTTTCACAAATTGGGCATATCCAAATTACCGACGTATTTCCATATTTTTCATACATTAAGGGACTAATATTAACACATCCGATGTGGCACCACTTATCACAGTTATCACATACTATAGCATCACTATCCCAAATACACCCACGTGAGCATATTGAGCAGGGGTAGCTGGATATGTCTAGTTTTTGTGGTCCAGGTTTGCTTCAACCTGATTACTCAGAAGAATTCTAATCAAAAGATGTAAATGTTTGCAAGAGTTGCCAAATACAGCATGCTTTCTGAAATTCGAAACATGTAAGTGCCAGTAGTATAACTGTGATGGTGTACTTACTGACTCTACATTCTGAAGGCTTAAAAAAGTGCCTTCTACCTGTACAACCGACCTGCTGTTTGCAATTAAACATTGAGTCTCATGAACCCTCGTTTCATTGTTCACAACTGTGTTCAAAATCAAATGGAAAATTGAAAAATCCTAACTGTTGCGTGAAATACTGCGCACATTTGCACATATAAAGTAAATTATATATGTGAATTAATAATTTTAAGGGAATAAAGCGATCACTTGTCTGAGTGTTGTGGGTTTGATCGAATTTTACTGCGGACGGGCTAAACTAAATTCACAAGGATGCCAAAAGGAAGGGCGTTTCGACCGCTTACATTTATTTTGCTCCCAATTTTTTCTTTATTTATTATGCTGCTTTCATTTCATGTCAATTATGTAGTGCTTTATGTACGCATATATATCCATCTTTCCTTTTTAGTTTTTAAATCTTCTGCATGCATGTCTGAATGTGGTATATCGTTTGTATATGTGTATTTATAATTGTTAATTGTATATAAGTTTGTCGCTTCAAAGGCTCTTGAGAGCCTATGTAATCTGTTAGTTGTCTTGCCGACCTTAAATAAAGATTATCTTATCTTATCTTTCCCGTTCTAGCAACAACTCTACAAATGATATACTTAAAACATTGCTAATAGAGGCGTAAAACATCATTCAAATATCATTTAAACAGAAACCAATTTCAACATTTAGGACCCAACTACAATCCACGTCCCACGGCCACGTCCTCGGCGCTCAATCATCTGCGAGAACGTGGAATCAGAATTCCTTACTGGGGGGGGGGGGGTTGAAATCCATCGGAAAAGGTTAAAAGTATCACGAATTAATATGTTTTGTACATATTTAGTTAACTTTAATTTTGAAAAAATGATTTTCGAACACAATGGGTTAATGCCCCCTTTTTTGAATTTTAAATTAAAATATTAATGTTATTCCTTGCCGACTGTGGCGTTGAGCTTACTTGTGAACAGATATAATACCTCGTCCGGAGCACCTGAGTCCATCCATGGTTTTTATTGATTTCAGGTTACTGTTCTGCTTTTGTGTAGCTTTGTTTATGTTTGTCTATATCCAGATTTGTAACTGTCCCGTTCACTTTTGTCTCTTGTTGTTAGGTCGGTTTTCTTTGCTATTTTTCTTAAGGATTTGTTAGCAAAGAGGATAAAAATATCACATACAGTGCCGTCAAGTGAAAGCATAATTTCATCATATTGATGAAGGCACCGAGGACAATAGTCTGAAAAATGCTGATATCCTTTCTGCGTTGGTACAATGACAGTGCGATCATTCCTTCTTTAAATTGCTTGTTTCATAAATATAATTGAGAAAGGATTTTTAAGCAAACAACGAACAAACTTAACGTTTTATATCGTTCCAACTGATAAAGCAGCTAATAACATCGTTTTTGTGTGCTTACATTGTCTCGTTGAAGAAATTGCAGTCAAATAATTTTTCATTACCATGAAGTATAAAGACTTTAGTATTTCTTCACTGTAATGGACCCCTAAATTACAAAAATGCAACAGGGGCGTTATATTGCAGTAAAGGGCTTAAGCGTTATTGTGAACACATTGGCCCTACACATGTTATCTGAATCAGATCGATTCTAAAGAATTAGAAATATCTGCACCCAGTCTAAAATCTTATCTTCATCAACATCTCTGATTTTCCATTGCTCAAACCGTTATATACACCATTTCAAATTCAACATCGATTTAAACATACGTACTCTCATTTTTCTGAAAAATTGATAACACGAACTGTATACGTAGTTATAAACCAAATGCTACGTTGGTGTTGAAACTATACTTGTGAGATTACACACTTCGAGTTCAAATATTGAGCCTTCGAACTGTATACTTGCTTTCGATGGATGTTTTATATGAGGCAGGAAATTATAACTTCTTAATCTGCGTGTTCTACAAAATCAAGGTTTTACATGACGTAATAAAAATCCATATTCAAATACATTGAAGTAGGTGGGAATTGGCTATGGAATAATCAACAAACTTTTACGCTAGTCCATAGTGTAATCTGCGCCTCGTCTCTTGAAATCATTCAAAATACTAAATGAACTGCAAAGATCGTCTAGACTGACAGTCTAGGACGTGATCGTCTGACAAAAATGTCACGTCTATTTCAAATGTTACAAAACATATAACACGCCTAACTCGTTAGCATATTTTAACACACTCGCCTAGCTCTTTTGTTTAAACATGTTAAATCGTAAAAGCATGATATATAATACAATATATACGATCATATCTAAAAATAGATTTTTTACTTGCTTCCACAACAGGAACCTATAAATCAAAAAGTCCCAGTGCACATGCATATTTATTTAGTTTAATGTCAAAGAACACTTCTGAGAGTTGAAGGCCCCAATCAATGATTTTGCTTCATACACAAGATGGTGCATTTATTTAAGATACAGATATATAAATAAGTTCAGCAGTGAGAACTTCTAAAAGAACTGTATCCTAATATGTTAACAAACAAATCGGATTTGATATAGTGACACCCATTTGAATTGGTTTTTCCAATAACCCCAAAGCTATCCTGCTGTGGTCACCGGTATTAATTAACATGCAAAAGGCTTATCTGTGGCCAGATTATATGTGTTCGTTACGTTGCAAAGGGGGGGGGGGGGTACATTTTCAATATGTATCCACACTCCCGAAGTGATTGTTTTATGATTTGTGAAAGTAAGTTTAAGAAAAGGAAAGCTCTTGTTAAAATACATTTAACAGGCTGCGTGATTTATACAATAATGACTTACATAATACGAAAAACGTGATTTTCGGACTGTTCGAAAACATTATAATAGTGGTAGTTGTTCTGTATTTCACTCTTAGTATACATGGAAAATAGCAAGTAAAAAAATATTCTGGTTCTGAGTGATCATATGGTGTATGTCTTACTACGAAATGCACAGATATCTAGTTACTTGTAGTTGGCTTAACGAATAGTCTACAATGTACAAGAAAAATTATTTAGATTCGAACTTGCTTTTTACCAACTTTCAGACAACCTTTTTGATGTAAAAAGTAGAGTGCAAACTCACACTTGAACGGTGAAAGTGCAGAATTGTCGGATACATTTCTGGTAACGTTAAATAAAACATTGGAACTTGCAATTTTCAGATAAAAAATAAGGTAGAGGACAGGAATCGGATAATATGTAGACAACAGCCTCGGTCTGAGTTGAGTTAACGTTTCTACTACTCTTAGATAGTTCTTCAATACTGAAAGACATCTTTGCTGATTTATGCAAGTCCGACATGGAAAATATATGTGATATGTACAAGTCAGAAGTCACATCAAGTATGAGTGGTTCATGTCACGGTCAAGTTTTTATATCTGCTTTAATGAACACTCATCACAAGTCATAGGAATGATCACTGCAAACAACTAATTATCTGTCATAACCTTAAGTATCTCTATCATCACAGATTTGTTGTGTCTTTGATTAATGTAATTATAACACAAATAATGACGGCTTGCTATTTGATCGAGATTGTTTTGGAATTATATTGGGCGCTTCTTCTCATACTGAATGTCAGCCAAGCTAACTAACTACCTACCTACCTACCTACCTACCTAACTAACTAACCAACTAACTAACTAACTAACTAACTAAATAAATAAATAAATAAATAAATAAATAAATAAATAAATAAATAAATAAATAAATAAATAAATAAATAAATAAATAAATAAATAAATAAATAAATAAATAAATAAATAAATAAATAAATAAATAAATAAATAAATAAATAAATAAATAAACAAAAGTATTTTGGCTCCATATTTTTAGTATTTTCACGTATCAAACATGTCAAAAGATGGTTTAATTTAGTTTTGTCTAATAAACCTTCTATAATACACGCTTTGACATAAAACAACTTTTCAGCGAATTTCCAAGTCGGTTGCAAAGTTAGGGAATACAAATCGTTTACAGAGGGGTGCAGGGACCATACCGCGCGGGTAAAATCCCACGAATGCACAAATATTGAAGAAAAAACATTTATACCATTAAACCACGCAGACGTAAATTAGTCTATTAAACGATTTTAAATAAAACCTATATTTAATTAGATTTTGAGTCGGTTGCAACGTTTTATTTGATACAGTTAATGGGATCTACTTTTCCTGGTGTGTTTTACGCGGTCGACAGGTTCAGTATGGCAAGGATGTTCTTGTTCTGACCTGCATTTAAAACAGATATTCATATATAAATAAATCATCACAGTTTTTTCATGATGTTTAACGCCACTTTCATAAATTTTTCAGCTACATTTGTATATTATAGAGTCCATTTTTTATACGGGAGGGAGCCAGAGTACCCGGAGAAAACCACCGATCTTCGGTAGGAAAACTGGCAATCCTTATCAATAATGATTGGAGTCGAGTGCACCCTGCCCACAGTGAGACTCGAACCGCAGTGATGACAGACCATGTCATCAATGGTCGAGGAACTACCATAACCAATAGGCTACTGTTGACACGTATTCATTGTTTTATTCCGCATGAAAATAAGAACGAACTCTCGAGTTTGCCGATTTCAAATATTTTATGTCGTTATTTTTTAACTGTTACTTGCGCCTTTTCCCCGCCCATTTTTCATTGAAAAGTGAAAAATATATCGGTTAGTTGTAAATTATTTAAATATATACATGCCTAGATTCTCAAGTACATGAACCACTGTGATTTTACAAACAAAGTGTTCCATTAACATCACTTGATCATTTTTTGTACTGAATGGACTATTTTGTTAATTGGGATATGCGGTAATAAAATATATGAATAGCTATGGCAAGCCAAAGTGGACAAAAAGCCGTATTTATTGATGTTAATAATTCATTTATTTATATTAATAATTTATTTATTAATATCAATAATTCATTTATTGATATCAATAATACATTTATTGATTTCAATAATACATTTATTGATTTCAATAATACATTTATTGATATCAATAATTTATTAATTGATATTAATAATTCCTTTGTTAATATCAATAATGCATTTATTAATATCAATATTTCGTAGATTTATTAATATTAATAATGTATTTATTGATATTAATAATTCATTTATTGATATTAATAAATGAATTATTGATATTAATAATTCATTTATTGATATCAATAAATCGCCGAATTATTAATATCAATAAATCGCCGAATTATTAATATCAATAAAGCGCCTAAATGAGAACAGAGCAAGTGCTCCCTGTTGCCAAAACAACCTGCAATCTGCCATCTTTTGCACTTTAATGCACAGTACACAAGGGAGAAGTATTTTTTACCCAAACGGTTTGGCGACTAGGATTTGAATAATTAATATCAATAAATGAATTATTGATATTAATAAATGAATTATTGATATTAATAAATGAATTATTGATATTATAATAAATGAATTGTTTATATTAATAAATGAATTGTTAATATCAATAAATGAATTATTAATATCAATAAATCAGCTCATTTTATTAATATGAATAAATGAATTATTGATATTAATAAAGGAATTATTGATATTAATAAAGTAATTATTGATATTAATAAAGGAATTATTGATATTTATAATGGAATTATTGATAGTAATAATAAAACTATAAAATTGTTTTCGGACTGTTCGAAACATTATAATAGTGGTAGTTGTTGTTCTGTATTTCACTCTTTAGTATAAATGGAAAATAGCAAGTAAAAAAATATGGTTCTGAGTTGTTATATGGTGTATGTCTTACTACGGACTGCTTCTCCGGAACGCACACATATCTAGTTACTTGTAGCATGCCTAACAAATAGTCTACAATGAACAAGAAAAATTATTTACATTCGAGTTTGCTTTTTACCAACTTTCCGACAACCTTTTTGATGTAAAAAGTAGAATGCAAACTCACACTTGAACGGTGAAAGTGCAGAATTGTCGGATACATTTCTGGTAACGTTAAATAAAACATTGGGACTTGCAATTTTCAGATAAAAAATAAGGTGGAGGATAGGAATCGGATAATGTGTCGAAATGAGTGGGAATTTCTCCATAAGGATTTGTTATAATATCTTATAACTCAGCGGATTGGGAGGACAAGTCTAACTGGGGCACATCCAAAGAAATCGCCGAACCCATAAAGATAAAGCAGAAAAACTGTAGAAAGAGGTCTAAACGGAAAAGAATAAGAAATATCCATATACCTTGTTTTAATTTTATCTATAACTAACAACATATAACAGAAACAGATAACATCGAAACATGCAATAAAGCATGCAGAGAAGTGCACAAATTTCATAAAACAGCACTTTTAAATAAGTTCTTTACTGTATGTGTACAAACTCCGATGTGAATCCTCCCTATGATTGTTGAGTATATCCTGGATACAGAACAGGTGACACGTGACCATATTCATACATGTGTGGTAACATCGTGTTATATAATGCTGGATACTGCTGGCAGTGGACGTATCCGGGTTGATGTTGTGGTAGGGGTTTGGTACTGAGTGTAGGTCGTGGACAAGGCTTTCCAATACCAACAAACTGTGTTTTATCAAATGTTCCACTGTAGTTCTTTAACTGACGTTTCTCTTTCATTCTTCTGTTCTGGAACCACCATTTAATTTGATGCTGTCCAAGCTTAAGTTTTTTAGAGAGTACTGGACGATCCTCAATGAGTAGGTACTTGTTGTTGCTATAGTAAATCTCTAGTTCTATAAGTTGAGAGTTAGTAAAAATAGTTCTGGATTTCTTTTTAGCTTGCTCGTTGTTTTCAGATTCATCAGAGTTTGAGCTGTGTGAACTGCTGTCTAATGAGTCGCCTACGTATCCGAGTCTTTTTCGTTTCAGTAGAGGCTTCTGAATGTTTTTATGTTCGAGCAGTAGTGATTCCAGTGGAGTACTTGCCATTTGTATACTAAACAATTCATTCTTGTTCGGAGAATATGCTCTGTTATCTGCGTCTAATCTGTAGACAACAGCCTCGGTCTGAGTTGAGTTAACGTTTCTACTACTCTTAGATAGTTCTTCAATACTGAAAGACATCTTCGCTGCTTTATGTAAGTCCGACATGGAAAATATATGTGATATATACAAGTCAGAAGTCACATTAAGTATGAGTTGTTCATGTCACGGTCAAGTTTTATATCTGCTTTAATGAACACTCATCACAAGTCATAGGAATGATCACTGCAAACAACTAATGATCTGTCATAACCTTAAGTATCTCTATCATCCCAGATTTGTTGTGTCTTTGATTAATGTATCATTATTAATATTATTATATCACAATTAATGACGGCTTGCTATTTGATCGAGATTGTTTTGGAATTAAATTGGGCGCTTCTTCTCATACTGAATGTCAGCCAAGCTAACTAACTAACTAACTAACTAACTAACTAAATAAATAAATAAATAAATAAATAAATAAATAAATAAATAAATAAATAAATAAATAAATAAATAAATAAATAAATAAATAAATAAATAAATAAATAAATAAATAAATAAATAAATAAATAAATAAAAGTTTTTTGGCTCCATATTTTTAGTATTTTCACGTATCAAACATGTCAAAAGATGGTTTAATTTAGTTTTGTCTAATAAACCTTCTATAATACACGCTTTGACATAAAACAACTTTCCAATTGATTTTGTTTTTCAGCGAATTTCCAAGTCGGTTGCAAAGTTAGGGAATACAAATCGTTTACAGAGGGGTGCAGGGACCATACCGCGCGGGTAAAATCCCACGAATGGTGTGTTTTACGCGGTCGACAGGTTCAGTATGGCAAGGATGTTCTTGTTCTGACCTGCATTTAAAACAGATATTCATATATAAATAAATCATCACAGTTTTTTCATGATGTTTAACGCCACTTTCATAAATTTTTCAGCTACATTTGTATATTATAGAGTCCATTTTTTATACGGGAGGGAGCCAGAGTACCCGGAGAAAACCACCGATCTTCGGTAGGAAAACTGGCAATCCTTATCAATAATGATTGGAGTCGAGTGCACCCTGCCCACAGTGAGACTCGAACCGCAGTGATGACAGACCATGTCATCAATGGTCGAGGAACTACCATAACCAATAGGCTACTGTTGACACGTATTCATTGTTTTATTCCGCATGAAAATAAGAACGAACTCTCGAGTTTGCCGATTTCAAATATTTTATGTCGTTATTTTTTAACTGTTACTTGCGCCTTTTCCCCGCCCATTTTTCATTGAAAAGTTAAAAATATATCGGGTAGTTGTAAATTATTTAAATATATACATGCCTAGATTCTCAAGCCCATGAACCACTGTGATTTTACAAACAAAGTGTTCCATTAACATCACTTGGATCATTTTTGTACTTAATGGACTATTTTGTTAATTCAGGGGATGTGCGGTAATAAAATTTATGAATAGGGTGTTTTTTTCCGCTGTCTTTTCTATTCGTTTACCTCGTAATAATATTGTAAAGATTTTTTCGCAACAAAGATTTCCCCCAATCAAATTAACGATTAATAGGGGTACATTTCGTTTGCGGTTGTACAGATGATCACAGGCACTTGGGGTCAGTATAATTTTTTTATGGAATAAAAAAGCCAATAAATGAGTTTACAGTGTATTCACTCGTTTGGTAACTATGTCAGACTAGTTACCAAACGAGTGAATACACACTGTAAACTCATTTATTGGCTTTTTATTCCATAAAAAAATTATCCTGACCCCAAGTGCCTGTGCAGAAGATATATAGTTTTTCCAAGCCCTTTTATAGTGCGACTGAATACTGTACTAGTAAATAGTGTATTAAATATAGTATATTCTATTTTAATATTATTTTGGTTAATTTGTCAATATTTATAGTCTAAAATATTGACATCTGTTTTTGACATGACACGATACGATACGAAAATTATATTGTTTGAAAGCCGCTATGTCAGGGTCAAGGACAAATAAGCTTTCATCGGCAGCGTGACAACACACGATGGGGAGGGAATATCCTCAGCAGGTTTTAGGAATAAACTCGATATATAGAATAAAAAGCAGATGTATATTTGGACCTTTTAATGAATTTAATTATAATAAGTTTAAATTGGAATAAAAAGGAATATTTATATCTTGTAACGTGATAAAGAACTGAAGAATGAAAATGACAACTGTGATCAGCTGTTCGAAACTTCCTCTAGCGAAATTTCGTTGTTTATCCACTTTTACTCAAAAACGGTCATGGTCTGATGACGTATACTACAGATCACCAGAATACAGAGAAAGGTCAACTTCAGTGACTTCTTTCTACAACCAAAGCGCAATTGATAAAACTGCAGCCAAGGTATGTATCGTCTGTCGACTGAACTTTGAGTTTGACTTTACGTTATAATAAACGGTCATAGCAGATAATGTTATTCCAAGTTTAATCTCAAAATTACTAATTATTGTGAGGACTAACTTGTCAAACAATTTTTTTGTTATAATTGACATACATTTATTAATTTTAAAATTTGTTTTGTCTACAAGGTTTGCATCAGTTTTTCGGAAAAGGGGGGGGGGGGGCAGCGGTGGGGGACGAATTTCTCTACACTTAGATTTTGTCTGATTTGGATGAGAGTTTCAACTACATGTACAGGCTGTGAATGTCCACCGTTTTTACATATACTGTAGGTACTGTTAGACAGTAACACCAAGGACGTTGCTAACCCAAAAAGTGTAAAAAAATATAACAGGTTTTAAAAGGGTTATGCTTCCCACCTTGTAATAGGTGGTATTTTAGCACATGCTCAGTCAATTCAGCCATGTATATACATGTGTACTAGTACCTAGACATTCAGTATACTAGTAAATCCATCAAGTCAGCCACTTTACATGTACATGTACTTAGACATTCATTATAACTCCGTCAAGTCAGCCACTTTACATGTACATGTACTTAGACAGTCAGTAGAACTCAGTCAAGTCAGCCACGTACATGTACCTACATTTAGACAGTCAGTATAACTCAGTCAAGTCAGCAGCTTACATTACAAGATTGATGGTACATGTATCTCTACGAAGGTTAAGGCCATCATCACATCTTAGTTGATCATAATTGAAAATTCATATTTTAAATGTGTAAATTGGATGTTTGCTTTACCTCCAGCGAGCAGTATTTCAGCTATATTCAGGATGGGAACAAGATAACAAACAATGCATCAATTAAAAAAAGGGGTGGGATGGGACACAGGGAAAAAAATTTTGACTGCCACTGGAAAAGTACGAAGTATTGGGTAGGGTCAGAGAATTTAGCCTTTTGTATCGGCTACTAGTACAACGAGCCTACTATTTTTTGAAATCTACAAAAGGGATCTTTATAATGTAAGGAGTCAGGCACTCTCCAAACACGTTACCTACATGTACTATGGTCCGCAGCCAATTTCCGTATTATGACCTGACAACACCCCAACGAGCGGGTCTCCCCTATCTGCTACCCGGGGACTAGGCACTGCTTACTGGACTTTAGCACAACCTTGTTTTTTATTTTGTAATGGTTACTCATGTTTAGATTTCGAGTCTCACTGCGGGCATGGTGCGCTTGATTTTAATTTTATAAGGATTGCCAGTTTTCCAACAGAAGGCCGGATTCTCTCCAGATACTCAGACTTCCTCCCCAATCATCCTCAAATGTCAGGGTTTCTGTGTCCTCATGTGTCAATGAAACCCTGACAAACTTAGCTAGGAAATTCCCGGGCTATTCCCGGACTATTTTGATTGGCTACATCATACCTGTGTTTAGCCAATCAAAGGCTTGCTTTCATTCACGACTTGGTTAGGGGATATCCGGATGTCCATTGTAAATAAACCAAATGGATGTGTTGAACAGACATTGTGAAAATCATTGTATTTTGTACAGTAGTGTTAATAGATTGTTATTAGCGCATTATTTATTAGTTGCGTTACGATTTCTTCCCACTCAAGAATGAGTAAGAATGACTACTGCATAACACTTGCTTCTTTCAATCAATTTCATTGGTTGATATTTTGAAGATTTAAGTCATATGAAAATCTTCTAGCCAAGGAATTTCCTAGCTATGCTAAGTTTGTCAGGGTTTCGTGGACACTCCGACACATGTGGACACAGAAACCCTGACTTGTGAGGATGCCCCCAATAAAAACTGGACTCAATAAAAAATTGCTGAAAATAGCATTAAACATCATTCAAACAAACAGTACCTCGAGGATTTTCTCTGGGTACTCTGGCTTTCTCCCCCAATAAGAACTGGTTGCCATGAGATACTTAGTAGATGAAAAATTGCTGAAAGTGGCATTAAACAATATTCATAAAAACAAACAAATAGATCACCTTAACATTGAAATGTGTCAATTTTTATTCTTAGTGCTATGCTCCAGCTTGTACATAAAGATATTAGACTGAAAACCAAGTCCATTTTAAATGGTTGCACTACACATGTACATTTACTAGAACTTTGCATAAAGTTGCATCATACAAATGTTTGTTTTTTTCTTTTGAGTTGAATAGGTGCATACACTGTATATGTATACAGATAACTAACTCCATGAATTTGTATTGAATCACTGAAGCTTGTACAATAATAGACTGTTTGAAAAGAATAAGGATTTATTTAAATCTTCTTTTGACATTTGATCAAGCGTTTGCAACAATGACACCTACTAGTACCAATCTCGTATTATTTCATTGAGAAAATAGATGTAAATAGATATCATCAGATTTAAGACAATTTTAAACACATTTTAATATTATAATTATTTTCTTGTTAAAAATAAAAATAAGTAATATGAGACCTGACATATGAAAATCATATTGACATGTATTTGTACATGCTTTTAAGTGTAGGTGTAACTTGTGATTTACCTCCTTCATATAAAGAACAGAAAAACTTGAGCAATTCAACAGATGCAATACATGTATCAGGGTACATATACATCTGATCAAGGAAGCACAAAAAAACCTTGTATAAACCAGGTATGCTTATGTTATGCTTAGGCTTAGGCTAAGCAGGCTTTTCTATTAGAAATAAACATGTTTTACATGTACTTTTGAGACGACCGGAAAAATTACCGAAATGGTTCAGCAAAATTTCCAGGGCCTTGGGTGTAAGTGTTCATGGTTCATTTGTAAATGGGTAAAGTAATTACCTATAGTACATGCATGTTTGGGTTGGGGCTGTATAATATTACATGTTTACGTGTTTGCAGGTATATCAATTTAAACCAGTTTAAACTAGAACAATCTATCTGGTGACATATTATGTTGTATTGTCTTCAGTGACAGTAAACATTGCACATCTTTTTGGTTCCTGTTGTATAGTGCATGTACATAAATACACCGAAGCATACATGTATACCTATATGAATAAAATTAAGTGTCTTTTCAATTCTGACCAAAGATTTCCTGAATAATGTAAGCTGAGTTGGAGTTTAAATTCACATTTTTTGGCCAATCAAAATTAGGCGTCGTAATTCTATTATAGCTAGTATCTTTGATGACATTTTATTTGCAACCACTGGGTTGCCTAATCTGGTGGACTGTTAGTCCCAGAGGGTACATGTATCATCAGCCCCACTTGATCAGCCCAGTATAGTCACACTTCCGAGGGGACAGGAATATCATTGATTCCCGCTGTCTAAATTTACTGCCCAAAAATTTCAATTATTTGTTCAGACAATTTGTTTAAAAATCTGATAGGTCAAAGTGAGCTATTCCTTCAGCATGTCATCTTCTGCTATTATCAACTTAAAAGAAACAAAGCCTATATACACCTTTGTGTAGTTATACGTTTTTGTCAAAAATTCATGCTACTAGTAAGTGCTGGATGTGAGTGTGCAGCAGTGGTGAACTTAACTTTATATTTAATATAAAGTTAAGGTCACCACTGCTGCACACTCACGTCCAGGACATGTCTTAGGTTTACAATTTTACAATAATATAATAATTATATTATTGTAAACCTAAGACATGTCCATCAGATTTGGTTTAATGGAAACTTATTATCAATCATGCTACTAGTACTAGTGTAAGCGTACTTTTATTCTGGCGTGTATTTCTTCCTTGCACTAGTGTATTATTTCCTGAGGTTAAATTACACTAGTGCAAAACTTCCATTGGAAATTTTACACTAGTGTAATTTAACCACAGGAAATAATACACTAGTGTAAGGAAGTAATACACTGGTGGAAAAACGACACTGTTACACTAGTACGTGTACATGTTACCCTGATCTACATGTACATTTATATTTAATGATCTATAATGATTGGTGGCCGAGTAGTTAAGGTAGTTCATCTATTGTTCATGTGGTCTGTCAACACTGAGAATGCCGGTTCTATTTTCACTGCAGGCAGAGTGTACTCGACTCCAATTTTAATTGACAAGGATTGGCAGTTTTCCTACAGCAATGTCGGGGTTTTCTCCAGGTACATGTACTCGAGCTTCCTCCTCCAGTAAAAACTGGACGCCATGATAAAGCTGAAAAATTGCTGAAAGTGGCCTTAAAACAACATTCAAATCAATCAATCAGTCTAATGACTGGTTACTACATAGTAACTGTAAATCTTAGAAACCCCTAAACCAAATTATTGTCATAAGAACCTCTAGCTAAGTCAGTGGAGTCTTTGATGTCATCTCATGAACAGTAGAAGATTTTGCATTAAAATGTGTACTAGCACCAAGTGAGACATGCAGTGATCCTCATGTTTTGTTCTTAAGAAAACATCTACATGTACTAGTATGATGGTTTTCATAAAACTTTGTAAAGAGGAAAATAGTAGAATTTCAATCAGTTAACAATTTTCTTTCCCCATGCAAATCAAGGTAAGAAACTAATTGGTTAGTATATACATGTACATGGTATAACATACATGTACTAGTACCTACAAACAGCTGCTAGTACTAGTATTGTAAATTTCTCTGATAAAACGGTGACCTCTGACTGACATGCTTCTGCTGGTATCAGTTATTGATTATGGATTATGTTATGTGATAAATCATTTGGAGACATATGTACATGTAGGCGATAGATAGATTCTTCCTCTGTAGTGTTTACCAATCATATGTAAATTATTTAACATAGTCCCCAAGGTATTAAATGCATTTTATGACCTGTATTTATTTAGTAGAAGTTGACAGATATATTCTTTTCTTCTGTTGCTGCAAATCCAGGGTACATTTTAGAGTGTATTAGTGGTAAATCATTTTAGGCTTCTTTTATTTGACAGACTGACCACTATATGAGCCCTGGTCAAATATAAATGTTTGATTAAAAGTGAATTATATAGAAGTAACATGTATAAAATCATGTTCTTGCTATTGTTGTATTGTTTGAAAGGCTTATATACTCATATATAGTTGTTATTGACTTGATTTCTGAATGAGTCATCATTTTGATATTTTGCATAGAACTACATGTACATGCCATGTAATGCTAAAATATGTACATGTATATTCTCATAAAATATGTAGTGTATTCCAGCAGTTTTCTGCATACATGATGTACTTCCATGCTTTTCAACATTATGGTCACAGTCACCTGTGTTTTTAGCTCACCTGGACCGAAGGTCCATGTGAGCTATTGCTATCACTTGGCGTCCGTCGTCCGTCGTCTGTCGTCCGTCGTCCGTCGTCCGTCGTCCGTCGTAAACTTTTTCAAAAATCTTCTCCTCTGAAACCACTGGGCCAATTTTTTTCAAACTTGGCCACAATCATCCTTAGGGTTCCTAGTTTCAAGTTTGTACCCAGGGTGTTGATCAACAGACAAATATGGCCGCTGTTACTAAAAATAGAACATGGGGGTCAACACAGGTTTTTGATCATTATCTAAAAAACTATAATAGCTATAGAGAAAACCGTTACTTCAAATTGATCAGCACATTAAGGTCTACAATAGTTGCTATTAGTGCGAAGTTGTGTATTGGCTTCTTGTAGGAGTTATTGCCCTTTTTTGACGATTTTTGACAAATTTTTTGGTATTTACAATATAACCTGAAAAATATACGAGGTAGAGTGAAAGTGTAAATGGCAAAAATGATCAGCAATAAAAGCCCTACAATTCACTTGATTGGTCTGAAATTGTCAGATGACTCTTTATATGAGTTATTGCCCTTAAATGGTAATTTTTTATGAAATTTTCCGTTTTTGTCCTGTAACTTTAAAACTATAACAGCTAGAGTAAAACTGTTAATAGCAAAAATGATCAACAATACAAGCCCTACAATTCACTGTATTAGTCTGAAATTGTCAGATGACTCCTTATAGGAGTTATTGCCCTTAAATGGCAATTTTTTATGAAATTTTCCGTTTTTGTCCTGTAACTTGAAAACTATAGAAGCTAGATTGAAACTGTAAATTGCACAAATGATCAGCAATAAAGACCCTACAATTCACTTGATTGGTCTGAAATTGTCAGATGACTCCTTATATGAGTTATTGCCCTTAAAAGGTAATTTTTTATGAAATTTTCCGTTTTTGTCCTGTAACTTAAAAACTATAACAGCTAGAGTAAAACTGTAAATAGCAAAAATGATCAACAATACAAGCCCTACAATTCACTGTATTAGTCTGAAATTGTCAGATGACTCCTTATAGGAGTTATTGCCCTTAAATGGCAATTTTTTATGAAATTTTCCATTTTTGTCCTGTAACTTGAAAACTATAGCAGCTAGATTGAAACTGTAAATTGCACAAATGATCAGCAATAAAGACCCTACAATTCACTTGATTGGTCTGAAATTGTCAGATGACTCCTTATATGAGTTATTGCCCTTAAATGGTAATTTTTTATGAAATTTTCCGTTTTTGTCCTGTAACTTTAAAACTATAACAGCTAGAGTAAAACTGTAAATAGCAAAAATGATCAACAATACAAGCCCTACAATTCACTGTATTAGTCTGTAATTGTCAGATGACTCCTTATAGGAGTTATTGCCCTTAAATGGCAATTTTTTATGAAATTTTCCGTTTTTGTCCTGTAACTTGAAAACTATAGCAGCTAGATTGAAACTGTAAATTGCACAAATGATCAGCAATAAAGACCCTACAATTCACTTGATTGGTCTGAAATTGTCAGATGACTCCTTATAGGAGTTATTGCCCTTAAATTGCAATTTTTTATGAAATTTTTCGTTTTTGTCCTGTAACTTAAAAACCATAGCAGCTAGAGTGAAATAATAAATTGCAAAAATGATCAGCAAAAAAGCCCTACAATTCATTTAATTGGTCTGAAATTGTCAGATGACTCCTTATAGGGGTTATTGCCCTTAAATGACAATTTTGTTAAGAAATTTTCCATTTTTGTCCTGTAACTTGAAAACTATAGTAGCTAGATTAAAACTGTAAATTGCACAAATGATCAGCAATAGAAGCCCTACAAATGATTGCTTAGTCCAAAAATTGCAAGATGACTCTTTATAGGAGTTATTGCCCTTTCATTATGAATTTGGACATATGAACAGTTTTTTAATTATAAATTAGTCTATAACACACCTATTAGTAGAGTAAAACTGTAAATTTCTAAAGTACCCTAAAGGACAATGCCTAAAAACCATTTAATTTTCAGAAATTGTGGATGGCACCTTATAGGAGTTATTGTATTTAACAAATTTTTTGAAGAAATGTTAAGTTTTTGCACAGTAACTTAAAAGCTATAACAACTAGACTGAAACTGTTAATTTAAAAAATTTTAATATAGTTTAAGTCATTTGGATTCCAGGTGAGCGATTACAGGCTCCTGGGAGCCTCTAGTTTTTTTTAGTATTCATGAACAGAATAGAAACAGTTGTTAAATTTATTGTTTGGTTTATTCATGCACATGTATTACCGTGTATGGTGTCAGGTCATGTCTGTTGCTTACATTTTATTTTGTGTTTTGCAGGGTATACTTGTACATTGTACATGTACCTGTATGTTTCTATGCTAACCTTACATACAAAACTGTACAAAAGTACATTAGGGGGCCTCGGTGGCCGAGTGGTCTAGGTAGTTCGTCTACCATTGATCACGTGGTCTGTCAACACTGAGATTGCGGGTTCGATTCTCACTGCAGGCAGGGTGTACTCGACTCCAATCTTAATTGACAAGGATTGCCAGTTTTCCTACTGCAGGTCGGGGGTTCTCTCCGGGTACTCCGGCTTCCTCCCCCAATAAAAACTGGACGCCATGAAATAGCTGAAAAATTGCTGAAAGTGGCGTTAAAACACCATTCAAACAAACAAACAAAAGTACATTATCACTTATCTATGTCAGTAAATCACATAACGACATGGAAATATATTTATGTTTATGTTATTCATCTTCCTGTTAACTTGGTTCAATGAACCTTCACTTACACATGTACCAATCTGCAGGTGTTTAGTTAAAGTATATGGTACAAAAATTGGATTGTATACATGTACGTGTAAATGTAATATTATATTTAGATAATGCTTTAGTCTTGTGTTATCTGTACATGTACATGTACATGTACATGTACTAGTAGCTTCCATTCGATCCCTCTACAGGAGGCTGAATTGCCCGACCCTATCCATCCTCCCATTTGCCAGTGGCAATCTAAAATCCATTACCCCTATTTTTCCTTGTGTCCCATCCCATTTTCATTCATCATCATTTCATGTTCATTTTATCATCCATTTCATGTTCATCGCCTGAATATAGCTGAAATATTGCTGCTCGGGCGTTAAACACCATTAATCAATCAATCAATCAATCCATTATCTGCCCCTTTATTTGTCCGGTTTAGCATTCCTAGATGGAACCTCTTTGAAATTTACAGTGTAATAAGAGTTGTGGGTTGTGTTTTGGTCTAATTGAAGGTAATAACAATGTACCAAACAATACACAAATAAAAATGCAAGGAACTGGCAAACTTTAGAACCAACAACCAAAAATATAGCAACTACATGTATAGCGATGGTTCAGACTTGAAATAAAAATGACCAGGTATTGTGGCATCCCAAACCTGCTGCTTCCATCATTTGTAGGGTATAAGTAGTGTTATGAGTTGTGTTGTAATCCTAGAATCCTATGCCGTTCAACACTTTTTTTTTCTTTGATGGGAGCGTGGGACGTCAGAGAGACTGCAATGAAGAACAATCACCATAGTTTAAAATATGCAGCTGTAATTTAAATTAATTACTACATGTTCATGTAGTTAATACAGTAAATATAATACTAATTAAGGAATAAAGTATTCTTAGTTCCTCATTTAATATGTATAGGCCTGAAGCCAAACAGTAAAAAAGACTAAGAAAACTTGTCAGTAATTGCCTGTAATAAAATAAGCTGAAAACACAAAAGGGTAGGCATATGACATTTTTTAAAGAAAAATATAATATTCGGTGGAAACAGACACTAATGTATTAAAAACTATATGTAATAGAAGTGTGAATTGTCAATTACACACAAATGGTGTTTTGGATTGAACTAGAAGCCTAGTATCATCACCCGGAAAATTTTATTTGAAAAAAATCTCAGTTGTTTAATAAATCATGAAAATGATATCCCAATAGAAAAAAAACAGAAAAGCAATCTGTAGATATAGCTACTTGGACATAAAATAAAGCTACTAGTACATGTATGCATATTTGAAGATTCTGCTTCTGTACGAAAACTATAACCATAGGTAGGAATGGACCAAATAAATGTGTTTGTGATATCTCCTACAAGTCAATTTAATTATTACCTGTCTGTATGTAGGGACAAGTTCAAAGGAAGACTATTTTAAGCAACTGTATCGGTTTATCTAGGTGTGACATTATTAATTGTACCAGTTGGAGGTTTTTTGATTGGTAGATGTTTAAATGAAGGTTTTTTGAGTCATAGATATTTAAATGGAGAACCTATGGTGAATGACCTAAGGGCATGTTTTGATGTTCCTGTTATTATTTATATACTTTGTATTGGGCCAGACGACCTTGAATTGTTGACCTTTCTTTAGATCCCATGACTTGATATTGAACAAGTTTGGTGCCAATTGTTCAACATTAATTGTTAGTTTATATATTGCCTAATCCAACATGATAATTACAAGCATTATTATTCTCCACTTAGTACTATTTTCTGTACAAAGAGTAGACATTGTATCCAACTTACGGTTAAATATAAAGAAAAGACTATTGTAACTAGTTAATGTTTGAAAGATTATTCACCTGGAGGTCAATAGTCTGTAATAAGATTTCGTAGACTTTTACTAATGCCCAAATGTGGAAATTCTAAAAATTATATTTGAGTGTAATAACTTTTTATATACAGTTACTGCCAACAAAAGTTTTGGGGCATGTAGTAGATTTTCTGTCTGTTCGTCCATTCCACCTCAGGTTTACTATTGCATTTAACCTTTTTTTTAATGAAGATTATAACATCTTCATAGAACTTGGTACACAGTTACAAAATTACACAAAATGATAAAATCTCTTCAGTGGGAAAATTCTGCAGGGCTGTGCCAAATATTCATGCTTGAGTAAACTTAGAAAAATGGGGTGTTTACAATTCTGGGCCAAGTAGGACATAAGTGTCACACAGACACATTTTCTTGCTTTATTGGTGTCCTGGGTAACCTAGGTGATTAGTGTGATAGTCAATATAAAAGTCATCTATTGCCCTGATACTCAGTCAACATCATATTTCTCTAAAATGTTCTGCATTCAATATTTTCATTTTGATACATGTAATAAAGCATACAATTTTTATGGTACATGTATTTGTATAGGTTTCATTTCCAAATACCTTCACAGCTTGTCTAGATTTTACCAGCAATGGCTTATTCTAAATCATCTTTGTATTTCTTTTTATAAATGAATTCCAAAAATAAAATTCAAATCTGATAGAAGTATATGTGCATGCAATTTATCATCTTGTCCAGGCCAAATGGTGTCTTTTGTTATACAGTATTGTTGTATTTGTAGTATGTATGTCGTCTTATGAACATACCTCTGAAAAACACAATACGAAAAGTAAATAACATGATATCATATAACAATATTTCATTGTATGTGTTTACTTCCTTGCCAGGGTGTCGGATACATTTGTGTTTAATTTATTACTGTGTTATAATGGTTTCATTTCAAGAGTACACACCAAAAAGAACTTGGATAACACTTTACATATGATTGAATCATTATTGACCAATTAGTCCTAAAAAGACATGGACATTTAAAAGTCAATTACATGTACCAGTACTAGTTTTAATACATTGTATATATAATCATACATGTAGTCTGGACAGCTGTCAGTCTTTCAGTAAATTATCTCTATTTTTGTTAGGGCCTTAAGGTGGCCGAGTGGTTAAGGTTGTTCGTCTACTCTGGATCACGTGGTCTGTCAACACTGAGGTTGTAGGTTTGAGTCTCACTGCGGGCAGGGTGTACTTGACACCATTCAAAATTGACAAGGATTGCCAGTTTCCTACTGAAGGTCAAGGTTTTTATCCAGGTACTCTGGCTTCCTCCCCCAATAAAAACTGGACACCATGATATAGTTGAAAAATTGCTGAAAGTGGCATTTAACACCATTCAAACATAAAGACAAACAAAATCTTTTGTAAATTAAGATTGGAGTCAAGTGCACCCTGTCTGCTGTGAGACTCGAACCTGCAATCTCAGTGTTGACAGACCATGTGATCAGTAGTAGACGATCTACCTTAATCACTCAGCCACAAGGCCCCTTTAGCCTTTTGTAGTGCTAAAATTTTTTTGTTAAAGGATTGTGGCACTTTTCAAACATGCTACCCATTATATATATTTCTCAGTCGGCTTTACTCATTTTAACCTGAGAACCTCCAACCAGAGGGCCACCCTATCTGCCACACTAACATTATAGAACATTTAATTAATTATCAGCATTAGATAAATTAAATGTCTTCAGTGGTAGTCAAGTAGCTATACAGTATGCTTAGGTTGATTACAATATATGTACATGTAATACATGTAACATGTATCTTATTTTTCTTCAAACTGTTTAGATTTTTTACTGCTTTATTACTACATTGTATTATATATGCTACAACATTTCAACTGTTGTCCAAAAAAGAAAGAGAAGTCACAAGTAAAGGACAATTAACTGTGGTAATACTATTCTCTTCAAACTGGTTATAACAACAGAAATAAGACTATGTCTTGGTTTGCTATAAAATTGAATGGTTCTATTTGAGGTACAATTGCAGTATCTATTATAATGATGTTACATATTTTTTATTTAGCAATCCATTCGATTGACCCCTAGCACTATCCTGTATGCAGGGAAAAGTCCAGACAACAGTCATTTACTGGTAAGATACAGGATTTGGACGATCCAATATTAGTCACTATTATGATTTGAAAATAATTATAACACATGAAATTTTTCATTGTAATAGTATTTTACATGTACCTAGTAGCTGTTACTAGTATGTCTCTAATGTGTGAAACCTTGTTTGGGAAAACTTTTATTGTAGCAATTATTGTGAAGCAAATTTACCCTATGATTATAAACCTGATAGTTTTTAGTAATTTTACTAAGGGCATATTTATTTTTCAACAAATTAAAAATTTCTCATACATGTATTGTAAATAATAGTCTTGTTTAAACAAGAAAACTGCATCTACATTGTGTGGTAAAATTTACAATCATTTCATATGACTCTGAGAATTGATTACAAGCAGGAGGAGTCTTACACTGTCAGTTTGTTAAATATAAGTTTTGTTTATCTTCAATACATCTTGCTAAACAACTTGTCCTGAACAAATATTTGAGGAAGCGATTATTTCCTTCAGAAAAATCCTGTTCAATTTATTCTTTTGGAATTATTTACCAGATATTAATTTCGATTTTTACCCCTTTCTGAAGAATATTCTGTCAAAATGTACTGTTGTATATACTAGTATACATCCAGTTTCAAAAATTAATCCATTATTCACTGGCATTTTATAATTTACCTTCGTCTGTCCCTCTGTATTATGGTGGATGGCTTGTCCTGCTGTCTTCTTGGGGTGGATGGCTTGTCCTGATGTCTTTTACAGTTTTAGGGCTATAGAATTTATATTTCGGATGTTTGTACACATAATGGGGCATGCAAGGCAAAAGAATTTTGATTTTGTAACTGGACACCATCTGCCATATTTTGTGAAAATCATAAAAAAAATATCATATTTATGGTAAAATTAGAAATGATTTCTTTCATTCTTAACTCTTATGTATTTGTTAATACAGTGCATGTAGTTTATGCATGTTTCTCAAAGATTTTAAGTGACTAATGTAGGTGTTAGGTCTGTTGCATATCTAACTACACAATTTCATATTTACAAGGATTGTCAGGTCTGAAGTTTTCACTCAATACTCAGACTTCCTCCCAAATGTAAAATTTGATGTGATGATATAAAAAAAGTAATCCTCAGTCATTCAAGCAAACAAACAATAAACAAAATTTCATGTTGGTGGCTTTGTTGGCTAAAATAGCTGGACCGTTGGTTATGTATACTATTTAACTAAACATTTATATATTTTCAAGAATTGCCAGTTTTTCACTGTCTACTCAAGGCGACAAGCTTCCTCTTCCAATAAAAAAATGGTCAGCATGGTATAACTAAAACAAGCTGAAAGTGGCATAAGCAACATTTAAACAAACCATATTCAAATAGGTGCTGGCATATTTTGATAATGTATAATTATGTTTTTTTTTAATAGAAAAGTGCCCAGTATCTGTACAATGAGTTACCTGTGCGTATCGCCCATCGTATCGTCGGATTCCGAGGTTTACCCTTTATTGTCGGTTGTAATCCTATCATTCTACAAGTGGTAAGTATGATCTCTACTACATTGAATTATGTCTACATTCAATTATGAAATGCATGTACATTTAGAATATTTACGTTGTACAGATTAAAATCTTTATAATGAACTGACCAATGGTCACTATCTCTTCTGCACTACATTTTGTCATTATGGTTAAATGTCTTAGGACATCGATTTATGTATCCATTCCAAATGTAGACTTTTATACAAGTTGCCATGTCCATTTCTCATTTATTTTTATTTTGGTTTTTATGTAATATTAAAATGTAGATACTGTTTACTATTTGATATCTCTGTCACTTTTTTAAATGATACACACTCTTTGCATAAACTCAAGTTTCTGTTGTTTTCATAAATTTTGAGTCTGTTTCTATTTTGATCAAATCTGAGTTCTTTTATAGTAGAGATCTTTTTTGCAGTTATTTTGCAAGGTCAGACTCTGTAGCAAAATGTTTCAAACTAAACTCGTGCTGGACTGTTAAAAATAAGGAATTAATGTATCATAAATTTTCGTGCCACAATACAAAAAACAGTTAATTTCTGTTCAGACATTAATTTCTGTTATTTTTCAGCATGAGATGTATATCAGAGCTTTCCACATCTTATACGAACATGCTCCAGTAAGTATCAACACCCATGGGTACCAGTAAGTATTAATTGCATGGGTACCAGTTAGTATTGACATGCATGGATACCAGTAAAGAAAGGAATAAATAATGCATTATCGTCCTTATTGTGATCCTCATAATTAATTGCAAGAAACATCATTATATTGAAAAGTTATGTTTATATATAAAACAAGAAAATCAATATACTTACCTATATAAATATTACTTGGTAATTAAGCAGTAAAATGTGTCAGTGAATGAAATATTTAAAACTGTAAAATAATAACAAATTCTAATGTTTACTGACATAAAACACATTGCTTTACAGAACAATATATTAACACATTTGTTTTGTTTTACTAAATTTTTGTATTACATGAATAGAATTTTTCTTGATTTTGATTGGTCTGAAAACAATTTTCGGGTCACGATAAATCACAACAGTACTAAAATTATCTAAAATGTTTGTACGCTGCACTATTCCGCTGCATAATTGTCCAGAGGAATCCGATATTGACCTGTTTTTTTTTGTTTTAGCCAATCAGAATTACCGTCTTAATAAATTCATTCGTCCAATCAAATCGATTGTATTAATTGTATTGTATTCATTGACGTCTGCTACACATACATCGTGCGTGTAAACAACAGATGGGAGAAATGTCGATCCTGCGATATATTGATTCATTTATGCTCTTCTCAATATTTGAAACTTGAATTTCAGGATTATCAGCAAATTGAAATCAAAATAAAGTATTAAATAAAAATATTAAGCGCAACTAGCATTTGAAAAATTACAAAATGTAAGTAAGTGCTCCAGTAGAAAAGGCATTCTCTGAAGATGGTGGTTTTATTCATGTAATAAAACAATTGATGACTTATACGGTCACTATCAGAATTTATCAGCCATCAAAAATGTATGTTCACCTCGCCTAGTGGCTCAGGGAATATTACATTTTCTCTGGCTGATAAATCCTGATAGCGAACTATATCAAAGTAATTAATTATATAATAGTGTTTATTTATAACTTTTTGAGATTTTAAACACATCAAAAGACACTATGTATACTTTAGTTGCATTGACAGAAATAAATGTATGATTTTTAAAAGAAATGCAAAATAATATTTCAGCTCTGATCTAACAACTTTGTTTTCCCTGTTGTATTATCGCCAAATATTTGTGAGGTCACTGGTGTCACTACACTTACATAGAAGTACAAAAAAAGAAATTATTTAGCATTTTTTTTTTATTCAAGGATTGTTTTCAATTGCTGGTTATATTATTGGATATAAAGACTTGGGGTCAATTTACGCTGAATAAACTGCGAAGCGGTTTATGTTGCAGCGTAAATCGATCCAAAGTCGTTTATATCTAATAATCTAACCAGCAATTGAAAACAAACCTTATATTTTAAATTCTATAGTAAAAATGAAGTAATAAGAAGAATATTTTACAAGTAATCATATAATATTTGCAATTCACAATTTTAGTGTCGTCACTTGTTGTTTGCGGAAGAAATTCATGTATTCAACGTCGTCAATACATCTTATGACATCACAATCAGTCACGTGCTGAAAAACCAAGTTAGGTTATACGAAATAACCAACTTTGCTCATGTATTGTGTATTTAAACGAAATTAAAATATATCAAAATAATAATGACATAAAGAAATCTATAACAAAACATGACCAAACAAAACTGATAATTCAACAGTACACTACATTTATGACTTATTGAATATCTGAGTTGCACATATAGACGTACATATAGTAATAATCTTTATCAACAACAATGCCCGAGGGCTTATCATCGACCCAGGAGTCCAATCAACAAAAAACCTTAATCTCCGAGTAAAAACCTTAATCTCCGCGTCAAAACCTTAATTTCCCCGTCACACCCTTAATTTAAAAAAACAACACTTAATTTTACAGTCAATCCTTAAAAAGTTAAGGTTTTTACTGGGAAATTAAGGATTTGGCTAGGAAATTAAGGATTTGGTGTTTGTAGTGACAATGTCATTTGTACTTACAGATAATAGCATTATTTCATGGCTTCATTATGTATTGTATTATTGTTTAATATTTTAGGTAAAAGATTTAAAGTCGGAAGAAAAATATACGGAAACGCTTCAACAGCTCCTGGATGACCACAAAGATGTAGTTACTCTGCTTGCTGAAGGCTTCTCTGAATGCAGACGGCATATTGAGGTTTATTTTTTAATTTATGTTGCTGATTTATTTGTTTATTTTCACTTTTTTTTTGTTTGCTGAAAAAAATATCTAATGGAATGGAGATAATTGAAATTTTGTCTCCAAAAACAAAGGTTTAAGAATTTTCTCATTTTTAATATTGATTGTCATGTTCAAAAAGTATTTTTCTTTACAATTTATTAATTGTATTTGGCTTGCTTGATAAATTCTAATTTTAAAAAGCTCATAGCAAACATGTATTTAGCTTGAAAGTCTGATAGATTCTTCACATGTTTTTGAGAAAGAATTCTGTCACAAGTTGAAGGTTTCCCAAAAAAAAAGGTAATCGGAACCGAAAATCAGCCTCTTACGAATGAAATTTCTTTTTCCACTTATGGTTTATGTTCATTGAACAAATAAAAATATAATTATTAAATAATGTGTTGACACCTTGTAATGTTTAACTCAGTTAAAATTCAGAAATACAGTGTTTCTCTAAGGATATATATTTAAGATTCCAATTTTCAAACAGATAATCTCACGTAACCTAGGTTATGAGTTAATGCTTAATACGACACCAAAAAATAGATGTAGAGATTTATATTTTAAAATGTAACCTGCCCAAATGCCGGTTATATAATATGAACAATGATTTACATTGACCAACCATTGAATTTTCATGAATACATTAAATTACTATGTTTATATTTAATTTTTTTATTTTAATCTTTAATTTGACAAAAATTTCACAATCATGAACTTAATATCTTATTATACCCCATACAACTTCATTGGGTATAATTTTTTACAACAGTTTGTCTCAGTCAGTCTGTCAATCCAGCTCAGGTCATTGCAACTACCCTGAAACCACACAACATAACTTGTACAATTTTGTAGTTAATAATGACATACTATTTAGAGGAAATTATGTTACCATATTTTTCTAGGAGTTATGCCTCTTTGGGCACCTTACGCTACTCAAACAGTTTACACAAGCTGATAGTATAGGAAGTGGTGATATTAAGGGTGTATCTCTCTAATAGCAAAAAATTAAAGGGACTTGTGGCAAGTCTAAAGGATATGGTGATCTATATTTTACTCTCCTGCCCACTTGGCTGAAAAATGCTTTATAGGCATTTTGTTTGCCCAGTGACAGTTTGACTGCATCGGGTATGGTATGTTAGACCACCCACAAAATGTTTACATGTTTATTTCTCTATTTTTTATATGTATGTTGCTGCATTCCTGATTAATGATTACTGTCTATAGCGTAGTTGATTAAATCTTTTCAGAATGAAGAAATAATCAAGTCCTTCTTAGACAGAACCTTAAAGTCCAGACTTGGTATCAGAATGTTGGCAGAACACCACTTGGCTCTGCACAGTGAAAAGGTGGGTTTATACCAGTGTTATTGTAGTAATTGATGGTATAACAGGTGAATCCTAATTAAAATGGTTACTACCAAACTACGAGATGTAGCCATCTTAACTAAAAGTCCCACCTTAATCACCTGTATTGACTTTTCTGGTCTTCAAGGATCTAATGTATAGATCTCTCATAGTGTTAGTGTGGCGATCAGTAGATTGAAAAGTTGACAAGTGAAGCACAGTAAGGTAATTTCTGAATGATACTGGTTCTTATGGATTGTTCTGGTAAAATCATTGAATGATGTTCTGTGCCACTTTCAGTAATTTTTCAGCTGTATAACAACATGCAGCAAGAGCAGGAGTACTCTATGTATACAGGAACTGGCCATCATTTTCAACTCTGGACAGAGTCTTTTACATCTTCTCCTTAGTCATTTTTTTTAATATATAAAGCCTTGACATTTAATTCTGTAATGATTTTATTAAAATTAATGCCAGTTTATGTTCCTCTTAGTAAGATGATAAAAATAGATGTCTTGGACTCTGTTTGAATGGGTAAAGTTTGACCAGTTACTATAGTAAAAGTCTGCATGCTTTGCTGGAGGTTTTTTGCCTGACAATAAATATTGCTTACTGCATATGGCCATGCTTATGCTCCTTTTGTAGATCCCTCAAATTATATTTTGAAATCAACAGTTATTTCCTCAAAATATTAAGCATATTGCAATGCTGCCTTTTTTAGCTCACCTGACCCCAAGGGTCATGTGAGCTATTGCCATCACTTGGCGTCCGTCGTCGTCGTCGTTAACTTTTCTTCAAAAATCTTCTCCTCCAAAACCACTGAAGGGATTGCTTTGAAACTTTGCACACATCATCAGTAAAATGTCCCCTACCAAGTTTGCACAAATGATGGCCTCAGACCAACCAACATGGCCACCATGGCTAAAAATAGAACAGGGGGGTCAAAATACAGTTTTTTGCTTATAGTTCAAAAAGTATAACAGATACAGGAAAACCAAAGAGACCTTCCTTCTTCAGCATCTAAAGCTCTACAAAACACCCCATTGGGTCAAAGTTGCATGATGACTCCTTGTAGGAGTTATTGCCCTTTAATTGTCAAAATTGATGATTATTGCCATTTTTGCCTCAAAATCTTGAAAATTATTAGAACTAGAGAAACAGTTAGCATTGCTTAATTGTTCTGCTCTATGAGGGCTACAAAAATGACTTAAAGGTCAAGATTGTCTGATTAACCGTTTAAGAGTTATTCCCCTTGAACTGTTTTTTTTTAATCGGTTTTAATTGATTTTTTAAAATCTTCTCCTCTGAAACAACTGAAAGTACTGCTTTGAAACTTTGTACACATCATCCGTCAAATGTCCTCAACCAAGTTTGCACCAACCATGGCTGCAGATTAACCAACATGGCCACCATGGCTAAAAATAGGACGGAAAGGGGGGGGGGGTAAAATACAGTTTTTGGCTTATATTTAAAAAAGTGTAACAGATACAGGAAATCCGAAGAGACATGCCTTCATCTGCATCAAAAGCTCTACGAAACACTCCATTGGGTTGAAGTTGTATGAGGACTCCTTATAGGAGTTATTGCCCTTTAATTGTCAAAATTGATTATTTTTGACATTTTTGCCTCAAAATCTTGAAAATTATTAGAACTAGAGAAAAAGTTAGCATTGCTTAATTGTTCTGCTCTATGAGGGCTACAAAAATGACTTAAGGGTCAAGATTGTCTGATGAACCGTTTAGGAATTATTCTCCTTGAACATTTTTTTAATCAATTTTACTTGATTTAAAAAAATCTTCTCCTCTTTAACCAATGAAAGGACTACTTTGAAACATTCCACACATCATCTTTAGGACGTCCTCTACCAAAATTGTGCAAATCATGACACCCTGACTACCTACATAGCTACGTTGGCTTAAAATAGAAAAAATGAAAAAGGGGGAGGGGGGGGGGAGGAGTCGAGAGAGTTTTCGACTGATAGTTAAAAAAGTATAATAGGTACAGCAAATTTGAAGTGAACCTCCCTTCTCCCTCTAAGCATCAAAAGCTCCTTCTTATAGGAGTTAATTCCCTTAAAAGGTCAAAATTAATGATTTTTGCAGAAGTGTTGGGCAATTCCTTATAGCAAAGAAAAGCTGGATAAAAAGGGGTTGTTTGGTTTCAGGTTCAGGTGAGCGATACAGGCTCCTGGGAGCCTCTAGTTTTTATTTTGATAGGGCGATTTTCCATACTTAATTTTGACTTAAATTAGAACTGAAGTGTCACTATATTTTGTGTATTTGAAACACTTCTTTGTCGTGTGCTGTGGACGTGGGAAAAGTCTCCCTGTTTGTCAGAATACCATTGTAGGTTATGAAAGCAGTTTGTAAGCAATATTAGATCTGTATAGAAACAAAAATGGCCGACTTACTATAGAAAATCCCCCTATCAAAATGAAAAAACGCGTCATTTCAAAACGCTGAATATTTTGAGGAAATAATTGTTGATAATTTGGAATCTATAAAAGGAGCATAAACTCGATCGTATGCTGTAATCAGTTTGTATTTGCCCAGCAAAATATCCTCCACCAAAACACGTCAACTGTTACTATAGCTGTGTTCTCCTGCTACCTCATCTACATTGTAACTGAATACTTTGGAAGGTGGTACTAAACCAGATCAGTTTTGTGGAAGGTGGTACTAAACCAATCAGTTTTGTGGAAGGTGGTACTAAACCAAATCAGAGGTATATTCTCATAAAAAAACTTTGGATTTCACCCAGAACTGGCTGTCAAAAGCTCTGGTTTGTTTTAATGACACCATGAGCTGTCTTGCAGATTCTGTGGCTGGTAGTTAAACCCACTTTAAAAATTGAATGTAATTATGAATAAATCCGTCTGTAAAGAAACACCCAATGGTTTTAATTCTTTTTTTTCTGTTTATGATTTTTTCCTTTTTACTTCAGAAAAATTCCCGATTTGCAAGTTTTGTTAGGACAAAAATAACAATTTGCTAGATTCATTCAATCTTGTGGCAGGATAAAATAAATTTTGTTATTTAAGACCACCAAAATTGTCTTAGATTGTTGGGTTACTACCATAAATGTCTTACTTTAAGGGTTGGGAGGTGGTTTTTTTTGGTTACTACTCTTTATATAAAAGCTTATTGTCCCAATATTATTGTTTGTAAAAAAAACAATTTGAAATAATAAAAGATTTACCAAATATTTTTTGCTGATTTTCAAATTTATTTATTAATAAAATGTGCTTTAGAGACTGGTGTAGGTTTTCCCCTGTAAGAGGTCTTTGAAGTAGTTGGTACTCGGAGGTGTTTATTTAACTGATACAGGTAAAAGGGACATTCACTAGTGGTGTCCTCATGGCATCCATAGACAGGTAGAGGCGTGATTATTATCATTGGCATGGAATGTTCTAATATAAAGACTAATTATCCCTAAGCACCAAAATAACTGGGACATGACATGTCTCAGATTTTGCTGATTTTCATTTCATAAGTTGCAATTGACCATTGGATCACAAAAATAATAACTGTTTGTTATGATTGACCACGGTTGCCATGGTAACCGAGGCGGTAATTTTTTTATCATTTCTCACACTGCGAAATATCCTATATTCAATTCCCAATTTGTTATTCAAAAATCAAAGCAAATTCAATATAACATTTTATTTGCTTAATTCAATACCTCCTAGACAATATTCAAAACAGTTTCAAGACTAAACATAAATGTGTAATCAGAACGAGGCTATGGAATATGTCAAGAAATCATGGATTTTCTCTGGAATTTTTTTACCAAAAAATTTCCATTTTTGCCACTTTTCTGACTCCATTTTCAGAAAATGCACCAATCACAAATACTCATGATGAATATAATTACATAAATTGATGATTAATATTCAAAATTTATAAAAATCTCAATGGGGTAACAAAAGATGTCTTAAGAAAACACTGTCAAAGACGGTTACCATTGTAACTTGTGAAAAAAAGCCATTTCTTTCCACGAAACTACTATTTCTTAGGGTTAAATTAAATCATCCTTAATTATTATTTTTAACAGACATCCTATAAACTTAAAATGACATTGAAATCATTTCAGGGTACAGTGTCTCAAGGTCAAGGTCAACTAAAAATTGAGCTTTAAAATATACAAATCTCGAAGCCAAATAAATTTTAAGTGACCTTGAAAACAACACAAGTGACCTTGAAAGTTTTCTAAGGTCATGCTATGTTGAAAAGATCCCTTTTAGGTACATATGATGACAACAATTGTTATCTTGGCTCATATTAGAAGTATGGTCATACATATATTTAAATATCGAAAAATTGCCGTTTTATTACCATGGTAACCAACTTTAACGGTGTTTTCTAAAGACATTTTTTCTTACCCCATTGAGATTTTAAATTTTTTTTAATATTAATCATCAATCTATGTAATTACATTCAAGATGAGTATTTGTGATTGGTGCATTTTCTGAAAATGGAGTCAGAAAAGTGGCAAAAATGGTAATATTTTTAACCAAAAATTATAGAGAATAATGCCCTATTTCTTGACATGTTCAATAGTCTCAGTCTGATCACACATATATTGAAAGAGTTGTAACTGTTTTGAATATTGTCAATTAGATATTGAATTAAGCAAAGAAAAAAATTCTATTGAATATGAATTGATTTTCCCCTGAAAAATTGGGATTTGAATATCGCCCTTTTCACTGTATTTTAATCGGCCCAAAATGGCTGCCACAGTTACCATGGCAACCGAAGTCAAATCATAATAAACAATCATTATTTTGTGATCCAATGGTCAATTTCAACTTATAAAATGAAAATCAGCAAAATCTGAGACATGTCATGCCTCACCCTATATGGAAATCCTTTGATCCTTATGGAGAATTGGTCTTAAACTCTTAATTATTATTTAATTGCATATATAATTGAATTTTGAAACGATTTATTTGATAATTGTGTTGAAAGTTGAAATAAATGTTTAAACCCAATGCACTTTAGAGTCATTTACCAAGTGAGGTCAAAGTTCGTTTAAAATTTATGGTGTCATGTAACCTCAAGGTATTTTGTACTTTATATTGATAAAAACAGATTTATCGACATATTATCAAAAGCAATTGATTGTTTGACTGACAGTTTGTGCATTGAAGACCAGTAACATTTATTTCTTCATTGTCCCATTGTATATTTGCACATGTTCGATACTTTCTACAGCCAAACCATGTGGGAATCATCACTGCATCATTCTCGCCTCGTGCACTAGTAACACAGAAAGCAGAATATATAAGGTAATGTATAAACATCCTGCACATGGTATGTTGGAAATATGTATACATAACTATGTTATTTGTTGATAGAAGTGCTCAAATTGTTTAAAGATAAACATTAATGTATATGTATTTTTGTTTTTTGGTTGCTCTCCATGGTTATATACTAAGTCTTATTGTACTTAAAAGCTGTATTCAATATCCAGTATTAGTTGAAATCGGAGAGCACTTTCCATATAAATACAGTCTGTGTCCTTTGAATACGTTAAACATGTGCATTAATGTATTGGTACAACTGATATTGACTTCCTCCCTCAATAAAAAACTTGATGTCATCAGTTGGGTGAAAAATCAATTAAAAATGGCTTTTAACCCCATTGCAAGAAAACAACAGCTGTTTTCATGTCTCGTCAGTTGTACTAACACAAAATGCATATTATTTTTATTTTATGATATTGAACTATAAAATCGGGTGACTTCTTTTATCCACAACTTTTTTAAGTTTGCACAAATCGATCTTTGTGAGCTCCTGTTGTGCACCAGCTGTTTTATTTCACATGTAAAAAACAATACGATTTACTTAATAAACTCAGTGAAGACATGCATTGTGCAAGGAAATGAAGAGAAATTCTGTTTCAAAAGCTTATTATGAAATAAATGATTTCCTGCATATTGTGAAATAGCAGTGAAAATTTTATACTTCTATCTATGATGATAGATAAATGTAGATACTGTATCTGTCTAAATGTGACAGGGTCATGGTGTATTGGTATAACATGCACTTGACATGGTTCATTATGTCTTGACAGTGTTTGAATCTGTCAAATGATGTTATCATTTATGAAATTGCTGGTAGGTGTGGCCTCAGTTTCATAAAACTTCTTAAATTGAGATTTTCTTCGTCATTGAGTTTTTCCTCAAATTTGAATTTTCCAGCAATCTGATTGCCAATATTTGAGCTTAGAATGAGTTAAGGAAATCCTCAAATTTTAGATGTTTTATGAAACCGGGCTGAGGTTGTGCTGATAATGTAACATGGCATTGAAATCAATTTTGGGTCAGATTGTACCACATTGTAGATCAGTGACCTAGAATTGGGTCAGTTCATATCTCATTTGACATATTTAAGTAGATTACTAGTTTGATAAAGGTGTGTTTATCTTATCACAATTGGATAGAAGATAACTCTGTACTACCTGCATTCTCCTAAAAATCTGAACACATTCTACCTGTTTTGTTATTTTTTATTTAACAGAAAGCATTTTAATTTGGTTCTCCTGTTTTCCCACAGAACACTTAATAATGTTAGTATTTGAAAACCAATTTCATAAATGTGTTATTAGATAACAGCTGTTTAGAAAACTGCTTCAATCAAAGCTCTTAATCAGAAAGAGCTGGACATATAAATTGCAGCTATTCATGCATGATTCTGATAAAATATATCTTTTAAATTGGTTCTCATACATTATACCCTATGACAATATTCTAAGTATGAAGCTTAAATTTACCCGAGTCATGCATGTGTAGCTTCAATTTAAATGGCTAGGTATTACAGATGAGGAGCTTTAAAGAAAACAGGTTGAAGCATTTTTCTGAACAGCTGTTATCTGTATTTAGAACTGATTGACCAATCGGTAAAAAATATCTGACAGGTCATTGTATTTTGACTATAAGAAATTTACGTCAAAAAAATCTGGTACACAAACTGCGTAATACAGTTAAGTAATTACATGGGCTTCAAAATCTGTTACTTTTATAAAAAGGCCTCCCTTCTACTTCAGCATGTATAAGTACAAAACAGCGATAAACAGATTATTTTTTTTGACATTTTATTAATCTTAATGCATTTTCTGGTCATCTTATCTCAGAGCTGGCACCCTTCAGTGAGATAGGAACGAGAATATGCATCTCATTTTAAAACATGTAAATAATCTATACATCTTTACTATACCTCTAATAAGATCGGCAAGATGTGCAGTGCCGAGTTAGAAAGAATGACCACATGTACTAACAACATTTTACGACTTTTAGGGTTTCCACATTAGTGTTTTCTGTTTTACCGATTTTTACCAGGAACATAATCAGTCAAATGTCAGTGCATGCATATAATCAGCACAATTTGACATAGAACCGTCATAGTGCTAAGTTATTATGGGTTATTCATAGTTGATTCCTCTAACTTCCTCTATAAAATCCAATACCAGTTAATTTATACTGAAATGTTTGTTTTCCATTACCTGTAACTGTTTTTGTCCTACATACATATATATTTTAACCAATCACAGCCTGGCTTCTATTAGCTATGCGCCAACTCTTTTGAAATCATAATAGTAAGGATAGATGCAATTTACTGGATACAAGTCAATTTGTCCCAAGTCCAATTTGTCCCAAACCAATTTTTCGCAGTAGTGGTCAGTTTGTCCCAACTTTTTTTATGATGTTCTTTCTCCAAATGTATTAATGATTGTGTAAAAAATAGTGTAGGAAACATATTATTAGACATTTTGCTGAATCTGAATGCACACATTGCATAATTCTAGGTTGTTTTTTTTAAATTATAAACCAAGAAGAAGGTTTAATACATTTATTATAAATAATCTGATAACAAAGTAAATGCAGTACAACATTCAAGATAACATTGTTCATAATTTGTTCGACAACATGTGTCTATAATAGTGTTCCTGTGTCCATAATATTGTTTATTCATTTCTTAAAACTTTGGGGCGATGATAAGTCCAACCGACTTCAGTAACTGCGACGGACTTAGTTCGCTGTTAGTGTACAGGTCCCACAGTTCAAACACCTTGGCCTGCGATGATCTGGAGGATGCTTTCTGTGTTCTTGACAATTTCTGTTCTGAAACCAGCTGAACTTGCATGAGAACAAATAATCAGAATTAAATACTTGAAAAAATACAATTATGTATATTGACAGTGAATTGACATACATATATTCAAGAACTTCAGATATATTAACAAGAAAAAATTACTTACAAATTAAAGTTGCCCACAGTGTGGTCAATGGACACTCTGGTACTCTCACTGTCTGGTTGACAGTTTTGACATACAAACACTAGGTCTATCTGGCGAAAGTTAATATCACCTATTAATTAAAACAATTTAAAAATGAAATGCAAATCATATAAATAAATAAACACAAAAATTATTTCTTTTATATATTTGCTAGGAAAAATACATGGATAATAACTTTGTTGATTGTATTATAAAAGTTTATTCTTTTATGGCAAGGAAATAGGGGTTTATTGCCATCTGACTAGACAGAGGCACATGTCAATTATCACAAATTATCACACAGCTAACTGAATTATCAGGGTACACAAAAAAGTAACACATGTGTTAAAGTAATTAGATTATAGTGGAGAACATTATTTTATTGAAATTGAATTAAATGTAAAAATTAAATTGACATCTAAAATGGATTCAGATTCAAACGTTTTATATAATGGACAAGTGAACAATACATGTTTCTGTTCTTCAATATTATTACAATTAAAACAAAGTTTATCATTTATTTCTAACCGTTCATAAAAGTGTTAAAAATAAAAATAAGAGCATATAAATTAATATTTTGTACTTACCATTACAACATGTTCTGTGGGTCCAAGATTGACACATATTGCAACAAACAGCTTGAATAGAAAAGGCATGTGTTTTCACTCTGACAGGTCTATTGCAAATTACACAGTCAGACATCATGGAGGTTTGTGAAAATTATGCCTTAGTTTTTCGTTTATATTGGTTTTCACTTTCTTATTCAATCTGATTGGTTTGGTCATTGTTGCTTTGATGTTCGTGATTGGTTTCAAAGAGAAAATGAGCAAAAGTTTTAAGTGGACAAAGAACGGTGTCTTCAACCTATGCCAACATTTTAAAAATTTCTATTCAAGGAATGCCAACATGGAGAATACAATAGGTGTTTTGATAGTAATTAACCAATTAATTATAGTTAAATCACAGGCAAAATTATTGTATGAGTTAAAGAGAATCCTCAATTATTATTAAATTTCAAGTACACAAAGTGAACACTTTTCACTAGAAATTTGTATAAATACTGCTAATTCTAAAGGATTTTATCAGTTGTCCAAAGTCTGGCTAATGCACTGTTAGACATTCAGTGTGTTACACCAAGACTAGGGAACCAGACCCTAGTCCACAATGGGTAAAGGTTCAGAGTGAAGACTGAACGAAACAAGCGAACATATTGGATATGTTAATTGTACCCGCAACTGTACCTCTACTATAAATACTTAGAACATTCTAACTAAACTACGGATTAATCATAACCATGACAATGACTGGAGTAAAGAGGCTACTCAAGTTCCCACTATTTACTATTTACACACAGAAAGGGAAAGTACGTATAAATCGAACAGAGACTGGGTGAACTGAAACAGCGGCTACACGAGTCAAGTTTCAGTAGAAGAATTTGCTGATGCTGCCTCCTTCTTGTTGCATCTTGTTTTGGCTATTGACAATTCAATTTATATTGCATCTGTTATTTATGAAATTTAATAAAATTATGTATAAATATACAGTTTTTTATCTAATCATTATTTAAGATAGCAAAAATTTACAAGACAAAAATATTAAAATAAAAATATATATATTATTATTAAACAAAACAGAACAAAACAAAACCCTTAAAATGGATTTTACCTATAAACACCTGTAACACTAATTAAAGCATTGTTTATTGAAGGGATTAAAATGTTTATACAACAATTCAATGTATGCCAACATTTTTTTCTTACCTTTTTAAATCGAAATTTAAAATGTTGGCATAGGTTGAATGAACCCAAAGAACTGGTTAAGAGTAGTTGTTCTAAAAACAATCCATAATGATTAGCTGGCTTCATCATTTCTGATTTGAAAATCAAAAGCAATCAAGTAATCGTTAAGGCAACAACAATGCAATATTAATTGCTTTAATCATACCTTATATTTTTTACACTAAACAATATATGCTTAATATATACATTACAAATGGAAATAGACAAAACAAATATTTTTATGAGCATTTTTACATTATTCATCATACATCAATTATATATATATTATTTTTAACACTTTACTTTAACAGTGAACGTACTAGCGATAAAATATGCAGATTTTATCCTGCGATTTTCTTTATATATATATATATATATATATATATATATATATATATATATATAAACTTATAAAAAATATAAATATATATATATATTTACATTTAAATTTTATTAAAAACACTTGGGACAAATTAAAAAAACACTTGGGACAAATTAAAAAAACACTTGGGACAAATTAAAACAACACTTGGGACAAATTGACCAAAAGTGGGACAAATTGGTTGGGACAAATTTGACTTGGGACAAATTGATCAGACCCCAATTTACTTTCCCTAAAAAGGGTTGGACTAACCAGCCCTCAGGCTATGATTGGTTAGTAGATCTGTTAATATTCATAAAAGCAGAAAAATTTGAAGTGAATGAACTTGCTGTTGTCAAATAGGTAACATAATGGTCTAGGCTATCGGTTACTAATCATTGGGTTGTCAGTTGTTCCATTTTCATGGTCTTATAGAAATTCGTAAGACTTCATGATCATCTTATTAAAAACAACAGATTTTTATATTTAGTAAAAAAATTTAGTATTTTGGTGAAAATTAGTTGATCACCCGTAATTATTGACTACTCACAAATGCATGTAAATGGTACAGTGATGTCATCACATAAACATTTAATTAAGAACTACATGTGATTTTACAAAAATTATTGATGTTTCGTTCTATGTGTTGTAATTAGAAACTGCTGTGACAAAATATTGACTGATTGTATTTTATTTTCAGAAATATTTGTCAGGCCAAATATGGGCATGCACCTAACTTTCGTGTACAAGGACATGTTCATGCCACGTTCCCATATATAGCCCCACCATTAGAATATATACTTGGAGAACTGCTCAAGAATGCTTACAGGTATGTTAGTTAGTTGTGCTCTCATGTTTGTAGTTGATTCAAATGAATGATGGTGATTTATACATGGCCTGAGTTGTGCGACATTTAATTCAATATTTCCATTGGTATCTTGCTAAAATAAAATAAATCTATTAGATATATACTGTCACCTATTTAAGAAATAACTACAAAAAATATTTTCTCCCATCAAGGGATAACAAAATTGATGTTTTGCAAATTGTATAATGAATGTACAGAATTATATTACATGTACATCTTGGAAATTTTGTTATCCCTCGATGGAGAAAATATTAGTAGTGGTTTAAAAGTATTTAAGGACTTGAAAAAAAAACAGTTACAGAAACATGATTAAAACTGTTAATCTTGTAATTTATCAAACTTTAAAACAATTTGAAAAAATCCTTAGATATCCTAGTTATATGTGAAAGTTTTAAAATTTTTGGTTGTTCATTGTGACTTTTTGTTGAAATTAGATTAACAAGAGTTATCTCTCTTTCCCTGTGTTAAGGTAAACATTATAGACTGCATGTCTTCAAATCGTGCCCTCCTTATTTATATAATGGCATAAGAGAGGGTATTAAATTCAAGTTACAAAGTAAAGAAAGTGACTCTATAATAAGTAAGTAACATGTTTAAGGAGTGCCAAACTCCTGTTGTACATTTTGAAAAGCCGTAGACCTATTGTAGCAATATTTAAAAAGACTAAATTTTCTGTCCATACTTAACTCTTAACAATTTTATGTGGCATTCCAAGTTACTAGTAACCAGTGTTCTCCCAAGGCCCTTTAAGCACCGCGGTAGCGCAGGCTTTATTTTTTTGCCGCTGTGCTATCTGTTCTACCGTGGTGGTTTAATTTCATGCAGTGCTTTCCAAAACAGTGACACTTGTCACTATATCCTGTTGCATTGTTTATTCAATGGATTAAAGCTGTGGACAATACCCTCCGTTAGTTAATACCTCGGGTAAGGTTTACCTGGACAGGTGTAAACATTGGTGCTTGCTAGACCAAATTGCCAGTAACCGTTAGATTCATTCATAAATAAATAACCATACTGACTTCTTATTTTCACTTTTAATACAAAAATATAAATAAAATTAGACAAATTAAGCTTAATTTTGAATGATTTCATTCATTTCATATGGATACTGTTATTTTAGTTAACAATTAAGTTCCCCCACAAAAAATTTGCATATGACTTTCAGTAGAAATTTTTCAGGTACCTTCTTGTAATCCCATTTTAAATTTTATTCTGTTATTTGAGCAGAAAGTAGCAGAATTATTAAACTATCTTTCATTAAATTGTGGTTGATATGCATAAATCTGCATTAAAATGTACGCTGATAAATTTTGACTAAAACACCAAGCACATGTACCAGTCCTGAGTCGCTTCCACTGCATTAATGCTTATTATGCAGTATACATGTATTTTGTGCTTTTGGTGTAGTATTTCGACCAAAAACTACTATCCAAACATTTGTAATAGGGAGCACAGCTCGCAGCGGATGCTGCCTATGAAGAGCGGGGAGCTCTACGGCAATTACGTGTCATGTGATCAAAATGAAATCACGTGATCAAAACCTGTTTAATGCTGATATTGATTTTGTTTCGTCCGGAAGTTGATATCGTCAAAAAAACTGGAACAAATTGAATAAAGAAAAGTACTAAAAATAATTGTACGAAGGACTTGAAAATAAAGTTGACAGCGATAAAAAATAAATGTTATATTTAAAATTAACAACAAACATTTCATACTATTTTTTGCAATCTCTAAATCGATCTTTAAAAACTGACAAATTATACTTCATGTGACGTCACAGTTACAAAGAAAGATGTCACGTGACCACTGGAATTTAGAGGCACTTTTAGGGTGGTAGGAAAGTAACGTCAAATATGAAATGCACATTATATATTGATAATAAAGGACTATATTGTCTGTGCTCGGATTTTGGCAATGCCTACTCCATATTATATTTTTAAACAAAATAAAAGAATTAATATATAAAACTCTACACCCTTAAATGTAAATTTTGCAGAAAATAATGGAAATTAATACTCTATTTAATGAGAAACCAAATTTATTCACACCAAACCGTCAAACAAATTTTACCATCTGACCAAGGTGTAGGACATAAAAAACTCCCCAAGTCAAGTCAAGTATTCGCACCAAATTTTTTGTGTGTGTACTAGTTTGATTGCAGAACATTTTAATGTGTTGGACTGTTCTAGAAGTAAATTATAATTAAAACTATGACCAAATGTTGAATAACACACTTGACTAAATAAAAAAATGTAATTATTTAAAAATAATGAGGTATACAAAAAAGGAAATAAGACAGGTGTCAAGATTATGCCAAATGTTTGTACATGGCAAATTGCTGGTGTAGCTTTAGTGTTATTTGTTAATAGTAGCTTTGTTTTTATATTTGTTATCATCTGTTATGTATTCCAATAATTTAACACAAACAAATAAAGAAAAAAATTCATACTATCTCATTTATTACCTGTATTAATAAATTCAACAAAGTTACCCCCCTGTCAGAGATAACACACACACAAAAATGCATGTGATGCACGAAATGTACTATGTGACGTGCAAAATTGGACCCTTTTTAAAGCACGACACCACAGTGCTTTCCAAAATTCCTGGGGAGAACCCTGGTAACTGTCTGTTGGTCCAGTTCCTCTTGAGAACTAAAATACTGCTAACTGGGTTGCACCCATACAAGCAGTTAAATCTTAATGTAGACCCATAATTGATTGTTTGTTTGTTTGTTTGAATGTTGTTTAACGTGGCTTTCGGCAATTTTTCAGCTATATCATGACATCCAGTTTTATTGGGGTAGGAAGCCGGAGTTCCAAGAGAGAACTCCCCACCTTAGGTAGGAAACTGGCAATCCTTGTCAATTAAGATTGTAGTCGAGTATACCCTGCCTGCAGTGAGACTCGAAGCCACAACCTCAGAGTTGACAGATCATGTGATCAATAGTAGATGAACTACCTTAACCACTCTGCCATCGAGGCCTTACCCATAATTGAAGTCACAGTTTAATTTAATTTTTTGACTAAGAAACACAGCTTTATTAAATCAATGTATTGCTAATTAATGATACAAATAAAAAATATTGTTTTACTTTGAGTCAATGTGAACAGCTTTGAGCAAAAGAAGTTAGATACTCAAATGGTATTTACCATGTTTGCCAAATATTACCGAGGTCTGCTGCATTGAAAAACAATGGACATCCGGGACACCAAATGTGATAATGTGGTCAATTGTGGTCCAGATACCATAATTTTATTTTTCACTATGTAATTATCTTAGAGAGATGTATGCAGTTGGAGCAAGTTAATGTATGTAGATTAAAATTGATACAAGTCTAGAAGATTATGCAACGATACAAATGATGGTGTTTTTTGTCAAAACTATAGACACAGGCTGACCGATGAATTGTCTTAGTCATTGAGTGTCAATATAAATAAAAAACGTAAACAAGTCATAACAAATTGATCTTAAACTTTCTCACTCTTTATATATATTGCTTCCCTGTCCACCTCCTACGGATGCGCTGTTACTTGGCTTAAAATTGATAGATATATATAATGCATTTTTTTTTTCAACCAGCAATTTGTTTAAATCTATATAATTGTAATATGGGAATGATTTTATCTTACAGAGCTGTAGCTGAAAACCATATAGGAAATACAAACAACCTTCCTGACATTAATATAACCATCGCTAATAATCTTAGAGACTTCATTATCAGGTAAGGATTGTCATTAGACTAAACAATGATCAGGATGATATAGGGTACAAAAGGTTGGAACAATGATCAGCTGTCATTTGAACTAAAACGGGGAAATTGGGAAAAGGGGGAAAGAAATCAAGGTAAAGGAGAGGAAATGTAATCATCAGGTAAGTCTGAAGAGTGCTATGTTATTGTTTTTATTAGCTCACCTGACCCAAAGGGTCAGTGTGAGCTATTCTCATCACTTGGCGTCCATCGTCGGCAGGGTCCTCGTCGGCCTTAAACTTTTCACATTTCAATCTTCTTCTCCACAACTAGAACAAATAATCGTACCCTCACTTTTTAGCTCACCTGGACCGAAGGTCCAGGTGAGCTTTTGCTATCACTTGGCGTCCGTCGTCCGTCCTAAACTTTTTCAAAAATATTCTCCTCTGAAACCACTGGGCCAATATTTTTCAAACTTGGCCACAATCATCCTTAGGGTTCCTAGTTTTAAGTTTGTACCCAGGGTGTTGATCAACAGACAAATTGGCCGCTGTTACTAAAAATAGAACATGGGGGTCAACACAGGTTTTTTATCATTATCTCAAAAATTATAATAGCTATAGAGAAAACCGTTACTTCAAATTGATCAGCACATTATGGTCTAACATAGTTGCTATTAGTGTGAAGTTGTGTATTGGCTTTTCGTAGGAGTTATTGCCCTTTATTGACGATTTTTGACAAAATTTTTGGTATTTACAATATAACCTGAAAACTAGACAAGGTAGAGTGAAACTGTAAATGGCAAAAATGATCAGCAATAAAAGCCCTACAATTCACTTGATTGGTCTGAAATAGTCAAATGACTCCTTATATGAGTTATTGCCCTTAAATGGCAATTTTTTATGAAATTTTCCGTTTTTGTCCTGTAACCTTAAAACTATAACAGCTAAAGTAAAACTGTAAATAGCAAAAATGATCAGCAATACAAGCCCTACAATTCACTTAATTGGTCTGAAATTGTCAGATGACTCCTTATAGGAGTTATTGCCCTTAAATGGCAATTTTTTATGAAATTTTCTGTATTTGTCCTGTAACTTGAAAACTATAGCAGCTAGATTGAAACTGTAAATTGCACAAATGATCAGCAATAAAGGCCCTACAATTCACTTGATTGGTCTGAAATTGTCAGACAACTTCTTAAATAAAGTTATTGCCCATAAATGACAATTTTTTTATGAAATTTTCTGTTTTTGTCCTGTAACTTAAAAACTGTAACAGCTAGAGTGAACTGTGAATAGCAAAAATGATCAGCAATACAAGCCCTACAAATTACTATATAAGTCTGAAATTGTCAGATGACTCATTATAGCAGTTATTGCCCTTAAATTGCAATTTTTTTATGAAATTTCAGTTTTTGTCCTGTAAGTTAAAAACCATAACAGCTAGAGTGAAATTATAAATTGCAAAAATGATCAGCATTAAAAGCCCTACAATTCACTTAATTGGTCTGAAATTGTCAGATAACTCCCTATAGGGGTTATTGCCCTTAAATGATAATTTTGTTATGAAATTTTCCATTTTTGTCCTGTAACTTGATAACTATAACAGCTAGATTGAAACTGTAAATTTCACAAATGATCAGCAATAGAAGCCCTACAAATGATTGCTTAGTCCAAAATTGCAAGATGACTCTTTGTAGGAGTTATTGCCCTTTCATTATGAATTTGGACAAATGAACACTTTTTGAATTATAAATTAGTCTATAACACACCTACTAGAAGAGTAAAACTGTAAATTTCTAAAGTACCCTAAAGGACAATGCCTACAAACCATTTAATTTTCATAAATTGTCTGATGGCACCTTATAGGAGTTATTGTATTTAACTAAAATTTTTGAAGAAATGTTTAGTTTTTGCACAGTAACTTAAAAGCTATAACAACTAGACTGAAACTGTTAATTTCAAAAATTTAAATATAGCTGAAGTCATTTGGATTCCAGGTGAGCGATTACAGGCTCCTGGGAGCCTCTAGTTTTTTTTGGCGAGGGTACGAATTTAGTCCCATTACTCGTAATGTAGCAGAGCCGGAGTGAATCACTCCCATCACTTTGATGTCCAAAAGAAGTTGCATATATGATCAGATGTGGTCGATCTTGATATCTTTCGACAGTGTCACAACTTTTTAATCAGTTTCATGTTAAAATCGACCATTATTGATACTTGATGATAGTTATTGCCATTTTTAATAACCTGCTGTGCGTTGTGTATTGACATTCTTGTCTCTTTTTAATTACGTTTACTACATGAAAAACATTGAGAAACACGAAACTGAATGGCATCTTGGGTAACACATATGTAAATTACCAGATTCTTACTATGGAATGGTTGCTTTCCACATGCATTTTAAAATACAAAAAAAAAAGAAATTTCTTCAATAAAGATCGTTTCCCGTTAGTTTTGCAATGTCTAAAGCTTTATTTACGTAAAGAAGATGAATATTATGTTTGAATTTTGTATAAAAAGACCGAAGTCAGAATTTTTTATTTGCTACATAACATTACGAGCAATAGGACTGAATTCTGCAGTTAATCCGACAATTCATAAAACTAACTTTGGATTATAACGGCAGTAAAATTCGGCCTACTCCACAACCACTTGGCCAATTGGAACCAAACTTGGCAGAGATGTTTATTGGGTGGTTCTTAACAAAGTTTGAGTTTTTGGTGCTGATCAAATATGAAACATGGCTGCCAGGGCCATTAATACCTCCTAATTGGCTGAAATTAAAAAATCTTCTTCTCATAAACTGCTTGGCACATTGATTTGAAATATTCCAGAAATGTACCTTAAATGGTCCCCTACAAAGTTTGAGTTTTTTGTGCCACTCCATAATCCAAGATGGCTGCCATCGCAGGACTTAGTTTAACATAGGACCCTATGGGAAAAACATACAAACAACTTCTCAACTTCTTCTCAGAAACTGTTCCACACAATGAAGCCAAATTATGAAGAAATGATGGTTAGATATTTAACTATTATTTTAAGTTTTTCACATCGTTAGGAAATTCAACATAGCTGCCAGAGCTGCAAATGCGTTCTGATTAGCTGAAATTTAAAATTGGTTTTCTCATAAACCACTTAGCAGAAGGATATGTGATATTGTATGGTCCTCTACCAATTTTGAGTTTTTTGTTTCGATCCAAAATACTTACCTATGAACAAACATAAAAACTGCTTCTTCTCAGAAACTGTCCTACAAATTGCTACTGATTGGAAATTCAACATGGCAACATTCACAGAAACAGCATCTTACACATAAACTCTTTAGCATTTAATATCAAAATTTGCAAGGAAAGTCATGTCTCATAAAAAGTTTTTTTGTAAATCAGGTGAGCGATACAGGCTCTTATGAGCCTCTAGTCTAACTGTTCAGAATCCTTCAGAGATATGAGAGATTCCAAGCCATAATTTTGAATCCAGTATATTATGTTTGTAAATCTAATTGTGTCCTCAATCAAAGTGCTGGAAAATTGTTAGTATAGCTGTTAAACTCCATACAATCAATCGGTCATTATATTATGAAGTCTTTTGCATAATTTTGAACAAAGTGGATTTTTCTTGGTTTTTCTCTGTGTAGTGGACTATTGGAGACCTCCACTCTTTGTTTGAATGAAGTTTTATACAGATTTCAGCCATTTTACTGGTTTTTTTTTGGAAGAGAAAACCAGTATAATCTGTAGGATCCTCCAACTTCAACAAACATTTTGCTATTCTTGTCAGTAGGGTTTGGAGCTGACTAAGTCAGACTTACAAACCCCAATATTGACTCAGTAAATATGACTAACTATTAGTACGTAGCAAAGACTGCTGCCTCTAAGGTCATGGACAGATACTGCAGTCACGCTGTAGTCACACTTTAGTCTTTTTAGAGTTAGTCCTTTCTCCCTATATATACTGGACAATCAGAAATCATCTCTAGTACAACAGCAGTTAATGACATTTTGTATTTAGACACACTTTTTTTATCTCACTGTATAATATAAAGAATATATTACAAATTACAATAGGCAATATAAATGTATACTCAAGCAAACCATCATACTAATTATTCTCCATTATACTATTTACACCATCATTTGTTTTATCAGGGACATTTTTACTGGTTTCATGTGCAAACTTTGAAGCTTGACATACCTTTCTCACAGATAAATACTTGTGTAAATTACTCTTGATAGTTGTTGGAGGATGTTTTGTAAGAGAATAGGGCCTTATTTTACCCTTAGGCAGTGGCGGATCCAGGGGGGGGTAGGCATAAGGTGTACGCCCCCTTTAAAAAAAGGAAAGGAAAAAAAAAGAGAACGGAGGGTAACAACCAGCGCCAAAGGAAAAAATGTAATCCCCGCTCATCCTCGCCATAAATTAACTACTATCTCTGTTGTATATACTGTACCGAATAAAGGTTACTGAACACTATAAAAACCTTGTTCGTGGCCCTCCTTTTCCTGTATCCCCTTTTTATGCCCCCCCTTTGGAAAATCCTGTATCCACCCCTGCTAGGTGACCCACCACCTATACATTTACTATTTACCCTAACCCTACCCCTAACCTACCCTAATCTAATCCTAACCCTGTCATGATTTTGGATCCTATAAATAAATTGGGTCCACAGAAGTAAAATTAGGCAAAGAATTATTGACCATTAGTGCTTGTTTGTGAATGGTTGAGGAATGGCATCTTTATAGGATACTCCAAGCTTATGTTTGGTTTTTCAATATGACTGTCATGAGCTATATACAGCCCTCGCTAGTCCAGGATGATGAGAAGATCTGAATATATTGTGAGGTATGGCTGATCAAAATAGCATTCTCCAGCTTGTAAGGACTTTTCCATTTAAAAATATATAAAGCAATCATGGAATGCATAGTCTTAAAAGTCACTAATTGCTTTTATTAGGGTTAACCCCAGTAGACCAACCCTAAGATGGAATTGAGAAAACTCATCAACATTCCTAAAATTAATTGGATTTACTAATATATATTTGTCCACCTAAGTCAAAACTGTCATTCGACTGTTGTTGTTTTTTTTTTGCATTGTAATGGTACTATGTGTTGGTTGTTTTTATAATGTCAAAGTTTTGGCCAATGTTTTAATAAGTCTATTGTATTACATAATCATCTTTATTGCATAATACAACAACATAGTTTGTAGCACTAAAGTTTTTGGCAATCGTTATTAATTAGAAATATATCATTATCATTAATTCATCTTTATTATATAAAAATTGTATGATTCATGACCCCTTTAAAAATCTAACGAATAGTTAAATTACATGTGTCTAACAGATGAAAGGTACTTCATTGGGTTAGGCCTAAAAATATTCAACTTGGCATTTTGGTCTCTATATTACAAAGTATGGTTTAAATAGCAATTCCCTAATCATTTAGTACCTTTTGCAGTCTGTTTAAAGAATATTGATCTCAACCTTATTTTGTTCTCAAAAGTAAAATCTTTACAGATATTTCACAGTAGGGTTGAATCATGGTTATACAATTATTTCATTTATCTACTTTTGTAAACTATTGATAAAAAGATTAAAGATTTTTGCAAATTAAAATTTATTTATAATTAAAAGTTCTATTAAAATATTTTCATTTGTACCCAAAATAAATTTTCTTTCTTTTCAGTGATTGTGAAAAATATTTATGACAATGGGCCTTTTGCAGCTTTTTTAAAAAGATATTCAAAATATCAAAGGCCCATTCGTTGCATCTTTTAAATTTTTTTTTTCAAAATATGTAAGATTTATTTTTCAGTTTTAATTACCAAATGGCCCACAACCCAATGCCTTTCCAATCATGGTCCTTTTCAGAGTTAAAACGAGTCTATTAAGCTATAATTCTTAGTACTGTGAAAAAGCAGAAATCTATCATAATTAAATGTGATATGAAATTATTGTAATTTTATGTTTAAGCTGATAAAAATTAGGAGAAAAATCAATAATTACAAAAATATATTCTAAACTAAAAAAATAATGAAAAGTTTTCATACATTCTACAAACTACATGCCGTCATGTCAGGAATTATTAGTAAACATAAACTAAATAATGAAATACATGAACTATTACAGAACAGAAAAATAGTTTTCTGTACACTCCCAGGCTTTTGAAACTATTTTCTAAAAATAGTTTCCACAAATGTCTAGCTTATTGAAACTGAGTCCTTGGAGAATATGTTTGACCAATCGGTGGTAGTGGCACTGTTCTTGGTGTGGGTTTAACAACACTTGTATTAACCCTATAGTCTGCAAAAAAATCGGCTTCATTTTCTATGTGTTCTCTCGTAAAATCCAACTGGTTAATAGTTGGATCATCGTCATCTACTTCCTCTTGCTTTGGATCATGAAAAGGTTTTCCAATCGAAGGAAGTACCGGGTATTTCTTCTGCTTTATTTCCTGAATGTCGTCCATATCATAATTTAAAATGTCTTTTATTCCGAGTTGAATAGGAGTTGGCACAGGTGCTCCAAAGTGTTCGTTACTGTAGGGACTTTCACCGATAATCTCGTTATTGTTGTCTATGGGCATGTGTGAGGAATAACATTCCAATTCACTGTAATTGTCAATGTCGTCATCATCATCACCGACATCGCAGTGTTCAAGTGCCAGTCTCCCTCGTTCATCAATGTCTAATAAATCCTCACATCTGTTATCCATTTGTATTACGAATGTTGCAGAGGAATGGCGACCATCTGCATTTATTAATTCCATATCATCAGAATCATTTGAATCATTTATCTCCTCATTATTGGTGTCCATTGTTATGTTCCCTGGTGAACTTTCAACATCATTATCACTTGTTAATTTGGTATTTTCATTGTTTTCTAAAACACTGACCTTTGTTTCGGCCATCGTGCACATTGTTAGATGCATATTAATACAAACTTCAAAACTTTAAAAAAAAATTGTGTCACATTGTCAACTCCTCAATCAATGTTTACAAAACGGTATAACATCCTAGATCCAAATTGAATTGCAGTTTAATAGCACTAGAAAATATGCTATATCACTCCTTTAACGATAATAACATCTCAAGAGACAAGAACACGTATATCAAGTAATAAAGTCCCAATGTGTAAATTATCTCTTCCTTAAATAGACCATAAAGATATAACTAATTTGGCCAAGGTAAACATTGAAATTCACAACAACAGTTATTGTAGCACTTTAGTATGAATATTGTTACACACTTATACCGTTGTTATGTTCACGTGTCGAGTTTTATGGTTTCAACACAGTCTAGTTTTGTTTTTGCTGACTGTACATTGATCTTACATACTCGCCTAACAAGCACCTTTTCTTGATTGATTTGGTCCCAGGTCAATCATTGGAGGATCTGAAATTAAAACGATTAATAATTAATGAAGTACTGTTTACCTTTAGATAGTGACAATGAGGTAAGCAAAAGCGACCCTGATCAATAACTATGTCATGTTCTAATTCTCTGTATTTGTTTTGTTTTGTTAACTGACTTCATGCAGTTCATTAGATACATCATGTTATCCAGTTATTGGTCCAGAGTATGATATTTTGTATGACTTTTCCCTAGAAGTACCTGATATATCATTCGAAGTTTACATATATTGTCATAAATGTGCCACAGTCCACTGTTTTTGTATAAATTATCACTCCTTTTATTTAGCTACTGTTAATCTTAGTATCTTTTATGCATGTTGTCGCTAGCAAATCTAATCCTTTAAATTCTAACAGTAAACTTCAAAATATATTTTTAAAATAAACTTGTAAAATGGAGCCTTCCAGTTTAAACAAAAATTTTTATTTTAATTTAACAAACACAGGTTTTTATGAAACTCACTTAATATCTTTGAAATTGGTTAGCAACATCTCTATTTTAAAACTCTTAGGTTGAGTTTGAAGAATTTACATTTCTTCAAAAAAGAGAGAAACATTTGTGTCAGCTAAGGTTATGTTCAGATTTGTTTCATTACTACACATTGTTATTTTTTCATTTTCTAAGACATAAAAATGGTAAAGGCTTACCTATCCCTGTACATGCAAGTTCTGTATGTCAGACCAAGATATATGTCATTATACGACATTTATTAAGTCTTTATTTTATTATCTTATCTAGATTTTTTTGGAAAATGTCCTAAAGATTTGGGGACTCAATGTCTTTAGAAAAGTTCTAACGTGATAAAAGAGTATGTGTTAACATATTATTTGTAAAGTTTTTTACCAATATTTGATCAATGATAGCTTTTGACTTGGGTAAATTTGAGGCATTTAAGTTTTTTGAAAAGAGGCTCTACATTAAAATCTGGTATTAATATGATTTGTTAGAATGACAAACAATTCATATTGATTGTATTTGTTCGTGTATGTTCTGACATCCCTTTTTTGTAATTAAAACAATTGATTTATTAAAGATTTTGACAGTTTCCAAAAGAATGTGGAATGCATGCCATGGAATTTTCCAAATGGAAAGCAGTATTAGAGTTTAAATATTAAACTCGACAAACATTATCCTTAATGTTCAATTAAATCAATGATATAGTTCACAACACATTCTGCTTTTATATTCTGAGATGTATTCCCAGACCTGTCTGGTATATATGTAAATTATACATTAGAACTTCTACCTCATTCACACATTTCACTTGTATCATGTGCACTTAAAATGTGTTTTGTTTTGTTAAAGCGTAAATAATGGCTGTAATGCACTTGAATTTTAGACCCCAGCCAAAATTTAATTATTAAAGTACAGATTAACAATTAAAGTCTTTAAATACCATTAAGTAATTATCCTGAATAAGGTGTGGACAGGTAAACTGTGTATACCTGCAGTGTCACCTTTACAGTCGGGTAACAATCAGCTGATTTTTAAACAAAGAGGCAATATATTAAAAGATTGAACACATTACATTTCAAATTTATGATGTAACTGTATTAAAAATAAAATGAAATATTTTTTCATGCTTTTTTAACATTTGGTTAAATTCTGCAGATTTATATGTTAGAATAGGCTTTACTGCCACTCAGAGTATATCAAGTTTTATTAGTGGGGGGGGGGGGGGGGGGGGGGAAGTTGGAGTACCTGGTGAAAACCCCTACCTTCTACAGTAGAAATGGCACACCGTGTCCACAGTAAGGCTCAAATATGCATCCTTTGTGTAAATATCTGTAAAATTTAAATACAAACTTGAAACAAAGATCGAGAGACATCATTTTAGTGAAAGCTAACATTATTTAACATCCTGACATAGCTGCTTTCCTGTAAAAGATATTTTTTTGGTCATACCTTGCAGAAAATTTGAATCCATATTAATGATTGATTCAAAGAGTTTGTAATTTAGTGCCATTGTTTCCAGGCTAGAGGTTTTGTTTATGAATGTTTAGAATTGAATTCAAGACAAAAATGTGTTTAATTTGAGGGTATAATGGTCTATAGCTATCATACTTTAATACAACCCGAGGGATTGAATATACCTTTAAGTAGATATCCCCAGACCTTTGAATTATTATGATGTTTTATAAAGATTTCCAGCCTAGTACCAGTATGATTCTTAGGTTTATCAAATAAGAATTTAAAATTACAAACATATTTGCTTTAAATAATTACATCAAGATATTTTAATATGTTCAAACTATCTTGAACACATTTAATGATTCATTAAGCTAGAGAAAAGGAATTTTAAATCTGGAGAGATTATATTTGGTTATTCAATAAATAGATAGAAGAAAGCTTTTACTAGTTATAATTTCATGAATACCAACAAGGGTTGTATCTACTATAATGGTGACCAGTGGTCAGCTATGTACTACTAATATATGAATTGTTTTACTGGTATGTGGGTGGTCACTTGAAAGTTTTCCATTTATTGTTTCTTGTGTTCAGCAGAATTGTAATCTGGCTATTCAATAATATTGTTTGAAATAAAGGATACTTACTTATTTTTAAATCAGAAAGTTTATTATCCTTCACAAATATTATATTTTTATTGGATAACATTCTATCATTCCCTAATTAGAGCATCAAAGTTAGTTCTGTTTTTACCCAGAGTATCGACCCAGTCTTAATCCTTTCTATATTTACCATAATGTATATCAGGATTACATACATAACTTTTTTGTACATGTTTTCCAGCTGATTAGATATTCTAAAATACACAGACTTCAAACAGAATAATGTCACGCTTTAATACAGTTGGTATAAGTTGTTTAAACTGACACATAGATCAAACAGAACTGCCGATTATATAGATGTATTTATTCTGCAGAAAATTCCAAAATTCAATACGTTTGGTAAAATCTAAAATACAAATATTGATTTAAGAATTTAAAAAAATTCATAAAGATATAACTTGATGCAAAGAACTGCATATTTGTTTGAATTTTTGTAGCTGCTTATGTTCATTCAGAATAGATTTTAAATAAGCTTGCATTTTCACTTAAATAATCTTATCTTAAAGTTTTTAATTGATAAGGTTGAATTGATAATGTAAAAGTCAACAATTATATAGAAAGGGGGTTAGATATGTTGAATGAACACTGACAATACCAGTAAAAGTGTATAATAAACGCTTAGTTGTTAGGAGTCATTTATGTAACGTTCAGGTGATTGAATAATATGTTTTTCAATTGAGAGAACAAATTCTTTTCATGATTTGTCAAGTTGAAAATGTAAATGTCCTAAGATTTTATTTATCTCCTTATAATCTTGTATGTTTTTCAATAGGACAGGGTCTTATTTCCTATCAGTACATGCATAACAGTGAACTTGTGTTGTTTTTGCTATGTTAGGTGTGAGTCTATTGAAAACTATGCACACCCTACATGTATTACAATGGAGATATTAAGTAGATTGCTTTGTTTATTTGAATTGTGTCTAACATCATTTTCAGCAATTTTCCATTGATAACATGGAATCCAGTTTAGAAGGAGGAAGTACCACCATGAGTACACCGGACCTAATTCTTGTAGAATAAGCATAAGTTTGAATGCATTTTTTAAATTTCTTCCAGATAGGGATGACACAGCATTTTTAATTCATTCTCTTTTCTGCATGACATATGTTCATGATTTTGTTTTGTGTTGCAGTTCTTCAGGTCTAAACTACTTCATAAACCATGTTCAAACACAGATGTTTTTTTACCCTGAACCTTCCACATTATATGTTGAACAGAAGACTTAGAAATGGTTCTTGGTGACCTCTTTGGCATAAGATAGTTTGTTTACTATTGATCACTTCATCTGTCAACACTAAGATTGCAGGTTCGAGCCTCATTGCGGGCAGGGTTCCCTTGACTCTAATTTTTAATTGACAAGGATTGCCAGTTTTCCTACCGAAATTCGGGGGTTTTCTCCAGGTACTCCAGCTTCCTCCAACAATAAAAACTGCACGCCATGAAAGTGGCATTAAACAACATTCAAACAAACAAATGGTACTTGTTCCTTCATATATAACGATTACAGACAGGTCAGTAAGTAGAGGGTATTTAGTCCCAACTTGTTATATGCTTTCATATGTAGGCTTTGTATAAGACCTAGACAGTGGGTTGGAACAGTCCACAATACACAGGGTTCACTACAGTCGGAGGAATTTTACTTGTCACCTAATACCAACTGTTGAAATATATATAATATTTGCTGTACATGTTTTATGTATTTTTTTCAACAAAATCCTTGGGGCCTCGGTGGCCGAGTGGTCAAGGTAGTTTGTCTACTATTGATCACGTGGTCTGTCAACACTGAGATTGCGGGTTCGATTCTCACTGCAGGCAGGGTGTACTCGACTCCAATCTTAATTGACAAGGATTGCCAGTTTTCCTTCCGCAAGTCGGGGGTTTTCTCCGGGTACTCAGACTTCCTCCCCCAATAAAAACTGGACGCCATGATATAGCTGAAAAATTGCTGAAAGTGGCATTAAACACCATAAAACAAACAAACAAACAACAAAATCCTTAAATGAGTCATTAAACATCAATCCACATATACCATTTCAGTAAACAGTATAAAGATTTTGTCCACAACTGTGCATGGACTACTTGCCATAGACCTCATGATAGTGTCATCCATGGTTGGTGAAATAGTTTTGTGTTTGCTTGCAAACTCGGTGACAGTCTGTTGACAAAGAATATAGTCTTTGTCTTTTTAATTCTAAATAGTCAACAGAGAGCTACTTTTGTACATGGATTGACTTGAAAATAATCCATTTATCTGCAATACTGTAGTCTAAAACAGTGAGGAAAAAAACTGACACAATTCAATCATTAGTTTAGGCATGAAATAGTTGAAATGCTGCTGGTTAGGTATCGTTGATTGACATTCACTTTATTTGATGTAGCCGTAAAATTGCCTGAAATCTTGCTGATTCCAGCATTAAGTAGCCGAAATCCTGTTTATTCTGGCATTGAATAGCTGAAATCTGCGGATTCTAGAATCAAATGACTAAATCTTACTGATTCTGGCATTGAATAGCTAAAATCTTGTGGATTCTTGCACTAATTGAAATTGGTCTTGCGGGTGAAATTTTTATTGATTGGCAGATGAATGATATTCAGTTTTTAAGATACACATAAAATAGGTGACATGATGCTGATTTTACATTTAAAAGATTTCCCAGTTCCCACATAATTTTATTTTCAAATTTTGTGTAAAATGTTATATTTTTAAAACTTATTGCAGTCCATATTAGATGGCCATATTGCATACCTGTCACTAATTTCTATTATGCTCACTTTGAAGTTTTGATTAGTTGTATCCCTTGAAGTCAAATAATTGTCAAACTAGTTATTCTTAAAGCACACTGACATTATGTCGTTAATATGGTTTGATATACAGGCATTGCCAAAATAACATGATAGAACTGTTGTAAAAGGTACAATGTTCAAATCATTACATTTGCTCTTTATAGTTACCAAGGTATATAAACACTAATTGTAGCTTGCAGTCCTTACTTTTGAAATCAGTGATTCACTTTGGGAGTATGGGGTGTCAGAGATTTAAATTTTAATTGCATAAAAGTAAACATTTTAGCATGATAACCAAAATGGTTTGATTTAAATCTTGCATTCCTTTGCCTTACTTATTACTTGTTTAAGTGCTACATAAAAACTGCCATGAAAATTGTAGTGTCTGTAAAAAGATTTCACAATCTAGTTGTGACTTTATTAGACCTTAAGGGTACAGAACGTGACAGCCGGCATGTTTTTTTTAATGAACTTATCTCATTCTAATTCTACTAACAGCATTAATAAACAAGTCAAGAATCTTATCTGACATTTGTTTTTAATATTAAAAAAAACTTTCAGCAAAATCTAACGAGTTTTTCTTTCCATGTAAATAATAAGTCTGTTGTGTCAATCACTCATCGTTTTATAAATATTACAATAAAATAAAATCTCATCAAAGATACTGAGGTTAAAGAATTTACTACACTGGACATGTTTCATCATATAAAGACTTGTCAGTGGTGCTCACTCAAAACCGAAAAATATTAAACATCCAAATAATAAAAATGTTGTATAGCCTTTACCAAAAATACAAAAGAGTATAATACTGTTTTTTTTCTGAGCTTGAAAATTGTAAATTTGTGGTGTCATTAATTTTTTTTTTTAAATGTTAAAAAAAAGTATGATAATATAATTTACTCCTTACCAGTCTATTAAAACAGTCTACTTGTTAACCATGTTGCTATTGATCATGTGACTAATTTGTGCTTGTTTGTTTTCGTTATTTTAATGAGATCTGCCATGGATCAGTTCTATGTCTTCATTAAAGGGAAAGTTCAATTGTTTTTGGTAATTGACACACCTTAACGAGAATTTTAAGGGAATTTACACCTTTTCAAGGTATCTGAGGCATGATGATTAACAATCATTGAATTTCAAATACTCTAAGTTAAATTTTAATAGAATATCTTAATGCATGATTTCTTTTATGACTTAGTATATAACAATGTCCTTCACTTTGTCCAAGTGAGATTATGTGCCGATAAAATGTCACAGCCTTCATTAATGATTTATCAGTTTTAAGATGACCTTATAATTAAATAGAAAATTTGTGGAACAGAAAAGATTGTCAAAAGTTCATCATTAAATTTTTAATGAAATAAGATGTTTTATATTCAATCAGTTTGTTAAAAAGTGGCGTCATTCCATATAATTATTCAAACCATTTCTTTTATGTTTATTAATACTTGATATGTTTGTTGGGTATTTAAAAAAAAAAGCCACCACTGTTGAATCAAATGTTGTCATTTTATTTAAGTACTTTGTGGTAGTTAGATGGTTACTCAGAAGTCTTGTAAGAAGGCGAGTAGTATTTATTTGTTAGAACACAAATTCAGAGTACCTTTGGAGTTTTACGGGTTCTAAATACTTAATAACCCCCCACTCCTGCATGTGGTAATTATTTAGGCTCTTGAGGTTTGTTACCTCAAATGAACATTACACACGTATAAAGTTGAAAAAAATAATGAACAGTACTGAGCATAGATATGTCGGTTTTATTCTCCAACAAAGCACAGCTTTTCATTTATTACGTAATGTCTCGTCTCAATGAATATCTTGACTTTATAAAACAAATTTACATTGGACATGATAATTCATTGGAAAGACATTATACTTTCATTTATGAAAAGAAATCTCATCAGTTTTAGAATTTTTTTGTTACTTAAAACTTGTTTCAAAATCTGGATTGCTCCAGTATACCTAGTTTTGAAAATTGAAAAATAGGATTTATACATTAAACTATTAGTAAAATTATATATGACATTAAATACATACTTGTCCAGTGGAGTGCAGTCTTGTAAATAATAGAAGGCCAGTTTGTTTAAATAAACATTTAATTTGTTGACTTGACAGACTAAAGTATTTATAATTGTAATGTTTGCGTTTCTTGTAAACTAGGTCTTGTTTTATATATATACTTTAACACCATTTAATCTTTTGTATCAATACATGTGTACTAACAGATATTTTCACAGTTTGTAGTAGAGGAGTTGTTAGGAGGGGTGTTTGCTTGAAGTGAGAACTATTGTACTAGTATATCATAGGAACATGAAATATACAATGTATAATAATTGGATCTTGAACTCTGTTAAAGGTCAAATGACCTACTAATTACATTTACTAGAACACTTTAACATCCTGGTAATCAATTGTAAGTGATTAACTACCTTAACCACTCCAAACAAATGTATTGTTTTATTATTATGTTTTTCTTCTCATATATACTTTGTAAATGAATTACTGCTAACTGGTCACAATTATGAATCAGTTGGATAATCATATAATGAAATGGGCCGAGTGGTTAAGGTAGTTAGTCGTCTACTATTTATCACATGGTCTGTCAGCACTGAGGTTGTGGGTTTGAGTCTAACTGCTGACAGGATGTGCTCAACACCAATCTTAATTGATGATTGCCAGTTTTCCTACCAAATGTCAGTTGTTTTCTCATGATACTCTGGCTTGATCCCCAATAATAAAACCTGGACGATATGATACAGCTGAAAAAATAGCTGCAAGTGGCATTAACCACCATTTAAATAAACAGTGTAATGTCCAATGACAAAATATAACTGTTTCAGTACTGCTAACTTTATCAGCAAAACTATTGACCATGATGTATACAGTACATTGACTACAAATTTGGAATAAAAAAATTTACCAACAAATATGGGCCTTGGTGGCCAAGTGGTTAAGGTAGTTTTGTACTATTGATCACAGGGTCTTTTAACACTGTGGATGCCGGTTGGAGTCTCTCTGTGGGCAAGAATTGCCAGTTTTCCTATAGAATATCTGGTATTTTCCCTAGTGATTAGGCGTCCTCATCCAATAACAACTGGACGCACGATAAAGCTAAAAAAAATTGATGAAAGAGACGTTAAACAAACAAACAACATAAGATAATTTGAATAATTAAACATAAGTAACTTAATTTAAAATTATTTTTATTTGCAGGATATCTGACAAAGGAGGTGGAGTTCCTCATGACATTGTAAACCAGGTCTGGGACTACAACTTTACCACATCTGGGACTAATGACAATGTGAAGGTTGGACTGTTTGAAGAAATTACCAATCCACAACATATGAGTGGTTCCACACCAGGCAGAATGCATGGGTCTGTATGATGAAAGTTTCTTATTATTTTGGATGGTATAGGAACAGAGAGGGGGGAGAGTTGGGATAAACTTTCAGGATAAGAATAATTAATTACATACAACTTGTTAGGGTAAACCTAAAGTAAACAGTAGGGTCTTTGGATTTGCAGATTATACTAATATGGGAATTAAATTTGAGGTCATGTATAGGCAGTGCCATGCTTTCAATTTTCCTTGAACAAAGTTACATGCAATATGAGAAATAAAGTATCTAATAATGGCAGGAGAGCAAGATGGGAAAATCTCGGACGTCCAAGTTAAGTGAAAAGATTTTTGGTCTACAATGAGGCTCTGCAGAGTTAGAGACCAAAAGAATCTTTCTTGCAGATGTTTGAGGTTTTCCAGTCTTGACTTTGCATGGGTGTTTGATTCTATTTCTCACTAATCCGTTGACATACATGCACAATTTTTGTGAAAGCCGGGGTATCACTAGTGAGCATTAGCTCACAGACCACACTTGTTGGTTACATTTTTCCCAGCAATGATTAAATGATACAATACAAAAATGTTGTCAATGGCTTTGTATGATTTTGCCATATTTATACCTTTTTGAAGTTTAAGTGTGGGCTATTGTAAGAGAGCGTTATCTCACGGTAACTTGTTTAGTATTGGAAATATTATATTTTATTTATACTGTATACTACAATTTTGAAGGAAAGCTAATTTCATGCTTTTATTTTATTTACTGCAGTTATGGGTTTGGTTTGCCTGGCTCCAAAGCATATGTTGAGTTTTTAGGTGGAACTCTGACCATGGAGACAATGCAAGGATATGGTACAGACATATATCTACGCTTACCTCACATTGATGGTCAGCAAGAAACATTCAGAATCTAACAGAACTGTTACAAGCTTCTGATTTACAGAATTTGTAGAGGCTGCTGGAACCAAGAAATTTTCTAGGGAATCTTTTCTGTGTGGAAACAAATGGATAATTTATAATATGATGACATATACATGTATGTAGATTTAGTGCTGACATTATACTGTTGAACGTTGTATTGACGTTCATAAATGATTTATTTATCTTTTATGGACATAGCATTTATGTTAAGGGCGTAATTAATGTGAATTGTCTCCCTTTGTCATTGTACACTTATTGGTATATAAAACATCAACAAAGTGTTATAGTGTTTGTTGAATTCATTCTGGAATTTATATCGTCAAATATATGTTTGACATAAGTACTTGATACAAAGAATCATTTGATTCAAAAACTGTTTTTGATGCTTGTGTGAGTTAAACAAGAATGTGTTACAATGTATTAGCTCTGATTTGATATTATTTTTAAACTGCTTCATAGAAAATGTCATTTGTTGCATCTAAAAATACATACAGTAAATAAATTAAAACTTGTTCTAATTTAATTCTGTTGTTTTGTACCAGAGCTGGTATTTTATTTTGACATCTATCTGTTTCAGTTGGTTCATTTAACAGGAAGGCATTACATTTAATTGATAAATCATTGTGATGACCTTGATGATAAGTCAAACAGCCGTCCAGTTCAATTTCACAAGAATCTCTTTCTGAAGCCTTTAAATTTGGATAAAATTTGGAATCATTATGGTTTTTGTTTAATGACTATGGTTTAACTGTGTAGAAAAGCTACTAATTTACTTTATCGTATGTAGATTTTAATTTTTACATATGAGAAGTTGCACATATTTGCGTTGTTTTTTGACAACTTATTGTAGCACTACACCTCAAAGTTCTTTCTCTCCACGTGTTAGTTTTGATATATGCCGTGCCATATGTAGTTGTTTGTTGTGGATGCTGTTACACCGCATTGACCTGATTGGTCTAGTATATCACAGTTAGTTAGGGACATAATGGTGCAGATGTTTTGGTTTAAAACAATTTGGTTGGATGATTTATATGATGATCATCTGTTCTAAGAACTAAAGCTGGTGATTGGATAAATGTTCAAGGGAGACAATTATGTTTACATTGTATATTTAAGTCAAGTTGTGTTTTAAATCATATATATATTATAGATGTGTATTTACTATTGATTTAATGATATTCATTGATCTGGACTTGATCCTAGTCAGATTTAAAACAATGAGATATTGGGTCTTATTTGTCTAATTATGTATAATTTTGTTGTTTTATTTGTAAATGTTTTTAGTCAGAATTAATGTTGTACATTGCGTCATCAGCTTTAGGGAGAACATATTTTTGTCTCTCTGCAACCTTTTTTAATATGAAGTGGTTTTTACTAGAGAGAACAAAAACTACTGTCTGTATTACCTATATTTTTTTTTATATTTTACATAAATTAAAGACTGCAAAGCTTCCAGTGTACAAAATCCTACAAAGATAATAACTGTCTATAAAGTTAAAAGTTGTATTTGTTTGGTTTTGTTGTGCTAAGAAACTATGAACTTGTAAGTAGAGTTGCTCAGTTTTTTGGTGAGTTTGTTCTAAATCAGTGTCTTAATACAAAAATCAGTTTTTCTTTCAACATTTATAAATATTCTATTTGTGTTTCTATTCTATTTTTGAAACTGCAAGTAGACAAAATCATGTTTGGTCATGATTTATTTCAGGAGACTTCCGATTTTAGAATGAACTTTAAAAAAGTTGTGCGTTGAAAAAATAAAAGACAAATTTAACCATTTAATTATGCTGATATAGTATCAGATGGATATTTTAAGCATGTTTCTTGGTAAAAAAAAACTACTTTGAACTAAATGTGTGACTTAAAATGTATTTCAAGTGAACATTGACACTGTGAATTGTTATTTGTTATTGTATTCATCAGAAGATTTAATGTTAGATGTTAGTTGACTTAGTTATAGCTTCATAATTATATAATGAATGCATTGATGGCCTTGTTGCTTACATTGATAATTTAATGTTTATTAATATGTCATTATTATTCATTTGTATATGTGTATTTCATTTTTGGCATGCTAACAATTAATTTGTTTGTGTACCATTATGATGGCAGTTCATTGTCTTGGGCATTTTATGTACAAGGAAAGACGCTGATAGCGGTATATGTGGACATTGCGTAGTTGCCAGTCTCTAGAGTTCGAAGCTACATTTTTTGTGAAGGAACTATTTTGAACCTGGATTTAATGGAATTTCCTGACTGTACTGAAAACATGGGAATAGAAGATAGCTATTTAAAAGTTATAATGATAATACCGAAGTCACGATTCTTGTAATGTTTTGTAATGTTCTGTTTGTTTTTTGTCTACGGTAAGCGGTATAGCACATCTTTATGAATAAAATGTTTAACATGACTTGTATTTTTTTTTCATATTTTAGCTATTTAGTTTGGTTTAGATGGCAACCCGTTCCATTAGCACCAATTATTGAAGTATGGAAATTACCTTTAAAAATTCGGTTTTTTGGTAGCCTTGCCTTGCATCTTACATTTCTATTTAAAAAAGAAAAATGTCTTTTTTGCAGAATAATTCAAGATTTTATCCCTTTAACCTGACATGTTTAATGTTGTAGTTTGCTATTAGTGTTGTTTTTGTTAATTTTTTGGGCTATCTGTTGCCTTGTCTTTTAGCGACTTGTCGAGATCAGTAATGGCCTCGGCTGTTGTTTAACATAACAAATAAGTACACATGTATTTGATTTAGATTCTCATTTTCAATTATCCTAATAAAAATAATTCTACTGAATTCACAAAATGAAAATGAAAACGGACAAGGGCCAAACATGCCAGTTGTAAGGGTAACGCAGTACAGCCAGGGGGTCAATATATATTCATACTTGATTACGATCCACCAGAATGTGATACTTATTTCATGTCCATAGTGTTGATGATAACAACAAGTATCAACTGCCTCAGAAAGCAGGAATGTTACATAGCTTTTCTTGAATGGGGTTTAATGCCACTTTCAGCAATATCCTGGCATCCAGTTTTTACTGGGAGAGGAAGCTGAAGTACAGGGCGAAAACCCCAGACCTTTGGCAGGATAAGGGGACTCGGGTGTGATGAATTATAGTCGGTTATCTACAGTTGGAAATAAAATGTATTAGATTTGGAGTAGAATTTGCTTGATCTCAACAGATTTCTTACCTTTGTATCTGTGAATGTGGAAGTTAGTACTGTGACATGTCTAACCCCAGCATTTTATGTTCTGGTTAAGAAGGACTAATATTCTACTTTAGTTAAATGTCACAGGAATTGTTTCTTAAGTGTTCTTTCAGCATTCAACATCTGTAATTTAATCAGTGATTATGCAAGACAAATTAAAAAAAAACACAACAAATGAAACATTTATTTGTTATAAAGTGATGACTATTATCACAGATGAAAACACAACCCAAGACAAACCATATATATTCTCTCCCTGAATATTCACTTGAACAAATTTAAACATTAACATTACACTATACAATGTTCTTTATGTATAGCTCTTACCCTTCATAGTCTTAGAATACAAAACAATTAAGGAATACACATCTAGAAGACTCTAACTAAACTAAAAAACATTCATTCTGCTTTCATTTGTAAATCCATTACAGGATCAAGTATTATATGTAGAGTTAATATATGCTGGGTGCAGCACTTTTGCTGTGATCCTCATCTTCCTGTTTGTAGTATCACATATCTAGATTAATTTGCGTTCAAATAAGTAAAAGAAGATAATGTTTAAAGGGGACTGTATAAATGACTTTCTAGACGTGGAAAACGTACAATTTCACAAAGTACACTGATTGAAACCAAGACGCGACCAAAACCTGGGAGGGGGAAGATGGGCATGAGGCTTTCATGTGCTCTCTCTAAATCTGCACATAAATCTTCAACTAATACAAACACGAAATAACTTCTTTGTTATAGTTCTAATGTATTATATAACAAATTATGCTTTGAAATTCAACATCAGGTGGGGTCTGGTTTTATAACAAAAACATGTTAAAATCATTACAAGAAATTACTTAAATATAATAAAATCTATTACCAAAACAATTTAACAGGTAACTACATAAATCCATGTTCAGGTAAACCTTTCTATATAATAAGATCTCTCTCACCTGTGGCCAACCTCTCAACAAAGGTCACTTGACATATCATATGTAAAGTGCTTCTTAACTTAAATATCTACATTGCCAGAGGCTACGATATTTTCTAAGGCGACACATCGAGTACAGGTATTGTAACTATCGTTATAACATACACTACTAACTATTGTTTCTAAGGTAATAAACTTGTATCTATGGTAATACATTAAGGCAAGGAGCTATAAAGTAAGTAGCCTGCTTATAGTCTGCATAGTCCTGTAATATTGGAGTTGTATGATAATGTTCTAAACAAAGGTTTGCTCATTCGTTGTTGAATCAAATTGAAGGTTGCATTTTTGTGGATTGTGGTGAGGGTAATTTGAAATCTAATTCATACGAATCCTAGTACAAATCACATAGATATATCTATATCACACTCTGAAATCTATTGAAGAAGGCTGAAAACACGAGACCACTATTTATTTGCATACATCTCCTTCACATTATGTTCATAATCTTTGCTAATTGATGAAGGAAATGAGCAATGTTATTTAACCACAGTTAACTGTCACATAATTTGAAAACATGGCTGTGTAATGAACGACACAACAGGGCACTTCTTCCTAATCTTTGTTGAGATATGTGGCGATGATGCCATTTTGACTGTCTGCAACTGGGTGCAGTGCTGAAACGAGTCACCAGAACGATCCGTGATCTTGGTGCAACCACTTATGTCTAAACTAATAAGTGATTGAGTTATCGGGTTGCCTGGCAACAGAAGCTGTATAATACCCTTGTCCGAGATCTGTGAACAGTAACTGATATCCAGTGTCTCTAAAGAAACAAGATGGTTTGGAATTTCTGATAACGAGGAATTTGAGATTTCTGTTCCTGCAAGTGATAAATGTTTTAATTTGTGGAGTCTGCTAATGTCAACCATTCCTGGGCGTCTGTCTGCTGGAGGACGAATCAAGTCCTGAAACTGTTGATCAGACATGGTTACCCAGCTAATATCTAAAGAATGTAACAGCGGACAGATTTCAAATCCCAGAGCACTTACAACAGCCCACGAACAAGATGACAATGATAATTTTTTCAATTGGGGAATACGGGCAAGTAACCATGCCAACTGTTTGTGTGTCAACTTAGATGATTTAAGAATCAGCGTTGCTGGCTGTCGTTTCACTATGCCTATCAAGTGTACCTGGTAGATGTACTTCCCACTTAGATTTATTGTTTTCCATAAAGTATGATGCATACACCACCGATTCCAAGTTTTACAAACAGCCAAGCACTTAGCCAGACATCTTGAATCAAGATGTTGAAAAATTGTCATCCATATATCGCGACACAGTGGATGATTTTTACCATTGTTCATGACAAAATAGTCCGCAGGAGGTGGTGGAGGTGGGGGCCTTATCACATAGCGCTTAATGTCTTTCATTGGTTCAATTTTTGGTGGAGAAAGTAAATCAGGAGTTGTGTCCACTTTTCCTGGAGTTAATGATTTATTTTGCCTTTGAAATTCATTATCATTAGTGCCACTATCAATTATTCTTCTTTTTCTCTTTCCTTGTCCCTGACCTTTTAACCCAGATTTAGATGGAGTCTGATTGGTCCCATGTTCGACAAAGGAAGTGGAAGGTACATCATAGTCCTCTAATGATTCAGCAGAAGCCAATCCCTCAGATTCCAATTTTCTTCTTATCTTTGACCCTGGTGACTGCTTGAACTTTTTGAACCCATAAAGAGGTCTTCCTTTTGGTGAAGTCAATCCCTGCAAATACAAGGACTTGGATATAGACACTTGTTTTGCATAATTGACTTAGTTCCATTGTTGAATTTGTGTTGATTCCATTATCTTCTCTGTACAAGTTTCCAAAGAAATCAAAATACATAAAATACAGGTTTTCACTGTAGTTGTGAGTGGTGGATAAAAACTCTGGTATAAATTTGGGGTTTTAGATTTCTTCCTTGTAAGAGGCAAACAATGAAAAACAACACAAATTCAATTTGAACTTGATAAAATTTATTTCATCAGAAAAAACATGCTGAACAAACAAAATGAGGTAATGATGAATTGTCCTAATTAAAAAATTAACTATATACAGATAAAAAAAAGCATGAGCTATTCTCCAAAAGTAGCCTTATAACTGTTCTACCTTATAACCAGAGGATTTCGTTTATCAAATATTCGATACACAAATGATGAATTTTTTTCTCAATTTAATAGTTTAGTCATCATACTGTAAGATGGCGACATTGAAAGTAGTTTTATATAGAAGATGAAAAACAAATCTCCCCACAAAATTTGTTCTCATAGATTTAGATAAGGACCAAAGATAAAACTTAAAAAAGTTGGCATTTTAATTCCTGTTAAAACAATAATATCTACACTGAACAATATGAATGATGCTACGAAATGTGTTTTACTTGAAATAATGTTGTAGTATTAGTCAGTTCTGATAAAAAGCTGGAATGCTAACTTTTTCATTCTACACAATTAAAACCATTCCTCCACCCAAACATCCAAGCTTGATAACACATGATCATGTGTTGGTTCACGTAAAAACGAAACTATTTACACAAATTTTCAGACAAAAATATATTTTATCCATTCTGAATATCTAAAATGGCATTCTGGGTAAAAACAAGTCCCTTTGAGCCTGATCTCAAATGTTAATCTATGATTTATTGCTTTAAGAAGAAAATGATTCACAAGTAAGGAAAATTAGTCAATACAATATGTGAAATGCTATTAATACAAAAAGAGCATTTAATCATGTGATAAGTTAGAATTAATATGCCATTGAGCTTTTCTACTTCTCTCTCGTGATAGTTATCTAACATTTTGTACAAGAACTATATGGCACATTCAGTGTTTATAAATTGTAACAAAATGTATACCAAAAACTAAAAATTGCTGTACAAAATATCTGTTAATTTTAATGAGGACTTGAATTTGAAGCCAAAAACCTGTAATTTATTCCTCACCCTCTGAGTCAATTCATTAAAACAGATCTTAAATACCTAACAAGAAATAGGAGGACTAAATAACAAAGAAAATTATGGTAAAATATGAAATGTTTACAAAATAAAAGAGAAATAACTAACTCTGTACATGGTTAGAAACTATTATTTTTATTTATTATGGTAGTGTTTTTAAATTAAATTTATTTTATTGTATCATTAACCTAAGCAAAGAAAGAAGGAAATGGTAAATTTGGGATGCTGACAGAAAATGTCCTTTAGCAGAAGAACAAATTTCCATTTGATGGGAATTTATTATTGAATTAATATGAATTTATAAATGTATAAATAAAACATTTAAAAACAAATTATAAAAATTAAAAATTCTGGTTAAACAAATGTTTCCTTAAATGTACAAAATATATACACTTTTAAGAAAAAATCTGATATGCAAACTTAGTTTACTAATAATTGATGAAATGCATGGAAAAATAAAGAATTTCAATACTTATTATTTCCAAAAGACCCAAAACTATCATTTAAAAACTTCATGTAGCAATTAATTCATTAATATAATTTCTGTCCTACACACAAACAAAAATCACCGCTGGAAACTTAGATTACTGGCCTTCAAATTATCTATGTTAAATAATAATTCTTAATTTCTTGAGCTGAGCTTTGTAAAGGATCAATAGAATTACTGAATTCAAAGTCATAAACGGCAAGTTAAAACCTTCAATAACTGACACACTGTCAACAATAATCCATGAATCTACGAGGTGTAACTACCTCGCGTCTCGGTCGTTTGGTCATGTGTTCTGATGTCATATTTTCATCACTCAGTGTTGGTGATCTCTTGATGGTTCTTCCAGACCTAGTCTTGACTGATTCTGGTGTCTTGACAACACCATTTGTCTTAGAATTATCCCCCTTTGGAGTTTCAGGAGTTCCCACCAAGCTCGAGTTAAGGTCATCATTTACATCAACTTGGACATCAAATGATGGTTTCAGCTGCATTTTCCTGAATGGAGAGCTTCTAATATTGGACACAGACTTCTTCTATAAACATCAGAAAATTAATTTGATAAAATAAACATTTAGCTTCAATTACAGGTTCATTAAAATATTTACAAATCAAATTTTACTATTTTGCTAAATATATATGAAATCGCAGCTGCCCACAATTAACTGATATGTGTAGGTATTACATCCACAAGCATAAGATAAGTTAGCAAGAGTCAGAATAATGCTTTAGTATTTAGTGGGAGGTGCTTAACCCCACACCCAATTTATCATTAATGGACAAAATCATTCACTTGAATAAATAATACTGTTTTCAAGAATAAACATCATTCAAAACCAAATCTTACCATCTTTAGAGGTGATCTTTGTTTGAGCGTTCCAGTTGACTTCCTTTGTTTAATGCCATCCCCAGGTTTCTTTGTTGCAGACACAGGTTTCTTTGGCAACCCAGCCTTTCTCACTTGAACAGGCTCTTTGCTTTCTGTAGTTCCTTTTTCTGGTGATTTAGCTCCATCATCGTAACATTCCATTTCTAGGGCCATTTCATCCAAGTCGGTTTCACTGGCATATGATACAGGGGAAGGCTGTTAAGTAAAACATACAATGAAAGATAAAACAAAGTGAAATGTCTAAAAATCAAAATAAAACTGACTCTTGATGACAATAAACGGATTTGAGAAATTCAATTTTGAAGCACGTAAAAATTATACTAGTATACTGATTTATTTCTTATGTACATTCCAGAGAGTATTCTGCTTGATTTAATGGGTATTAATGTTCTTTTCAGCAACATATCAGCTATTTATGGATGTTTTGAAGGGTGCAGGAGTATCCTTGAAAGAAAGCATCCTATGTTTCAAGAGTGACTTCCCTTTAATAAATACTAAAACAATAAAATGTCATTGTTAATTGTATGTTACATGCCATTAATCTATTAATCATATATTTATATATTTTGTCATTAAAATTTATAACTAAACTCATAATCAGCCCATAAAACCTTTTAAACCTGTATATTCATCACCATAGCAACATTTGACAGCCATTGGTCAATATTGATAGGAAGTTACTGAAAACTCCTCTTCACTATGTTCCCAAGTGGTGGAATAAAAGCAGCTCTTGTAACTTTAAATCTTGAAAACTTAAAGATACATAATTCAGTTCTAAAATTCATTACATACCAACTGTTCTTTGACTGTTACTCTTTTTCCTTCATGTTCTTTATGACTATTTTTAGTATCTATCGTCAAACTGCTGGCAGCAGGCACGGACTCTTCACTTTTGATTTCATCTTTCACCCTGAGCTGAAATAACATTTTTCATCAGAGGTGTAAGCTACTTTTAAAGGCACAAGTTCATATAAAACAATACTTATTAGAAACAAGTGCCAAAGTGCCACAAAATACACCCATTGAAAAATTTGCCATTTTTTGTATAAATAAAGGACCATAACTCTGAAGTGGCAATTTACCAATCTTGGTCAAGATATTATGCCTTGAAACATTTCCCCTAAGTTTCATGGAGATCAGACAACTGTTTGAAATAGATAGCGGAAATCGCTGCCATGGGTGTTCCCATAATATGGGTGTATCGAAATCAGTGTCATGGTACATTGTCATGACCATGAGAACAAACAAATTTAAACGGGGTTTAAAATAAAAAAAGATCTAGGTCATCACCAATAGTAACAATATTATTTATCAATTTCAGTTAAAATTTTCCTTCTTAATATAAAGATTACAAAGAGTATCAGAATAAGTTCTTGATATATAAAATTATTTTTGGGCTGTCAAAATGAAGAGAAACAAGTATTTTGACAATTACCTGCTAGAACAACTATAGTCAGCTAAATATGCCACTCAAAAAAAAAAAAACTATAAAATAAACTGCAACTACAAATATGAAATTCTCCAGGCAATTAAAAATAGACCAAGCCCCCAGTTTCATAAAACTTCAAATTCAAAATTTTCCAGCAATCTGATTAGTCTATATTTAGCTCAGGATAAGTTAAGGAAATCCTCAAATTTGAGATGTTTTATGGAACTTGGCCCTGGACCAAAATCCAGTTATCCACAGACGTACTGCTGGTGAGTGTTGGTATAAATCATCTTGTCAGGTTGTGGGTGCAATGTTGACCTGAAGTTGTCTACGGGACGTATCATGTGTACATTTGGGACACCCCCACTGCTGTCAGGGGGGGATGCAGAACTTACCTGAAGTTGTCTACGTGACATATCATGTGTACATTTGGGACACTCCCACTGCTGTCAGGTGGGGATGTAGAACTTAACTGAAGTTGTCTACGTGACATATCATGTGTACATTTGGGACACTCCCACTGCTGTGTGTGTCCAGTGGGGTGCAGTACTTGCCTGAAGTTATCCACGCGATATATCATGTGTATATTTGGGACACTCCCACTGCTGTCAGGTGGGGGTGCAGAACTTACCTGGAGTTGTCCACGTGACATATCATGTGTACATTTGGGACACTCCCACTGCTTTCAGGTGGGGTGCAGTACTTACCTGGAGTTGTCCACGTGATGTTTCATGAGTACATTTGGAACACTCCCACTTCTGTCAGGTGGGGGTGCAATGCTTACCTGAAGTTGTCCACGTGACGCATTATGTGTACATTTGGGACACTCCCACTGCTGTCAGGTGGTGGTGCATGCTTACCTGAAGTTGTCCATGTGACGTATCATGTTTACATTTGGGACACTCCCACTGCTGTCAGGTGGGGTGCAATGCTTACGTGAATTGTTCACGTGATGTATCTGGTACATGTGGGACATTCCCACTGCTGTCAGGTGGGGTGCAATGTTTACTTGAAGTTGTCCACGTGATGTATCACGAGTACATTTGGAACACTCCCACTTCTGTCAGGTGGGGGCACAATGCTTACCTGAAGTTGTCCATGTGATGTATCATGTGTACATTTGGAACACTCCCACTTCTGTCAGGTGGGGGTGCAATGCTTACATGGAGTTGTCCACGTGATGTTTCATGAGTACATTTGGAACACTCCCACTTCTGTCAGGGGAGCACAATGCTTACCTGAAGTTGTCCACGTGACGTATCATGTGTACATTTGGAACACTCCCACTTCTGTCAGGTGTGGGTGCAATGCTTACATGGAGTTGTCCACGTGATGTTTCATGAGTACATTTGGAACACTCCCACTTCTGTCAGGTGTGGGTGCAATGCTTACATGGAGTTGTCCACGTGATGTTTCAAGAATACATTTGGGACACTCCCACTTCTGTCAGGTGGGGGTGCAATGCTTACCTGAAGTTGTCCACGTGACGTATCATGTGTACATTTGGGACAATCCCACTTCGGTCAGGTGGGGTTGCAATGCTTACCTGAAGTTGTCCACGTGACGTATCATGTGTACATTTGGGACACTCCCACTGCTGTCGAACATCTTCGTTGACGACACCTTCACTACTCAGATTTTCATATTTTAATTGTAGACATGACACATGAACAATTTCCCAACACAGACTACATTCCATCAGCTGGTTAGGTTCTGGTTGGTCCGGCTTGTTACAAATCAGACACGTGGCGTTGTGTGGTAAAACAGGCTGAAATATAAAAACTTGAACAATGTTTTGTCGTTTGTTTGAATGATGTTCAATGCCACTTTCAGCAATTTTCAGCTGTATCATGGCATCCAATTTTTATTGGAAAAAGCCGGAGTACCTGGAGAAAACCCTCCACCTTTGCAGTGATTTTGTTGTCTTTTTAAAAATCAGCCCCCTCCTTTTCAATTGGGAAAATTTATCAATGTTTTTCTTGAAATTGGGAAAAAAAGTAATGATTTTACACTTATAAAAAAGGACAACAAAAAAAACATCGGATGACTGCAGAAACTTGCATTTTGTTTTATTCAAGATGCTTGGAGTTATATGGATTTATTTTGAGCAGTTTAAATTATTAATGATAAAGTATCAATGAAAAACCAGAAAAAAAAATTCATTACAATAGAATAATTTTTTTTTAAATACGTTGCTAGAATTATAAATGAAGCTCATGTAAAACTAGTTAAAATTTTCAACACTGTGAATCCTATAAAAATAGTATGTATTTTATGTAAAAAGCACTTTTACAAGTCTGTAAACATATTTAAAATAAAAAAAATGAAAAAGACTGCCAAAATCCTAATTATTATTTTGTTTAAATCATTGCAATACTCGTTTAACACTGGCAGCATCGTATTGTGCAATTTCTGGCATATCCGCTCCGGAATTTTTCTAAACTTCTTTGCTTTGAACTGGTTTTCAGTCATATTTGCTGCTGCACAGTTTGTACAAGGTAAAAGTCAGATGGGTAGCAGCGTACACTGTTTTGTTATGGCACGTTAACACGAGTGACAAAAATAAGAAGATTTCTGATAAAAATGGGAACAAAAATTGAACGGCCCATTGCCCTCCAACCGAAGCCATGAATAATATAGACCATGATCGCCTGTTCTTATTGTTTTCTGTTGGGATTTTTGTCATAAATTGGGAAATATTTAGACAAAATTTGGGAAATTTGCTCCAGGGAAAACAGCCGAAATTCGGAGGCAAATTCAAGCTAACAAAATCACTGCTTCGGTAAACTGGCAATCTTGTGAGCAACAAGTAAAGCTTGTGATTTGTATAAATGTAAATTAGACATGTAAACTTATCTTTGATAGCATGTTGACATTTTAGTATTAATCTTTATAAAAACTCTACAGTACAGTGAAAAAAAAACATAAATTCATTAGAATTCCATATAAACTGATCATTTGTAATTCAGAATCTGTAGAAATCATTGACCTGTCTGTTACAAATATGTTTCGTTTGCTTAGACATAATCCACATGACCAATAAGTAACAGAGAACTTGTAGGTTTGTTTCCTTTTGTCCCGAATTCTGTCATTTATTTCCTTATCACGGACAAACAGTTTGTATTACATGTATACTGAATTGTCATGTGATGTTCCTTGTATTGTGATTTTGCACACTTAATGCAATCTTCATGTCTGTTTTTGGATACCATTAACTGGTTCAGCATTGCCACTTGATGGTTTATGTAACAGTTAAATTCCATTGATTGATTGATTGGATGTTTGCTTTACAACCAGCATGCAGTATTTCATCTATATTTAGGAAAAGAACAAGTCAAAAAACAATAAATCAACGGGAAAAATGGATGGAACATAGATTCCAAAATTTTGACTGCCACTGGAAAGTATGAAAGTATGAAGTTCGCTATGGTAGAGAATTTAACCTTTTGTAGCGGGCTACCATGAGCCTACTATATTATTTGAAATCTACAAAAGAGGACTTTATCGTGCAAGCAGTGTGGCACTCTCCAAACACTTTACCCACCCTGGTCAGGCTTTACGTATTATGACCTGACAACCCCCAACGAGAGGGTTTCTCCCATCTTCCACCCTGGGATGCGCTGGGCTGCTCTGTGGGTCGAGTACTGGGAACCCTCTGGCTTTGGTCCCAGCAGTTACATTCCAAGCTATAAGTTTATACCCTTATATTTATCCTCTATGTCAATTGTTTTTTATTAATTTTTGGATATTTGTTTTGGGATGAACTGAGTTGTGAGGTCTGTGTTTGGTTTAGTATCCTGTTATGTATATTACTTACAGAAAGACATTGTTTGCTTTTACAACACTGTTTCATTCTGCCTGATCCTCCAAATTTCTTCATATCTTTACAAAAGTTACACTCCCCACAGTCTGCCCTTGTGCATGGCTCACATTTCTTACAGCGAGTCCTTCTGCGTCTAACAACATCTGATTTTTGTAGTTTACCCTTGGCAGCTTTTGGTGTTTTCTGTCCTGTTGTTGCATACTGCCTTTTAGGTTTGATGGTCTGAAAGATATTTATCTTTCTGCATAGCGTTTACATGTTTGCTATTTTTACTTTAGTGATAATAACACCATTGTTTCATCACAGAGCATTTTCTATTCAAAATACTCATATAATGATCCCTGGTTGGAAGAAGTGCTTTCTCTCATTAAAACAGTACTTTGAGTAAATAATTATCATTAAGATTTTGATTTTGTTACTTTCTATTAAATCTATTAATAGACTATCTGGACAAAGGTCAGGTTAATCTTATACCTGTACTTCGAAAGAAAAATCCCAATATGAAAGAAAAAGGGAAATTGATAAAGATCCTTCATTCTGTTTCATTTTTTATTGACTATATTTTCTCGTTTACTCTATTTTGTTAACATAAATGGTAAAAAAAATCAGTCTGTGGCATTGAACGCATTCTTAGTTGTCTGACTGATTAATGCTTAGCTTTCAGCAAGCAAACATTTCATACCTTTTTAGATGGAGGCCAACCAATGATTGCTTCTCCTGTTATTGCCAGTTGTTGGTCGTCATGGAGATGATCTATAACTAATTGCTGAAAAATACATGTAAACATCTCTACATACAAATAATTGCCACCTTCCAGGTACAACCATTAAAACAGAATTCTATGTTCATTTTACAACATTTAGGAGATAACTGTAATTTATGTGAAGATTTGCCAGCATCAATTGCTGATTTGAAGGTTGGAAATTGACTTTACTGGAGATGCGTAAGCGGAGCCATTAATAGATATTTGCGTCCATCAAATCACCAATTGATGCCATCAAATCTTCACATACATTACGGACATTTACGGTTATCTCCATTTCTAATGCTACACCATAAAAAACTAAATTAACTGATTAAATTGGGAATTTGTTATTTACTGGAAATAACGTCTGCGCTTGCATTAACTTTTGACAGCATCCATCATGGAATTGATGCCATGAAATTTTTAACGTTGTCCAATCAGAATTGACGTTACATCAAGAATTGCATTAGAATTTCCAATATTAAAGGTTATTGACGCATATAACATTATCAACAAGGTTTTAGGTGTAACGGGAAAAGAACAGGTTATCTGGAACAAAAAGCACAACAGAAATAAATTAATTTCTTTAGTGCCATGTTTTCAAACTGCATACTCTTAAATAAGATTTTTAAGAAGTTAACTCATCCAAAAATCATAACACGTGCAAATCACAGATAGCTGTAATTATCTTGGATGTTAAATCATATGTTTTTGTACCTAAACAATTCAGTTGGTTAATTTTAAAAGGCTACACAAATTTGGTGCACAATTACTGGTAATAATAGTAGAAGAAAACTTCTCAGAAGTAAAATACATTGTAAGATTATGGGATTTGTATGCCAAAGTTATCACAAATTGTAAAAAGATATTTCTGAGATTGTTCATCGAGTTTCGAGACATTACAAGGTCAAAATATCCATTCTAACCTTAGCATCCTTTAACAGCGTTTCTGGATCAATGAGATCCTTTGGGATACCCTTCTTTGTAGGTGCCAAATCTTCTAGCCACTCAATCAACCTTTTCAAGCCTTTTACCTCCCACTTGGTCAAATGAACGTTTTTATGTTCCCGTTTTGTTCTCCTACTCATATCAACTGAACCAGAACTGTTTGAATCTTCATTCATCTTCAGCTTACTAGTTTTGCTGCTTAACTGTTTTGTAACATTGGAAAAGTCTATTTCACCATGATGAGCACCCACTTCATCTGGTCGTTCATAAATTTCAGTGTCTGCTGAGCTACAACTATCGGATGAAGATTTCAGTGGTGAGCGTTTCCCTTTAGCCATTGTTTTTTCGTCATCTGTTGAAGGTGACTTTTTGACAGGTACATCAATTCTCGTCAACTCTATTTTAATACTTTTTGAAAGACTTGAATTTCCAACATCTGGAGAATTTTTCATCTCCATATGTCCATTTTCCTGTGAGCAACGGGACGATGGTCTAGAATCATCTTGAGAAAGATCCGGTTTTTCATCGTCTGCATTTTCTGATGGAAGCTCTACACACTGTTTTCCAGTAATACAGCACACATATTGGGCCAACACATACCAAGCAATTTCTGCGTAAAAGGGATAGCGAAACTTCTGTGGCACCTACAAATATATATTAACATTTGCTAAAACAAACAAACATAGTACTAATATATAATAGTAACTAGTTGAAACTGTTTTAGCGCACTAAAACGGATGTCTCCCCTTCCATAGTATCTACAAGGTGGATGTTTTTATCTGTGGGGGCAAATAAATATACACATTGGAGCTGAACAATACGAATGTGTAGTGTATTGATTCAGTACCATCAGACAGGATAATTAATACTAAAAATTGAAAAACCTGTCAAATATCAAAGCTGTATGTCAAAGGATAAAAAAGATATGGCCAAGACATGCTTTGCATGTAAAATAAGCATTAATTTGACCTTGAGGTCAAATGTCAAGGTCATTCTGGTACGAGACACATCGTCTCATTATCGTCTCCCATGGGAGACGGTATACATAATCAAATGACGATCAGTCTTCGGAGTAAATGACTCTCTGTAACTTGATTGGATGGTTTACTAAATCTATAAATATTTTTACAATAATAAAAGTCAGGTGCGCCACAGTTAAAAGGTAAAACTCCAAACAAAAAAACATATAAAATATAATGATAAAAATAGTAATAATAATAATGAAAGAGAGGGGCCCGAGCACTTTCGGTCAAAAGACCTTCTTCAGGGCGAGATAGAGAGAAGTAAAAACACACCCGTATGCGACAATGACAAGAAGACGAGTGAATCACATGACAAATGGCGGACAGCTGTGATACATGTACACACAACACAAACATTTTTTTATTATTTTGTTGTATTTAGTCTAACATAAAAGGTAGATCTTGAACTTTCTCAATACAGTAATAATAATAAAGGATTTCAAAACAATAGTGGACACTTATAAATAAGTGTTTTTTATATTCATTCCAAACGGATGGCTGGATCCCAGGAACTTAATAATCCTCTGTTCTAAAGATTGCCGTTGTTTTTCGCCCATATTAGTTTCCATAAGAACGGTAACATGCATATCAGAAATATTATGGTCAAGCTGTCTGAAGTGGCGACCAACCGGACAGTCTCCACCATTTCGGACACTCCTTATGTGTGCCGCAAAACGGTCACCAAGTCTACGGTAGGTCTCACCGATATACAGCATTGAACATCTTTTGCAATGGATAGCATAAATTAAATTTTCTGATATGCAGGTAAAACCGCTCCTAAGGGTAAACGTATTAACTGGGCCCCTAACTTCGTCAGTCTCCCAAGTAAACGGACAGGTGGAACACATAGGTCGCTCGCACTTCTTAGTGCCAAAATAATTGGCTGGTTGGCGACAGGCAGTGTTTCTTAAGGAGCTGGTGACAAGGTGTTGTCTCAAGCTTTTCCCCTTTCTGAAGGCCATTACAGGAGGCGTGTCAAACACTGCTGCCATGTGTTGGTCCTCCAAGACAATGGAGTGAAAATTGTTTATTAAAATGTTCCGAATGGCAATGTTGTGAGGATGGTACGTAAGTACCAAAGGAACACGATCACTCAATTTTTGTTTTTTCGGCTCCAATGCCGAAGTTCTGTCTATTTGGGAGACCGAGGACAGAGCTCTATCTAAAACCCTGATGGGATATCCTCTATTGACAAAGAATGTTTTCATTTTTTCGCTCTGTTGTTTAAAATCCGAGTCATTGTTACAGATGCGACGAAGTCGTAAGAATTGTGACTTTGGAATAGCATTTTTACATGCCTCTGGATGGCAGGAAGCGTAATTGAGATAGCAGTGGGCATCCGTGGGTTTGTAAAAGACGGATGTTGTGATTCTGTTATCTAGAATACGGCATTCGATGTCAAGAAAGGAAAGTTTTTCATGGGTGATGTTAAAAGTATACTTGATGGCAGGATGGTAGGAGGAGACAAAGTCAATGAATAACTGGAGTTCCTGTGGACTATCAGACGAGACACCAAATACATCGTCTATATATCTTTTGTAAAGATCCGGAACAGGGCCAATATACTCAGAGAACATTCTCTCCTCCAAATAGCCAACAAATAGACACGCAAAACTGGGTCCCATTTTTGTGCCCATGGCCACACCACCAGTTTGTGAATAAAAACTACCATTGAATTGAAAAGTATTTAAAGTTAGAACCAACTCAGCCAGTCGTAAGATGATGTCGGTTTTTATGTAAGGATTCGGTCGTTTATCAAGAAAGTGTTTCAAGGCAATTAAGGCATCGTTGTTTGGAATGCTGGTGTAAAGAGCAGTAATGTCCATCGTGAAAAGTCGAAAATCCTCAGGATTCTCTGGTTCAAAATGTTCCAGAATGTTCAAAGCATGGGTAGTGTCCTTAACGAAAGTGGGAAGGTTCTCCACGATTGGCATAAAAATGGTGTGGAGAAGACTGGAGATATTTTCAGTCGGACAGCTACATGCAGAGACAATAGGTCGGCCAGGATTTCCAAGTTTATGGATCTTGGGCAGCATATAAAACCGAGATGTGCGTGGTTGAGAAACAATAAGTTTATAGGCTGTTTCTGGTAGGTCACCTTTCACAATGAAATCCGTAACAACGCCCTTAATAAATTTCTGGTTATTTTTTGTATTATCTTTTTTAATTTTAGAGTAAAAATTCTTGTCATTAAGTTGGAACTCACCTTCGGAGACATAACTAGCAGCATCCCAAACAACTACTGCGCCACCCTTGTCAGCTGGTTTAATGACAATATCTGTGCGTGACTTAAGGTTGCGGAGGGCCGCCTGTTCTTCTGGTGATAAGTTGTGTTTCTTAAGAGGTTTAGTCTTTAAACCGGTAATTTGGTTGTGACAAGTTTTGAAATAGCGTTCCAAAGTTGGAAACCAAGAGGTTTTAGGTGTGAAGTCAGACCTCTTTTTGTTGAAATTAAAAATAGATGCCTGATCGTTACCCATTTTTTCATTTTCCTTTCCAAAAAAGAATGCTTTCAGCAGAAGGCGACGGAAGAAATTTTGTATATCGACTTCATTCTGGTATGAATCAACGAGAGGAATAGTAGGAACAAAATTTAAACCTTTGGATAGAACACTGATCTCTGAGTCAGAAAGAGCAGTGGACGGGGATATTACATGTACAGTGTCTTTGGAATTGGGTAATTGTTTAGTGGTGGTACAATCAGTAGTATCATCAGAAGACAGGAGTGAGAATTGACCAAATTTTCTACTCTTGACAGAATTAAAATGTAGGAAGACAAGTTGGTTGACATGTCGTATCTGTTGTATAATACTATCGGCAATAATCTTGTGACAAAGACTAAATAGCCTGGTTTTAAGGAGAATTTTTCTCTCGCGGAATTTTTCCAATTTTTTTTGGTTGGCTTTGATGGTGAGTCGAATAAGTGACATGGCAAAGTTGGTTTTAATGGATTCAAGTTGTTTTTCAAGAGACGGTTGGTATGAAATCTCATGAATGGCATGGAAGGAGGGTTGAAACCCTTTAGGGATAAAATGAAGTTGAATGCATTTCCGGAGAAAGACTATGTGACGATCACATTTTGTCATGTGTATAATAGACTTATACAAATCTATCGCACATCTCTGTATCACAACGGGATGTGGAGAAATGAATTTGGAAAAGTTTTTAAAAAAATTTGACAAGACTAATTTAGAGGAGGGCATGGTCACAACAATAAAAAAGAATCAATAAAGATAATGAAAAGTTGTGTGGTGGCGAAACAAGAATGATAATACAATAATAAAAGTCAGGTGCGCCACAGTTAAAAGGTAAAACTCCAAACAAAAAAAACATATAAAATATAATGATAAAAATAGTAATAATAATAATGAAAGAGAGGGGCCCGAGCACTTTCGGTCAAAAGACCTTCTTCAGGGCGAGATAGAGAGAAGTAAAAACACACCCGTATGCGACAATGACAAGAAGACGAGTGAATCACATGACAAATGGCGGACAGCTGTGATACATGTACACACAACACAAACATTTTTTTATTATTTTGTTGTATTTAGTCTAACATAAAAGGTAGATCTTGAACTTTCTCAATACAGTAATAATAATAAAGGATTTCAAAACAATAGTGGACACTTATAAATAAGTGTTTTTTATATTCATTCCAAACGGATGGCTGGATCCCAGGAACTTAATAATCCTCTGTTCTAAAGATTGCCGTTGTTTTTCGCCCATATTAGTTTCCATAAGAACGGTAACATGCATATCAGAAATATTATGGTCAAGCTGTCTGAAGTGGCGACCAACCGGACAGTCTCCACCATTTCGGACACTCCTTATGTGTGCCGCAAAACGGTCACCAAGTCTACGGTAGGTCTCACCGATATACAGCATTGAACATCTTTTGCAATGGATAGCATAAATTAAATTTTCTGATATGCAGGTAAAACCGCTCCTAAGGGTAAACGTATTAACTGGGCCCCTAACTTCGTCAGTCTCCCAAGTAAACGGACAGGTGGAACACATAGGTCGCTCGCACTTCTTAGTGCCAAAATAATTGGCTGGTTGGCGACAGGCAGTGTTTCTTAAGGAGCTGGTGACAAGGTGTTGTCTCAAGCTTTTCCCCTTTCTGAAGGCCATTACAGGAGGCGTGTCAAACACTGCTGCCATGTGTTGGTCCTCCAAGACAATGGAGTGAAAATTGTTTATTAAAATGTTCCGAATGGCAATGTTGTGAGGATGGTACGTAAGTACCAAAGGAACACGATCACTCAATTTTTGTTTTTTCGGCTCCAATGCCGAAGTTCTGTCTATTTGGGAGACCGAGGACAGAGCTCTATCTAAAACCCTGATGGGATATCCTCTATTGACAAAGAATGTTTTCATTTTTTCGCTCTGTTGTTTAAAATCCGAGTCATTGTTACAGATGCGACGAAGTCGTAAGAATTGTGACTTTGGAATAGCATTTTTACATGCCTCTGGATGGCAGGAAGCGTAATTGAGATAGCAGTGGGCATCCGTGGGTTTGTAAAAGACGGATGTTGTGATTCTGTTATCTAGAATACGGCATTCGATGTCAAGAAAGGAAAGTTTTTCCTGGGTGATGTTAAAAGTATACTTGATGGCAGGATGGTAGGAGGAGACAAAGTCAATGAATAACTGGAGTTCCTGTGGACTATCAGACGAGACACCAAATACATCGTCTATATATCTTTTGTAAAGATCCGGAACAGGGCCAATATACTCAGAGAACATTCTCTCCTCCAAATAGCCAACAAATAGACACGCAAAACTGGGTCCCATTTTTGTGCCCATGGCCACACCACCAGTTTGTGAATAAAAACTACCATTGAATTGAAAAGTATTTAAAGTTAGAACCAACTCAGCCAGTCCTAAGATGATGTCGGTTTTTATGTAAGGATTCGGTCGTTTATCAAGAAAGTGTTTCAAGGCAATTAAGGCATCGTTGTTTGGAATGCTGGTGTAAAGAGCAGTAATGTCCATCGTGAAAAGTCGAAAATCCTCAGGATTCTCTGGTTCAAAATGTTCCAGAATGTTCAAAGCATGGGTAGTGTCCTTAACGAAAGTGGGAAGGTTCTCCACGATTGGCATAAAAATGGTGTGGAGAAGACTGGAGATATTTTCAGTCGGACAGCTACATGCAGAGACAATAGGTCGGCCAGGATTTCCAAGTTTATGGATCTTGGGCAGCATATAAAACCGAGATGTGCGTGGTTGAGAAACAATAAGTTTATAGGCTGTTTCTGGTAGGTCACCTTTCACAATGAAATCCGTAACAACGCCCTTAATAAATTTCTGGTTATTTTTTGTATTATCTTTTTTAATTTTAGAGTAAAAATTCTTGTCATTAAGTTGGAACTCACCTTCGGAGACATAACTAGCAGCATCCCAAACAACTACTGCGCCACCCTTGTCAGCTGGTTTAATGACAATATCTGTGCGTGACTTAAGGTTGCGGAGGGCCGCCTGTTCTTCTGGTGATAAGTTGTGTTTCTTAAGAGGTTTAGTCTTTAAACCGGTAATTTGGTTGTGACAAGTTTTGAAATAGCGTTCCAAAGTTGGAAACCAAGAGGTTTTAGGTGTGAAGTCAGACCTCTTTTTGTTGAAATTAAAAATAGATGCCTGATCGTTACCCATTTTTTCATTTTCCTTTCCAAAAAAGAATGCTTTCAGCAGAAGGCGACGGAAGAAATTTTGTATATCGACTTCATTCTGGTATGAATCAACGAGAGGAATAGTAGGAACAAAATTTAAACCTTTGGATAGAACACTGATCTCTGAGTCAGAAAGAGCAGTGGACGGGGATATTACATGTACAGTGTCTTTGGAATTGGGTAATTGTTTAGTGGTGGTACAATCAGTAGTATCATCAGAAGACAGGAGTGAGAATTGACCAAATTTTCTACTCTTGACAGAATTAAAATGTAGGAAGACAAGTTGGTTGACATGTCGTATCTGTTGTATAATACTATCGGCAATAATCTTGTGACAAAGACTAAATAGCCTGGTTTTAAGGAGAATTTTTCTCTCGCGGAATTTTTCCAATTTTTTTTGGTTGGCTTTGATGGTGAGTCGAATAAGTGACATGGCAAAGTTGGTTTTAATGGATTCAAGTTGTTTTTCAAGAGACGGTTGGTATGAAATCTCATGAATGGCATGGAAGGAGGGTTGAAACCCTTTAGGGATAAAATGAAGTTGAATGCATTTCCGGAGAAAGACTATGTGACGATCACATTTTGTCATGTGTATAATAGACTTATACAAATCTATCGCACATCTCTGTATCACAACGGGATGTGGAGAAATGAATTTGGAAAAGTTTTTAAAAAAATTTGACAAGACTAATTTAGAGGAGGGCATGGTCACAACAATAAAAAAGAATCAATAAAGATAATGAAAAGTTGTGTGGTGGCGAAACAAGAATGATAATACAATAATAAAAGTCAGGTGCGCCACAGTTAAAAGGTAAAACTCCAAACAAAAAAACATATAAAATATAATGATAAAAATAGTAATAATAATAATGAAAGAGAGGGGCCCGAGCACTTTCGGTCAAAAGACCTTCTTCAGGGCGAGATAGAGAGAAGTAAAAACACACCCGTATGCGACAATGACAAGAAGACGAGTGAATCACATGACAAATGGCGGACAGCTGTGATACATGTACACACAACACAAACATTTTTTTATTATTTTGTTGTATTTAGTCTAACATAAAAGGTAGATCTTGAACTTTCTCAATACAGTAATAATAATAAAGGATTTCAAAACAATAGTGGACACTTATAAATAAGTGTTTTTTATATTCATTCCAAACGGATGGCTGGATCCCAGGAACTTAATAATCCTCTGTTCTAAAGATTGCCGTTGTTTTTCGCCCATATTAGTTTCCATAAGAACGGTAACATGCATATCAGAAATATTATGGTCAAGCTGTCTGAAGTGGCGACCAACCGGACAGTCTCCACCATTTCGGACACTCCTTATGTGTGCCGCAAAACGGTCACCAAGTCTACGGTAGGTCTCACCGATATACAGCATTGAACATCTTTTGCAATGGATAGCATAAATTAAATTTTCTGATATGCAGGTAAAACCGCTCCTAAGGGTAAACGTATTAACTGGGCCCCTAACTTCGTCAGTCTCCCAAGTAAACGGACAGGTGGAACACATAGGTCGCTCGCACTTCTTAGTGCCAAAATAATTGGCTGGTTGGCGACAGGCAGTGTTTCTTAAGGAGCTGGTGACAAGGTGTTGTCTCAAGCTTTTCCCCTTTCTGAAGGCCATTACAGGAGGCGTGTCAAACACTGCTGCCATGTGTTGGTCCTCCAAGACAATGGAGTGAAAATTGTTTATTAAAATGTTCCGAATGGCAATGTTGTGAGGATGGTACGTAAGTACCAAAGGAACACGATCACTCAATTTTTGCTTTTTCGGCTCCAATGCCGAAGTTCTGTCTATTTGGGAGACCGAGGACAGAGCTCTATCTAAAACCCTGATGGGATATCCTCTATTGACAAAGAATGTTTTCATTTTTTCGCTCTGTTGTTTAAAATCCGAGTCATTGTTACAGATGCGACGAAGTCGTAAGAATTGTGACTTTGGAATAGCATTTTTACATGCCTCTGGATGGCAGGAAGCGTAATTGAGATAGCAGTGGGCATCCGTGGGTTTGTAAAAGACGGATGTTGTGATTCTGTTATCTAGAATACGGCATTCGATGTCAAGAAAGGAAAGTTTTTCCTGGGTGATGTTAAAAGTATACTTGATGGCAGGATGGTAGGAGGAGACAAAGTCAATGAATAACTGGAGTTCCTGTGGACTATCAGACGAGACACCAAATACATCGTCTATATATCTTTTGTAAAGATCCGGAACAGGGCCAATATACTCAGAGAACATTCTCTCCTCCAAATAGCCAACAAATAGACACGCAAAACTGGGTCCCATTTTTGTGCCCATGGCCACACCACCAGTTTGTGAATAAAAACTACCATTGAATTGAAAAGTATTTAAAGTTAGAACCAACTCAGCCAGTCTTAAGATGATGTCGGTTTTTATGTAAGGATTCGGTCGTTTATCAAGAAAGTGTTTCAAGGCAATTAAGGCATCGTTGTTTGGAATGCTGGTGTAAAGAGCAGTAATGTCCATCGTGAAAAGTCGAAAATCCTCAGGATTCTCTGGTTCAAAATGTTCCAGAATGTTCAAAGCATGGGTAGTGTCCTTAACGAAAGTGGGAAGGTTCTCCACGATTGGCATAAAAATGGTGTGGAGAAGACTGGAGATATTTTCAGTCGGACAGCTACATGCAGAGACAATAGGTCGGCCAGGATTTCCAAGTTTATGGATCTTGGGCAGCATATAAAACCGAGATGTGCGTGGTTGAGAAACAATAAGTTTATAGGCTGTTTCTGGTAGGTCACCTTTCACAATGAAATCCGTAACAACGCCCTTAATAAATTTCTGGTTATTTTTTGTATTATCTTTTTTAATTTTAGAGTAAAAATTCTTGTCATTAAGTTGGAACTCACCTTCGGAGACATAACTAGCAGCATCCCAAACAACTACTGCGCCACCCTTGTCAGCTGGTTTAATGACAATATCTGTGCGTGACTTAAGGTTGCGGAGGGCCGCCTGTTCTTCTGGTGATAAGTTGTGTTTCTTAAGAGGTTTAGTCTTTAAACCGGTAATTTGGTTGTGACAAGTTTTGAAATAGCGTTCAAAGTTGGAAACCAAGAGGTTTTAGGTGTGAAGTCAGACCTCTTTTTGTTGAAATTAAAAATAGATGCCTGATCGTTACCCATTTTTTCATTTTCCTTTCCAAAAAAGAATGCTTTCAGCAGAAGGCGACGGAAGAAATTTTGTATATCGACTTCATTCTGGTATGAATCAACGAGAGGAATAGTAGGAACAAAATTTAAACCTTTGGATAGAACACTGATCTCTGAGTCAGAAAGAGCAGTGGACGGGGATATTACATGTACAGTGTCTTTGGAATTGGGTAATTGTTTAGTGGTGGTACAATCAGTAGTATCATCAGAAGACAGGAGTGAGAATTGACCAAATTTTCTACTCTTGACAGAATTAAAATGTAGGAAGACAAGTTGGTTGACATGTCGTATCTGTTGTATAATACTATCGGCAATAATCTTGTGACAAAGACTAAATAGCCTGGTTTTAAGGAGAATTTTTCTCTCGCGGAATTTTTCCAATTTTTTTTGGTTGGCTTTGATGGTGAGTCGAATAAGTGACATGGCAAAGTTGGTTTTAATGGATTCAAGTTGTTTTTCAAGAGACGGTTGGTATGAAATCTCATGAATGGCATGGAAGGAGGGTTGAAACCCTTTAGGGATAAAATGAAGTTGAATGCATTTCCGGAGAAAGACTATGTGACGATCACATTTTGTCATGTGTATAATAGACTTATACAAATCTATCGCACATCTCTGTATCACAACGGGATGTGGAGAAATGAATTTGGAAAAGTTTTTAAAAAAATTTGACAAGACTAATTTAGAGGAGGGCATGGTCACAACAATAAAAAAGAATCAATAAAGATAATGAAAAGTTGTGTGGTGGCGAAACAAGAATGATAATACAATAATAAAAGTCAGGTGCGCCACAGTTAAAAGGTAAAACTCCAAACAAAAAAACATATAAAATATAATGATAAAAATAGTAATAATAATAATGAAAGAGAGGGGCCCGAGCACTTTCGGTCAAAAGACCTTCTTCAGGGCGAGATAGAGAGAAGTAAAAACACACCCGTATGCGACAATGACAAGAAGACGAGTGAATCACATGACAAATGGCGGACAGCTGTGATACATGTACACACAACACAAACATTTTTTTATTATTTTGTTGTATTTAGTCTAACATAAAAGGTAGATCTTGAACTTTCTCAATACAGTAATAATAATAAAGGATTTCAAAACAATAGTGGACACTTATAAATAAGTGTTTTTTATATTCATTCCAAACGGATGGCTGGATCCCAGGAACTTAATAATCCTCTGTTCTAAAGATTGCCGTTGTTTTTCGCCCATATTAGTTTCCATAAGAACGGTAACATGCATATCAGAAATATTATGGTCAAGCTGTCTGAAGTGGCGACCAACCGGACAGTCTCCACCATTTCGGACACTCCTTATGTGTGCCGCAAAACGGTCACCAAGTCTACGGTAGGTCTCACCGATATACAGCATTGAACATCTTTTGCAATGGATAGCATAAATTAAATTTTCTGATATGCAGGTAAAACCGCTCCTAAGGGTAAACGTATTAACTGGGCCCCTAACTTCGTCAGTCTCCCAAGTAAACGGACAGGTGGAACACATAGGTCGCTCGCACTTCTTAGTGCCAAAATAATTGGCTGGTTGGCGACAGGCAGTGTTTCTTAAGGAGCTGGTGACAAGGTGTTGTCTCAAGCTTTTCCCCTTTCTGAAGGCCATTACAGGAGGCGTGTCAAACACTGCTGCCATGTGTTGGTCCTCCAAGACAATGGAGTGAAAATTGTTTATTAAAATGTTCCGAATGGCAATGTTGTGAGGATGGTACGTAAGTACCAAAGGAACACGATCACTCAATTTTTGTTTTTTCGGCTCCAATGCCGAAGTTCTGTCTATTTGGGAGACCGAGGACAGAGCTCTATCTAAAACCCTGATGGGATATCCTCTATTGACAAAGAATGTTTTCATTTTTTCGCTCTGTTGTTTAAAATCCGAGTCATTGTTACAGATGCGACGAAGTCGTAAGAATTGTGACTTTGGAATAGCATTTTTACATGCCTCTGGATGGCAGGAAGCGTAATTGAGATAGCAGTGGGCATCCGTGGGTTTGTAAAAGACGGATGTTGTGATTCTGTTATCTAGAATACGGCATTCGATGTCAAGAAAGGAAAGTTTTTCCTGGGTGATGTTAAAAGTATACTTGATGGCAGGATGGTAGGAGGAGACAAAGTCAATGAATAACTGGAGTTCCTGTGGACTATCAGACGAGACACCAAATACATCGTCTATATATCTTTTGTAAAGATCCGGAACAGGGCCAATATACTCAGAGAACATTCTCTCCTCCAAATAGCCAACAAATAGACACGCAAAACTGGGTCCCATTTTTGTGCCCATGGCCACACCACCAGTTTGTGAATAAAAACTACCATTGAATTGAAAAGTATTTAAAGTTAGAACCAACTCAGCCAGTCGTAAGATGATGTCGGTTTTTATGTAAGGATTCGGTCGTTTATCAAGAAAGTGTTTCAAGGCAATTAAGGCATCGTTGTTTGGAATGCTGGTGTAAAGAGCAGTAATGTCCATCGTGAAAAGTCGAAAATCCTCAGGATTCTCTGGTTCAAAATGTTCCAGAATGTTCAAAGCATGGGTAGTGTCCTTAACGAAAGTGGGAAGGTTCTCCACGATTGGCATAAAAATGGTGTGGAGAAGACTGGAGATATTTTCAGTCGGACAGCTACATGCAGAGACAATAGGTCGGCCAGGATTTCCAAGTTTATGGATCTTGGGCAGCATATAAAACCGAGATGTGCGTGGTTGAGAAACAATAAGTTTATAGGCTGTTTCTGGTAGGTCACCTTTCACAATGAAATCCGTAACAACGCCCTTAATAAATTTCTGGTTATTTTTTGTATTATCTTTTTTAATTTTAGAGTAAAAATTCTTGTCATTAAGTTGGAACTCACCTTCGGAGACATAACTAGCAGCATCCCAAACAACTACTGCGCCACCCTTGTCAGCTGGTTTAATGACAATATCTGTGCGTGACTTAAGGTTGCGGAGGGCCGCCTGTTCTTCTGGTGATAAGTTGTGTTTCTTAAGAGGTTTAGTCTTTAAACCGGTAATTTGGTTGTGACAAGTTTTGAAATAGCGTTCAAAGTTGGAAACCAAGAGGTTTTAGGTGTGAAGTCAGACCTCTTTTTGTTGAAATTAAAAATAGATGCCTGATCGTTACCCATTTTTTCATTTTCCTTTCCAAAAAAGAATGCTTTCAGCAGAAGGCGACGGAAGAAATTTTGTATATCGACTTCATTCTGGTATGAATCAACGAGAGGAATAGTAGGAACAAAATTTAAACCTTTGGATAGAACACTGATCTCTGAGTCAGAAAGAGCAGTGGACGGGGATATTACATGTACAGTGTCTTTGGAATTGGGTAATTGTTTAGTGGTGGTACAATCAGTAGTATCATCAGAAGACAGGAGTGAGAATTGACCAAATTTTCTACTCTTGACAGAATTAAAATGTAGGAAGACAAGTTGGTTGACATGTCGTATCTGTTGTATAATACTATCGGCAATAATCTTGTGACAAAGACTAAATAGCCTGGTTTTAAGGAGAATTTTTCTCTCACGGAATTTTTCCAATTTTTTTTGGTTGGCTTTGATGGTGAGTCGAATAAGTGACATGGCAAAGTTGGTTTTAATGGATTCAAGTTGTTTTTCAAGAGACGGTTGGTATGAAATCTCATGAATGGCATGGAAGGAGGGTTGAAACCCTTTAGGGATAAAATGAAGTTGAATGCATTTCCGGAGAAAGACTATGTGACGATCACATTTTGTCATGTGTATAATAGACTTATACAAATCTATCGCACATCTCTGTATCACAACGGGATGTGGAGAAATGAATTTGGAAAAGTTTTTAAAAAAATTTGACAAGACTAATTTAGAGGAGGGCATGGTCACAACAATAAAAAAGAATCAATAAAGATAATGAAAAGTTGTGTGGTGGCGAAACAAGAATGATAATACAATAATAAAAGTCAGGTGCGCCACAGTTAAAAGGTAAAACTCCAAACAAAAAAACATATAAAATATAATGATAAAAATAGTAATAATAATAATGAAAGAGAGGGGCCCGAGCACTTTCGGTCAAAAGACCTTCTTCAGGGCGAGATAGAGAGAAGTAAAAACACACCCGTATGCGACAATGACAAGAAGACGAGTGAATCACATGACAAATGGCGGACAGCTGTGATACATGTACACACAACACAAACATTTTTTTATTATTTTGTTGTATTTAGTCTAACATAAAAGGTAGATCTTGAACTTTCTCAATACAGTAATAATAATAAAGGATTTCAAACAATAGTGGACACTTATAAATAAGTGTTTTTTATATTCATTCCAAACGGATGGCTGGATCCCAGGAACTTAATAATCCTCTGTTCTAAAGATTGCCGTTGTTTTTCGCCCATATTAGTTTCCATAAGAACGGTAACATGCATATCAGAAATATTATGGTCAAGCTGTCTGAAGTGGCGACCAACCGGACAGTCTCCACCATTTCGGACACTCCTTATGTGTGCCGCAAAACGGTCACCAAGTCTACGGTAGGTCTCACCGATATACAGCATTGAACATCTTTTGCAATGGATAGCATAAATTAAATTTTCTGATATGCAGGTAAAACCGCTCCTAAGGGTAAACGTATTAACTGGGCCCCTAACTTCGTCAGTCTCCCAAGTAAACGGACAGGTGGAACACATAGGTCACTCGCACTTCTTAGTGCCAAAATAATTGGCTGGTTGGCGACAGGCAGTGTTTCTTAAGGAGCTGGTGACAAGGTGTTGTCTCAAGCTTTTCCCCTTTCTGAAGGCCATTACAGGAGGCGTGTCAAACACTGCTGCCATGTGTTGGTCCTCCAAGACAATGGAGTGAAAATTGTTTATTAAAATGTTCCGAATGGCAATGTTGTGAGGATGGTACGTAAGTACCAAAGGAACACGATCACTCAATTTTTGTTTTTTCGGCTCCAATGCCGAAGTTCTGTCTATTTGGGAGACCGAGGACAGAGCTCTATCTAAAACCCTGATGGGATATCCTCTATTGACAAAGAATGTTTTCATTTTTTCGCTCTGTTGTTTAAAATCCGAGTCATTGTTACAGATGCGACGAAGTCGTAAGAATTGTGACTTTGGAATAGCATTTTTACATGCCTCTGGATGGCAGGAAGCGTAATTGAGATAGCAAATTGAGAACAGGCGGCCCTCCGCAACCTTAAGTCACGCACAGATATTGTCATTAAACCAGCTGACAAGGGTGGCGCAGTAGTTGTTTGGGATGCTGCTAGTTATGTCTCCGAAGGTGAGTTCCAACTTAATGACAAGAATTTTTACTCTAAAATTAAAAAAGATAATACAAAAAATAACCAGAAATTTATTAAGGGCGTTGTTACGGATTTCATTGTGAAAGGTGACCTACCAGAAACAGCTATAAACTTATTGTTTCTCAACCACGCACATCTCGGTTTTATATGCTGCCAAGATCCATAAACTTGGAAATCCTGGCCGACCTATTGTCTCTGCATGTAGCTGTCCGACTGAAAATATCTCCCAGTCTTCTCCACACCATTTTTATGCCAATCGTGGAGAACCTTCCCACTTTCGTTAAGGACACTACCCATGCTTTGAACATTCTGGAACATTTTGAACCAGAGAATCCTGAGGATTTTCGACTTTTCC